>JAXCIN010000025.1:0-600000 GCA_038502155.1 Parochlus steinenii | reverse complement strand
TTTGAGAGCTATGCTATTTTCTCTTTTGCTTGCTCATTTGACCGTTACCTGCATGTTTAGGGGCTATCCGTAAATTGTTAACAATTAAATTAAATAGCGCTTAATGATATGGGCAGAAACAGTTCAACTTTTATTTTTCTGGAAATTCCAAACAATTTTAAAATCAAAATATTTTTATTTTTTTTGTAAAAAGAATGTTTGAACCATCGTAAATCTCATAGAATATATTTTTTTTACATCCAGGGATGATTTGAGAAATTTTTGAAATTGAAACTTTTAATTTTTGAATATTTCCAATGTTTTACATGGAAATGTTAAATTCAAATATATGTTCTCAAGATGAATTTTAATACTGATTTTAAATTTTATAGTTGATTTCACCTTCCAGTAAGCGTTTTCTGAGAAAAAAACAATAATATTAAGATCACAAGAGTTTATAAAGAAAACTTTAAAAACCATCTAAAAAAAGTAACGTCGCTGACGAAAAACAACAATAAGTTGAAATTTTTCAAAAGTGCAACTTCCCCAAACATCGTCTTTTCAGTTTTACTTAGCTTTTATTTAAAAGAAAAATTGGGATTTTTTTGAAGATTTTCCAATTTATGGTTTAAAAGTTATTAATGTTTTAATTGTGTAACATCGCTGACGAAATTTGATAAAACGCCCCTTGCGGAGAAATTTTGTACTGATTTTAAATATTTTTTTTACTTCATAATTTTTTTTAATTCCATGTCTCATATTTTCAAATAATGTAAAGTTTAAGGGTTTTTTGCACTTTTTTCTGATTTTTAATCAAAAATACTACCAAAAAAGCAAAAATTCTGTTGTTTTTGTTGTAATTTTAAATCTCGAAATTGGATATGAAGTAAACAACTTTCTTAAGATTTTTTTTTTGCAATCATATTTTTTCATCAAAAAATTAATTTTAAAATTAGTTTTGTACAATTAAAATTTTCAGAAGTATTTTAATTCACAAGTAACGTCGCTGACGGGTGCGTCGCTGACGAAATAGCTTTTACGGAACGGCGTCCCTAGGATCAACCGCTTGATGAAACAATCCAAAAACTCATCTCTATACTTGTTATAAGTATCTAAAGCGATTGTGAAATTATGGTTTTGATTCAAATATAACTTTTAGAGAAATTCACAATCAAAGTGAATATATGAAAAAACTGAATTTTTTGTGGTAACGTCGCTGACGGCGGTTTTTTATTAATAACTCTTTTCCTAAATTTTTTAGAAGTCTGATCTTTTGGATTTAGGTTCAAAGTCACAAACTACGACAGTATACCAAATTTCATGTGAATATTCTTAGAACTTTTCGAGAAAATGAATTAAATCCTTGCGAAGTAACATCGCTGACGTTTTGAGTTTGCCCATATGTAAATTAATTACATTTTTGCAAGAGCTTTGGAATTTTTACAAAATATTACTTTATGAGCCGCCTCTTAAATGGAAACTTGGCAATTCAAATCGATTTATGAGCAATTGATGTGCAAATTTATTATCTGAAATTTTCAAAAGAAAATGTTTTCTTGAATTTGTTTTATTGATTTATTTGCATTTACAATTTATGGCTACACTTAATGGCAAGTTTCAAACAGAAAAAAAAATGCTACTAATCTAATTAAATTAAATTATTAACTAGAGTTTCAGTTTTTTTAAATTTTAGTTGGACGGATCAATTTTGAGATCACAAAATGAAAATTTTAAGTCTATTTGTTCTGAAAATAGTAAGTTCAATCGAGCTTTATGAAGACCTTCTGCCTAGAAAATGTCCTTATGTTATCATCGAGCTTGCGAAGTTCCTTTTCTATCTGAATTTTGCGATTACGGACGCGTAACGTTTCAGCAGTCATAGGGAGGTGGTTAAGTTCATCCACAAAGATTTTGAATTCTAAAATATTAAAAAACAATGATCAAACAACCTTGATACGGGATTAAGAAATTTTCTTACTCTTCTTGGCAAACTCGAGAGCATCTAGTCTCTCTGTGTCAGTGAGCAAGTAGTGACCATCTGGACAATCTGGATCTATCTCATCTGGTATTGGCCTGGATTCTCGTGTTAGTTTCTCTATAAATTGTAGAACAACATTTAGTATTTGTTGATAAAAATGTTTCCACATAGCTTACTTGGCTCTTCTTTCACACTTCCAAATTTGACGCTACGCTGGTCATCATTGTTTCCATCTCCAGCACCTACATCATTCAACTTGTTTTTTTTCTCAGTAGTGTTATCTTCGTCCGAAAGCACAATGATCTCACCAGTTCCCTTATGTGCTTGAGTTTTTTCGTACTTCTCAACTTCATTCAAAAAATTCTTATTGGTCTTTGGACTTTTCAAAATGGAGCTACCTCGTTTGTTTCTGCTAATCGCAGCCTTGTCCAAGTATTCACTAAGATCCGAGACATGTCGGTCCATCTTTTTGCTATGTTCATCGTTACGGGGGCTGTTGTTTAAAGGGTTGGTTGGTGGTTTTTCTACTTCGCGCCAAATTGAAGGATTTGCAGAGTTAATAGAGTTTCCACTCGATGTAGAATCTGTACTTTTATGCAAATGGATTGAGGAACAAGATGGATATCTTATAATGGTATCTTTGAGAAACATTTCATCGTTTGTGTCTGTAGTTTGAGATGATCCATCTCGAACTGTTGATCGAGTACTTGATATTGAAGCTGCACTTCCTGATTTTCTGAGGTTGCCCAAATTTCCCATAGGTGGTCTCACGGAGTCTAGAGACAAACCAACAGGGTTGGGTGGCTTTAATGCTTTACAAGGACGCCTTCGGTTACTTGCAGATGCTCTTTCAGCTTGCATTCGACGAATTCTTAGTACATTTTCCTTTAAAAAATCACGTTTTGGTGGCTGATGCTCTAAAATTGAGTAAATTAGTTATAACAAAGGTCGAATCATTGGCCTAGAACTAGTAATAACTTACGTGCATACGGAAAAATCCCTTTCAAGGTTTCCATAATCAATAAAATGCAAAATAAAGCGGAATTTTTTTGGAATATCTTATTACACTCTTTCTACACAATCTGTAGGTATCCTAAATAGTAGAAAATAGAAAGTGGCTAGTGGTTCGTTCAAATAGGTCTAATAAACTAATATTATTAGTTTTTTCATGGCAAAATGCGAAGAAAAATAATTAATAACAAATTTTCAGAATTTTTAATCCGGACAAAACAAACTCCCAGTGAACTTACGTTTAAAAAAGTTATAGATTTTCATCGATTAATCAGATAATAAGAATATAAAATAAATTATTACAATTTTACGAATTCTTAATATATTAAATTTCTGGTAACTGTACCTTTGCTCCAAACAGAAGCACTTTTTTATGTTTGCAATTTTTATTAGAGATTTGTCTCAGATTAATTTTGAGATTATCATAATTTGATAATCATCATTGACCATTTTGGCGGTAAAATATTAGATTGTTGACAAACTTTAGACCACCCGGTTTATTAAAATTTAATAGACTTATAATATAGACTTCATAAAGAAAAGTCAACCAACAAGCAAAAGGATGGTATCTACATGTAAGTTCATTGAAGATCATCGATTTTATTTGTAATTATGTAATTTTTGGTTTTTGTTATGAATTCGTCACGCAAATTAATTTTCTATGGATATTGTTGTTGTATTATAGAAGTTTTCTTCTCACATGCTAGAAAACTTATGTAGTCCTAAATTAATACTTAAAACTATATTTTTTCTACAATTTAGATCCAACACAGAATGTCCAGTCACCTCGTACAATGGATTTCACCTCGTTTGATCAGATGCATTTGTTGGATAAACATCTGAAGACATTAAGAATTTGCAACCTTGAATTCAATGCTGATGAGTTTTCTCAGGTTCTTTTCTTAACTCCCAATATTGAGTCTTGTGAGTTAAATGGAGCTCTGTACCGATATGGTCATCTTTTTGCTAAGCAGCTACCTATCCTGCAAAACCTGACCACACTGTATTTCAAGCACAGCGAGGATGGCTTACTGCAACATTTTAAAAAATGCCCAGTTTTAACACGTTTGCTTCTAAGCTACCCAAAGAATATTCGACAATACGATATGGACCCCCTCAATTACGATGAATCAAACGAACTGCTACAGAACCTACCCAACTTGAAAATCTTCACACTGATCAACCCACTGCAAATTTTCAAACGCGACATTTCTTGCACAGTTAGCTTCCAATTGACAGAATTTTTAGTCACCTCGGACAATGATTGCACACTTTTGGAGTTACAGCATATGCACCTATTTTTGGGCAAGCAAAAAAAGCTTGAAAGCTTGGTCATGGAAAATATTATGACTATAGGATTGCTGAAGCTGATTTGTGAAGAAATGCTTATGTTGAAGAAACTTGAGCTTTACGGAATCTTCGACTTCCCAAACACAACTAATGCTCGTTGGGGAAATCTTCAAAAAAATATGAACGTTAAGCACTTGGTGATTGGCTCCAAAAATCAAAAGCAGAGTTGCAGCATCGATAAAGTTCTGGCTTTGTTCCAGAATGTCCAGATTCTAGAGCTGAAATTTGTGCATTTATCGTTAAATGAAATGAATCCGATTTCCCGCATGGAGAAATTACTCAAGATTAGCTTCAGCGAGTGCCACTTCAGTAATTTTTGTAGATTGCCGCTGTTCTTGAATGAGGTAGTTTGCGATAATATTTCTAAACGATCCATCTTAAATATGTTGCAGTATAGCATTCATATTGAAAAACTCACTTTGCTGCGTAAGTATTATTGATACTGATGAATGACTCAATGTTTTATATTAAAAGCTGAAACAAAATTTCAAATCATCCATACATTTTTTAATACTCTTAAAGCATGTTATATTAATTTGAAAAAAAAAATTTATCCATTCCAGGCTATTCTACTTGTGATCCGATTGACTTGGACTTCTTCAAAACAATTATGAGGCTGCTCAAGAATTTGCTTGAATTGAATATCGATTGCACTATCTACAACCGCATCAGTTTTGCAAAATTAGAGACTGAGATTCATAAGGACAACAAGAAAGTTCTACTGAAATCTCTCAACCACTAGAAAACCACTAGTTTAAATGTTTGACTATTAGTTTTAAGCTATTTAAAAGACTTTAATTTGCTGTAATTCGTACAAAACTGTTTTATCTTAAAGTTATCTGTGTTGACTTTGATTAAAAAAAAGATACATGTGCTGTGAATCCTTTAAAAAAAGGATACCTAAAATATAGTTACTATGCTACATGTTGAGCTTTTGATAAGAAAGATGATTTGAAATAATTTAAAAAAAGACTGAAATAATAGAAACCTATATATTTTATACTTTTTTACCAGAAAAACTTAAGAATAAAATTTTCTTAACAAACGAAAAGAAATGAAAGCTTTAAATCATTGTCAACCTTAAATAAACTTTCGCCATAATAATTCATTCCCGCATTGAACTCCTTTACATGCTAACCAATTCCTTACCCGTCTCAATTACACAACGCGTGCATTTGTCACCTCCTAATAACGGCAGAAACAAGTGTTATTAGACCAAATTTACAAAATCGCCTGAGAAAAGTGATCAGATATGGATTCCTACTCCATAACCAGCTAGTCTCCAACGCCACCACAATTCCACCGATCTACCTAAAGTGAGCTTCCTTTTGGTGCGCGACCATAGTAAAAACAGACCAAATCTTAAAGCGACACGCTTCCAGTTAATAATAATCGAGCTAAAAGATCGCGCACAGGAAAAAGTTGACTATTTAAGAACTGTTTAGAACTGTTTGTGGTTAGAAACTTTGTCTTAAAACTTTTTTTTGCCTTTACATTTGCTAATACAATAAAACTAAATTTTAACTAGCTAGTTCAACAAAAAGTTCCTCAACGAAAATCTTTAAAATTCCGACTCGAACAATTAAATGAACTCTTAAATGCAGAATACGCGCCGATAGATGGATGGATATGGTCACAGTAATTTTTATTCAAATATAGTCAGGCCGAGCTGCAAATAAAGACATTGTCAACTCAATTCGGATTTAAGTCCCAACATGAGTGAGCTTGCAGTTAACTTGAACCATTCTTATTGACAAATGGAAAAAACTACCGGAACAGACAATTAAATTGACAAAATATTTATTCGGTGGTTTGGACTTCCCAATTTTGGACACTCTTGACTATTAAAATGCAGTTGATGAATTTAAATGAAGTTGACGACTAAAAGTAATAAAGTTATTCAAAAATTGAAACAATTGATATTCTTGCTGATTTTTGCATAATTTGAATTTATTGAATTTTACTTTTTTCATTATTTGCTATTTTTAAAAATTCTTTTATTCTCATTCTTTTAATTATTTTATAAAAAATACAAAAATGATTTATTTATTTAATTGGGGATTGTATTTATTTTACAGCATTTTATTTAATTAATTTGCTCTTTTAATTGATTATTTTAGCTAAAGTCTATTAAGTAGATTTTCATAGGTTGTTGATAATTATTTAAGATTGCATTCGAAGAATTGATTCCATTTGCATATTTTTAGTAAAAATAACACAATTTCCAATCTTGAAGGTCCTTTCTAAGATATCTATTAATTAATAGACCTTTCTTACTCCCCAAAAAATGTTTTTGAAACAATAAGAACAATAAGAATTAAAATGACCTATTTAAGGAAGTCCTTTCTCATAAAAATTTTATTTTATATCATAATATTTTGGTAGAAGTAAACTGCTTAAAAATTTGAAACTTAGTTAATAAAACAACAAAAAAATACCACAAACATTAATCCGTTAAATTATGAATGATACAGGAACTCAGTTCGAAGATCCTTGAATATTTAAAGTTGGCAGAATCTCGTACAAAATATATTTGACTAGTTTTTCCGAAAAATTAAATATAATCTCGTGACCTTGTGACATATCATAATTTTTACTTATTAGAAGTTATTATTCAAAAACTTTTTCGAGTTGACACAAGGTCTATAGTTTTCTCTAGTTTTAAGTATATAAAAAGTGAATTCTTCGATAAAACCACAAACGGTATTAGTTATTTCGAAAATCTTCATAAAATTATAAAATTATTTTAAAGTTCAATAAACAATAAATTTTTTTTAATTGATGTAAATCAACAATATGAAGTAAATTGAACAAAAAATTATGAAATGATTTAAATGATTTATGTAATTAATGCAAATCGTATAAATTTATAATTTGCTTTAAATTGGTTAACTAACTTATTGGTTAAGTTTCATTCGTGCTCGTGCTTGATCTTGGCCATTTGTTGGTGATGCTGATTCAGTAGCTTGATTGGTATCTTTCTGGTAATAATCTCTTGAGAGTTTTCCGTTTGAATTGCAATCGGTATTGAAATGCATTGGTTAATGCCGTCTGTTGAATAATAATTTAGTTAATGATCGAATATGGAATATTTAGTTCAAAAATACCTTCATCCATAGAGAGTTGCAGTTGCCCAGTCCTTATCAAATTCTGTAAAATATCCTGTGGCAAGCTAGACAAATTTTCCAATAACAACTTATGGTCCATCATTTTTTCATTCATTTTTTGTTGCTGCAGCAACTGTTGGTGAAGCATAATCTTATCATCTTCAAAGTTCCTCTGATTCTCTGATTTTTGCAGATAATTTTCGTCATTGGATGACTCCTCTCCGCCAGACTCGTCAGTGGTCGTGATGTCGTCCTGCAACACCAAATGGGGAGAGAAAAAAAAAGAAAAATGTAGTTCGTTTTAGGAAGTGCTCGGTATGCAATGATTTGCATCAACTTTTCAATGATAAGCATGATAAGTCAACAATTTCAAGAGTTTGGCCAGCAATTTTCCAAACATGTCGCTGGTTGCTTCATTAAAAACCATCCAGTCACCAGACAACAAGTGTCCGCAGTTGCCAAGAATATCCAACCATCCAATCATTTCCAGTTTCTTTTTTTCAATCAGCTCGTGGAAAAACTCGATCATCAAAAAGTGCATAAATATCTTTATGAAGTAATGCAGAAGATCTAATTAAAGGTAAAGCAGAAAAAAAGCATTTTTCATAAACATCACAATATTGGATGTAATATCTTCAATATCAACAATATCGTCAACGTTTGTCAAAGTATGGAAAAATCTCGGAAAAAACAGCGATCCAACAAGATAGGACAGCAAATAAAAACACGTCAATCAAGTGTGTAATGCAATGTTTCGATGGGGGAAAATGCGCAGAATGTACTTGACCACATTTTTGAGCTTTTGCTGGAGGTGCCTGATTAGTATTTGATGAGTTGTAGCATTTTGAAAGATTTTATGTTAATGAATCATATTTTGTGCATTTTGTGTTTCGAATCAACAGAATTTTCAGAAGAGAACTTTGTGTCCTTAATTATATCAAGAAGTCATAAATTGGCCTGTGCTTTGGGAAATAAAAGAGATAAGACAACTCTTTAAAGCTCTACTTAAGAAATATTTTCTGAAAATGGTCAATCCGAGAACTTCTACTACAGTACAGAATACTATACATATTTTTTGAGTCAGCCAAACTACATCCAAGGCAGCAGTACAGCAAACAGAAGCATTGAATCATCGACAACTCTTCGCCGATTTTTATATTTCATTAAATGTATTTCATACAATTCGGTAAAAATAGAATATAATGCAATACAAAATATAAGTAAATGCAATTGAATGCTGTGCTGCTTCGATTGCCAGTATGCAAGCCAATAAGGCATAAACTGCATTTTTGCCTCGGCACTTTTTTTGCTGCTGCCCGTTTTCGCTTGAACATGTTCTTTTGCATTTTAAGTGTACAAATAAATTTATGAACAAATAAATGAAAATAAAACCGAGCCATGCTGTCTGAAAAAATTGCAATTCCGAAAACGCGACACAAAAAAAAAAATGTTGCAAAAAGAAGTCGAGAAAACAAGTAAGTGCAACTGTAAAAGTTTCCTTGAGAAAATGCTTTTGCAGTAGCAAACAGCGAAATCTGCAAATTATAATTAGGGGGGAACTTTACTGATTTATTCTCGCATTGTCGCATTGTTTTCCCGCGGGCCGCGTTTGGTGCTGTAAAACACAGCAATATAGCAAACTTGCATTTTCCCGCCCAATTTCCCGGTATTGCCTCAATTCTCTCAATTCAGGCAATGCCAGCAATTGTATATTTTCTCGCCTCTTTTAAGTGTCCATTGAATTTTTGTTTGAATTGCATGTAAGAATGAACAGTTTCGCTAATTTGCATGTGTTTTTCGCTGATACCTTTATGTATAAGGAACGAGCCGTGAACATGATTTATGATGCGCAGAAGAGTGCAGGAGTTGAAAAATGTTGGAAAATTCAATTAAATGTATTTTTCATGGAAAATCTTATTAAATTTATTTTAATATTTATGTTATCTATTTGAATTCGACTCGCTGTTTTATTATAAAACTACTAAATTGATCATAAAAAAAGTTTTAAGAAAATGTGTTATGAATTTTCAAAAACTATGGTCTGCAGGAGTTCATTTGAAGAGAATTTTGCGTTTTGGGAAAATCACAAAAACGCATGAGAAGTTGTGAATAAAAATTATTGGAATGTTGCGTTGTTAAAAAGCTTGGGCTCATTTCCTACTAATTTCCTCAAAACTCCAAACTGTTTTCACAAAATTTAGTTTTTACATCGTTTCTTAAGAAATTCATTATTCCACACATCAACTTTTACAAGAAAGTTTCTCATGCAGTCGCACATAAAAATTAAAAACCGCATTCGGAACAAGTTCGAGCGTCCTCTTGTCTGCTCGAACCAGCAATTTTCACATCAAAAGCCGGTTCATTGTGCTATTAACAGTTGTAAATTGTTTTAAATCTTGATATTATTCGAAATCATCATTCAATTGTGCAGTATTGATGAATGTGAAACAGAATGAGCCAGATTGAGCGCAACAAATCTAATTAATGAGCGCGGTCTTCAACTGTAGAATTAAATAATTTAAATATTTTATGTGAATGCATTAAAGCTCTGTTAAACTGCTGAATAAATAAAGTGTGTTTACATTGGAGAATTATATATGATTTTCTACCTAAAATTTTTCTCTAAAATTTTTATTTACTTGGTTATAATTTTTTTTATATTTAAAAAAAATTGCTTGAGGACAATATGATGTAGAACATTTTTCAGTGTCAACAACCCTTTAATTCCAAAATAAATTGAACGCGCAATTTATTCTAAACCAAAGAACTACAAGCAAATGTTGCAAGACAATATCGCCAATTTGCATATAAAAGGAACAACGATCGCACAATAAAATTATAATTATATTTTTATTTATTTCTCTCTCGTAAATGCGATTGTTTTATTGTTTGTTGCAATTCCGCGCCGATTGTCTTTTCATTTTATTTTTTATGTTCCATGTTCTGGTAATTTAAATTATAATTTTTGCATTCGCGATTGGTTATTATTGGTTTTTCTGTTTGTGAATGTGATGGTTGGAACTTCCCTTGCCCCAAAAAAAGTATATATATGCGCAACATATTAAATTGCAGTCTCTTTTTCTCTTAAGAAGGTGGTCTTTTTGGTGGAAAATTTGGTTAACAAAAAAGTTTTATGATAATAATTGCTAGTAATTATTTTAGGTAAGAATCTTGATGTTTTTAAATTGCTTAATAATAAAGTAACAATGATAATAAATTCATTCACTCTCATAAAATCACCCCTTGGATACACCATCAAATTGTAAGATTGAATGAAGCGCGAAAGTTCACGATTTAGCGACAATATTCAAAAGTATTCAATTCACTTAAAAAACTACATAATTTTAAAAATACAAAAAATAAACCGAACAGTCACAAAAACTACAAAAAAAATGAAAAACATAAAAACTGCAAAAGTATATTCATATTTTTTCAGCCAAGGCAATAAAAGAGACAAAATGACGACAATTTATGTGTTTTTATGCTTTTTATGCGATTTTATGTTTTATTAATTCAAAAGTTTTTTCATCGCGCTTTTTTGCCATTCTTTGCTATTTTTAGCGTAAATTGTTCACCTTAACATTTTGCTTGATTCTGCGACTTTTTCTTCTTGGCTGGTGCTCAGTTGTTGTAATAACAAAATTATACAAAAACGCGACTTTTTGATTGGACGACAGTATTGTCAGTATGTTGCGGGAGAAAGAAATAAAGAATAGTTGGGTGCTTTTTATTGAGAGGCTCCTTTTTAGGCAGGCGCGGTTGTGTTTTATTATTTATGGATTGGGAAACTGAGGTTATTTAGATATATTTATTCAATTTAGAATGATGTATTGGAACTGCAAAAATTATTCTAGAACCATTATCTGGAAGGTCGTTTTATTAAAAAAAAAAAATTTCTTCTAAATTTCAATAAATGATGATTTAAAAAATAAGCTTTAAAATTTTTAGTCAATCATTTGATAAACAAAATATAAAACATAAATTATTTTTGAAATATATTTTATAACAAATACAAAGTCTTTTCTTCAATAAAGCCAATATTTTTGGTACAATACCATTATGACATAAAATGAACTAAAAAAAGCAAACAGAAACAAATCTTTTACATCACCCGCATTTAAATCACCGCTTCACCACTCAAAAAGCTCTTTTCAACATTTTCTCAACAAACCGAAAAGCTCCCGAAACAACCAAATTTATATCGCAAGCTCACAAACAAACGCTCTCGCCTCACTCAAGCTCTCTTTCTCAACATTCCCAACAGTCGCCGTTTTTTACTCAATATCTTTTCGATTTTCTTACGTGTTTGTTGTGCTGTTGCTTTAATTAAATTATATTTCTTGTCGAAACAAGTTTCTTTTTTCTTTCAATTTTTTTCTTCAATTTGTAATTCAGTTGATTCCAAGATTTCGATTTGTGTGGATTTTTGTGGCGAGTGGTCCTGAATTTTCTTCAAAGAAGGTTTAAGGAAAAGGAAGTTTCGGCGGGAAATTGGTGTTTTTGAATAGATATATTGTTTTGAATTGGAAAAAGTTAAAATTTTTTGAGAAGAAGTGAAAAAAAGATACTTTTTTTAGACAGGTGGTTTGTTTTTTAAGGAAATTTTTCGGGTAAGTAATTTTTATCCTTTTCTTTTTGTGAGGAGCTTTTCTTAATCTTTAGTGATATTTGAGTTTCTTAAAGTGTTATATAAATTGAAATTGCTGATGAAGATTTTTGGTACCGAAAATAAAATAAAACTGCAGCATGCGAAGATAAATCCCTTTTTCAAGATTATGCATGCAAATTTTCGGGCAATTCCTCAAACTCTCTGGCAGTTTATGGGCCAATAATCAATTAAATGCTCAAACTTTAGGAGATTTATTGAAACCTCATCCTTAAACTACTTTAAGAAAGTCCACCTGCAGCAATTTTGTCATAAACTTTAGCTCCAAACTATTCAATTTGCGTCTTGTACTGTTTTTCTCAATATTTAAAAGTTTTTCTGTCTTTTTGTAATAAAAGTTACAAGTATTGTAAAAAGCGCGTAGGAAAGTCAAAAGAAACTAAAAATACAAAAATACAATACGACTTAAAACATTTTATAAAATTTATAACAAAAATAAGAAGTTCTTTTTGTTTTCTTACTTTTACATTGAGTTCATTGAAATTCATTGAAATTCAGCAAGAATTTAAGAAGATTTCCAAACAATATTGTTTTTATCGATTTAAATCGAATTTTATTAAACGATCATTAACTTTTGCAATTTATTGGCAATTTCAGGTTTTTCATACGCAGACTTTTCACCAGGAAGAAAATTTGGAGAGGCTGTGTTTAATGCTATCACTTCTGCTTAATTTCTATATATTTTACAAAAATTCCCATTTTAAGACTTATTCTACAATATTTCTGGTTTAGGTGACGTCATATATGATATGGTATAAACGGTAAATACTTTATATTGTTGTGCAATAAATAAATTTCTGTAATAAAAGTTTTCGTTTTTTGTTGTCTGTTGTGTTTTATTTTAAAGACAATCTCTTTCCAACCCCTGAAATTTATCTTGTTGTTCTCCCGCATAAATAATAAATATATAACTTATCCAATCAAAGACTCCCACAACTGAAGTTGACTAGCAGAATTTTAATTTCGTTTAAACTGAATGCTAATTAATTAATTGGCGAGGCAACAACTGAGAAATGCTTTGGAATAAGCGAAGTATCAATAAATTTTGATTGAATGTGATTGGGCAACAACAACAACCACTCAGCGGTCAAACAAATGAACAAAGGCTGGCTAAAATATCAAATACCGCAGGTAAATCGGATGTAGGTGTACACATATTATTAATTTATTTCTTTTTCGTATTTAGCTGACTGAGTGTTTCACAATCGAATTTGTAATTTTTAAAGTTCTGTTTGCTCATTTATTTTAAATTTATTCAAATTTTATTACTTTTAGTATTTTTACTCGTATTTGACAAAAATCATAAAAGGCAATAAAGGAAATCCAAGTTTTAATCAATATTTTATTGTGTTAATTCAGTATTTTTGATATTTTCTATGAAATTGATATGTAAGATCTTTTAATCTAATTTATGCCGATGTGTGTTGTTTGTTTTAACTTGATCGACATGAAAAATTTAACATTTTATATAGGAAACTCAAAATATTTACATATTCATCATTATTTTAAACAAAAAGCACATATAAGCTTATGATCATACAAAAAAGCTCTTGGCTTTTTTTCTCAAATTTCCAGTTTAAATTCAAAAGAGATCTAAGAGCGAGTTTCCTTTTTCTCTCACCATACGAATTTTTCATTTTGAGCTTCGATCGACACAAATCAATAAGAAATTGTCTTAACAAATAGTTTTAACAACTATAAATTTTTATTTCATTCTATTTAAATTTTTATATCAATTTTATTCAGTTTTTTTGTAAAAACATGTTCTTTTAAACTAAATTAAAATTCATTACTTAAAGTAAAGTTTAATCGTGTTTACACCTAAATTTTGTTAATTTTGCTGTCTTTTATTTTGCTTGGCTTTTTCTATTACCAGAAGCCTCATTTTATTCATTTTATTACAGATCTAGATGAGCTTGGGAATTAATATAAGGCAGCAAATATTAAAAAATAGTTTCTCATGTTTTAATATGAAATAAAAGAAAACGAACCTCATTTTCTAAAATTTTCAATGCTCTTTAATTTAAAATTTAAATATTTATTTTTAAGATGAATTTAATCAAAAAATTTTAATTAAAAATTTTAGATGAAGTCAACAAAAAATTAAACCATCAATAAAAAAATTATTTCCAAAAATGTTGTTTTGATATTTGAATGATTTTATAAACTTTTATCATGTATTTAGTCCTTGAAAATCTAAATGATTTGAATTTAAATCTCATTTCTTTTGCTCCTCATTATAAAACATTCAAGTTTCAGCTTCTCCTCAAAAAAACCCAAGCTCCTCATCTATTGCACAAAATATCTTCGTATCTTCATTTCCCCCTCATAAGCCCGCATCATTATAAAAATCCTACGACTAAAGATTTGCTTCGCAATAATTAATAAATTAAGTTACAAAAAACGTTATATGACACAACATTACACAAAGTATTCAACAAATAAAATAATATTATAGTAAAAATCAACTAGCATGCAAATATTGCAAATGTTGCTAAATTAGATTATAAAAATAAAGCATGAAATTGGAATATAGATGGGATTGTCTGTAATTCTGTATGTAACTCTCCAAAAGGCTCTTTTAAGCATAATCCCGGAGATTCTTGGAATGTTTCCGCGTGCAATCTTCGCGAGTAAACGCCTTATACTGTTTTAAATATGTTTAGCTCGCTTAAACTGCTTAAAGGCACATAATTATCACACAATTTGTAATGTCTTTTACTTGTTGCTTTTTCGTAATTTTTTGCAGATTTTAAGTGTTCGGTTTTTTCAGTTTATAGGGTTTCAGGGAATTTTCTTATTCTTTCTTTGTTTTTGGGATTATTTATTGACTTTTGTGTAAGCGGCTTATAGCCACAAAAACATATTGCAAAGATTTTTAGAAATTAAGTTTTGAAGACGTTGATTGGTGCAATTCGATGAAAATATTTTTTGTATGCTGAATGTGATTAATGGTCGATTATAGTGGAAGTGGCGATGGATTTTAAATTGATTTTCTTCGGTGTTGATTTTGTGAGATTTTCTGCTAATAGTTCTGAAAAAGTATCAATTGAAAAAGCTCTCTGGTTCATATTTAAAAATAATGATGGCTGGTTGAGCTAAAGATTTATCTTTTTATACAATACATCTAACGATTTCTAACAGATTAAATCTCACGCACTATTAAGAATAAACTTGCTTTTTGGCACTAGTTTTTGAAATAGTTCTATAATCATCAAATCAACCTTAAATCATAAAGCTTGCACGCAATCAACACCTTCAGGTCAACAATTTAAAAAAGCTCAAGATTATCTTTGTGAATTCTGGCTAGCACTAGCAGCCGCTCCACTGGCCGCCGCTAAACTGTGATAGTTCTGAGCGGCAGAGTTTTGTAAGCTTTGCTGATTTTCATAGAAGCTCTGCTGTGGAAAATGAGCACTTGGAAAATGGTGCTGCGGCGGTGAAAAATGTGGTGAAAAATGATGCGTCGGCTGCGGCGAATGGGAAAAGTGCTGAGCATGCGGCAGGTTGTACAGGTGACTGGTGTTTTGAGGTAAATTCTGATGGGAATTAAAGATTAGTTGTCTTACTTTGTCGCCAGCCTTATCGGCGGCTTCGCCCATCTCTGATATGCTGTAGTTAAGCTCCGTCTCTTCAAAGCCAGTAGCGGACATGCGTTGATCACTGGCAGGCACTGTCGGGATGTCTGGCGAGTTAAGGCACGTTTGAATAAGTGTCTTGCCCGCTTCTGAGGTGATCATAGGCTGCAGTTTGCGCGTGGCAAAAGTATACACGTGGCCAGTTTCAGAGGCGACCAGTAACATAACTTGGGTGCCAGTAAGCGTAGATAATTCATAGGCCTGAAAGGATAAAATTTAAAATTATTAGTTGTCACTTAGAATTGAATTTAAATACATTTTTACAAATTTGATAAAATTTAATATTAAACAAATTTTTACAATTTCCACAGAATAAAAAACATTAAATTGAATTCTAAATTTTCATGAACGCTTAACAATTTCTACATCGCTCTTAAGTTAATGATTAACGATCTCCCCCACAACCTTACATAATATAAAGCACATTTTCTCCATGTAAATAAGTTGAAAAGTAAACAGGTCCGATTCTTGTCACTGAATTAATTCGTTCAATTTAATGCAAAGCGAACAGTTTGTTTATAATTTTTTGCTGTGCGCGCGGCAAAAAACAATTGGACAACAAAGAGCACCAAACAGCAATCTTGGCGATGCAAAACTGCAAAAATTGCACAAAAATTGTGAAAACTGCAGAAACGCACACAATAGATGATGAGAAGAAGAAGAAACAATAAGAACAATGACAACCAACAGCAAAAACGTTAAATATACTACACATAAAATATATGAAAATTCTGCACAATAAATGCAAAAGCGCCAAATATCGCGGCCAACAAACAAACAAAAAATGCCACAGATTAGGTGAGCGAACTATGCGTTGTTTAAAGGATTCGGAAAAAAGTTTAATACGGAGGCATTTCGATGATCATTTCAAAGTTTTTTCATAATATTTTGTCTTGTGCCTGAATTTTTTTGAGCAAGCTCCAGCATAAGCTCGTGGTGAAGAATTTTGAAAATAAATGTTTTAACAGTTTCAAAAAATTTCAGGTGGCACATTCCACTGAAGTTATTTTGAATTCTTTTTGATGCAAAACTTATTAAAAGTTGCTGAAGATAGAAACAAAAATGTTTAAAACAAAAATCCCATCACACATCAAAAACCCAAAAATCATTTCGATCCCCAAAACAGAACTCTCAATCAATCTCAAGAGATTTCACCTATAACTCCAAGATTTATGCGCTTCGACCTATTGAAAAACTATCAATTTTCATTAATTTATCTGCACACAATAATGAACGTATTCATGATTTATGTGATAGTTTCGTTATTTCACTTATTTCCACATAATTTTCAATTATTCAAAAATTTACAAAACTGGAAACAAAAACTGCTCGAATACATCAAAACTGATTTTTCTTCGCAAATGCTTCGCAAGATGCATAATTATGATAAATATGTTCAATTGTTACAGGTCAATATTTTTCTTCAAAATTTATGCTTTTCGGAATAATTTATTCTTTCAATTCCTCTTTCCCAAGCATATATACTATGCGCTGTCGTTGGCGAGAATCATGAGTGGCTGGACCTACATTGATTTGCTTGATTTGGTCGCGGACAAACGTTTTTCACATCATCAACAATTGGACAGTTATGCTCGTGGAGCGAGCATAAAAAGCATATTCGCCAACATTATTTGGTTCGGCTTTTAATTTATAAGCTTTTCGTACCTTATTTGTTGACTTGAGCTCGCAAATCAATCAAACATTGGAAGTAATATGGTTTTCGGTGCAATTTCTCGTATTTTTGTACATTCTGGTGGATTTATGGGCTCGTGGAGCATGATGATGAAATCATCGGGGGTTAAAATGTGTTACATTCGTTCAATGTTGTTGCTTGTAGCAATTCAAAGAGTTTCTTAACTCGCTTTTTAGTGTGCTTGAAAGCCACCCACTCGACGATTTTTCGATCATTTTCATTCATTTCTGAAATTCATTCATACGTTTTAGTTTCACAAACTGTTGGTTATTTTGTGTTTATCCATTTGAGATTGAGAGGTGATGATTATTAATCGAAAAACCGATTTTGCAACATTTTTGGTTTGTGTACTGTATTTAGAAAATGTAACGGAAACTTTAATCAAGTAAAATAATTATAAACAATATTGTTTTCATAGGGGTTTTTTGTGTAATTAACTATTTTTACACAGCAACACAATCAGATAAAAATAATCTGATCAATCAGCCACCTTTGATTTTCATGATCATCAGATCAGCCTCCTCCACAGTTGACTGACAATGAAACAAAGGTAACCATCAATAAGCTTGGCTAAAGAGTTTCGGACTCAACCTGCGGGCTAATGGTCGGTTGACTTAATTAACATATCGTTTTGCATAAATTAATGAATACTGATGAAGCTGAGCCGTAGATGCTGTGGATCCAATGATTGTAAACTTTTCAATCAACTAATTGGCCAACAAATTAAACATTATAATGTTTTCTATAAGTATTTACAGTTTTGAGCACCATAAGCTGCCAAGAGCAAGGACAATTGTTGTCCAAGAATAATTAGTTAGTACTCAGAGTACGAACAAAACTTAAAACCCGCAACAACAAAGTGAATTAATATTATTCCTTTAGATGTTGAATTAAAAGAAATAATATGAGAAAACACCTACAACGGAATCGAAAAATATTAAGAAAAAAAAGAATATGACGTGTTTTTATTTTACAAAAAAAAACATTTTTTCCTTCCATAAACAATTCTAAATTTGGAAATAGGAAAATAATTGTAAGAAATGTTTCTAGTAAGCGATTCGCGTGCTGCGTAAATATTTTGGGAGATGAAGAATGTTACGGTTACGTATTTGGAGGCAAAGTTTTTTGATGCACTCTATGATAAATTGTTGCATTATTTTTTGTTTTTATTAATACAAAATTATATAAAATGTGATCATTTGAATAATTATGTATTTTATGATTTTTCAATCAACCAAAAAATTTATTTAAATAAATTTTTTCTTTATTAATGTCATCAAGATTTGTTCAAAATAAAGTTAATTGGAAAAATTTTCCAATCATTTTATCTGATGTAAATTTTGTGATTGCAATTATATTCAAACTGCGCTCATTATTCTGTTGAATGAATTGATATTTAAATTTATTTATGATCGTAACTTTTTTTTAGACAATGTTATATAAGGTAGCATAAGAATAATGTTCTAAGGAGATTTTGATGCAATGATTTATTTCTATATTCAAATAATTGATTTAACATACAGAGTTAAAAAGAAACTTTTTAAAGATTTGATAAGGACCGTAACACATAATGATAATATTCCAGATTGAACGACAAAAATATCTACAACGCATAACATTTCCTAAACATTGCCCCACATAAATTATACTAGCTATTTAACCAAAAGTCTCCATTTAGAACCAAATAAACTGCACACACAATTTACACATTCGACCAAAAATAATGCGTGTAAAAAGCGCGCTGTGCCGTTTTCCCACTAAATATGTTTTAGTTCTAAATTTAAACATTTCGAACCAATTTCGATCTGCCAACAAGTGAATGTGGCGATGGGTGATCTCAAAAAGCAGTAGTAGGCACACAAACAAAATTCCAATAGCGGCACATAGCTATGCACGCGAGATCACAGCGCAGAAAGCACTTCCTATGTTTTGAGGGAAGGATAAAATTAGAACTCCAATCATTCCACTCACCTTTTTCATGATGCCTGTCTTTCTTTTGGAGAATGTAGTGTACCTCCGTAGTTTATTATCGATATACTCCATCTTGATCTTGACACGTCCTTTGGTCTTTTTCCCGTTGGTCAGATTTTTGACGGGAGGCACGACTGCTGGCGTTCCAGTTGTGTTTTTGGCAGATACGGCTGCTGCAGTGCTAGCTGTGCTCGCTACTGGAGTTACCGTTGCATACCCATCATTGCTAAAATTATCGTATGCTGCATGTTGTTGCAGGAAACTCTTATCATCTTCCTTTTTCTCATATTTCTCATATTTCTTATCACGCTCACTGGCTTCCGGCTTATCGTGATGATAGTTTTGGTGATGCCTCTTCAAGTAGGCTTTTGAATTATTGGTCGTAGTCAGATTATCAGCTGTAGCAGCAGCCGCATAGAATTGCTGTTGGGATTGAAGTTGACGTTGTTGAAAGTTTTGATGGAACAATTCTGTTGTGTTCTGCTGGAGGTAGCTGTTGAGGTACCGCGACGGCGTCGATGGAGAGTTTTCACGTGGAGGCTCCATAGTATTCCCAAATTTGAGTACTATCTACGAATGCTATCTAAGAAAGTGGTGCTGAGCTAAAGATTTACGGTTTCTTCTATTTCGAGCACATTCTCTTACTTTTCCGTTGATTTTATAAATTTTTTTAGTATTATTTTGATGTTGCTGCTGCTTCAAGTAGGTTTATTTATTTCTATATTTAATTCTACAACACCATACCGAACTACTTCACTTCTAGGTTTTATTTTGTTTCTTTATTTTGTACGAATTCGTGAAATCGGCTATTTTTAGGAGGCAAAATCCAATTATTTCATTTCTGTTCCTGAAACAACACCGAAACACCGTTCAAATCTATGTAGCAACTTTGCACAGTGTATAGGCCAAATTGTCCAAATGCTCTTAATTGCTTTGTATGACTGCTAATTGCTAATTGCTACAAAGTTTGTGGTTTTTTTTACACAAAACACTTTTTGTCGCACTTTCTTTAGTTTATTTAGTTTTTAGACGTCTGAACATTTAATCAGCACCAGCACCTCGTGCTGATTGATTTAACTTGTCTTTTTTGTGCAAAAAGTATTTTTTGTGCACCCAAATTGATCAATTTTCAACCAATTTACCAGCTGACAAGACCCAATGTACTTGAGATCCAAGCCACACAGCCAACAACGATTGTTGCGTGTATTAAATGAAAAAAATAAATATTACAGAAATTTTTCATTTTTTTGCTTCAACCGATCTATCGGGCGCAAAAGAAAAACCAAACTCCTCTCTCATTGGCTGTTCGCGTTCCACACATGAAAGCTTTTCAGCAAGATCGTGAAAGCTCGCTCCAGGTGCTCTCTCCATGCTCTCACAGAATCACAAGTGGCTGAATGTTGAATCATCACCAAGAAGCACGTATGTGCAGTTTCAGGGCGAGGGGACAATATAGAATGATTGTTATCTCTTATCGTTTTCAAGAAGAAGTTTCGGGTTCTCTTTATATTTTTACTTTACGTTATGAGAAATATTTTTAAAGAACTAAATTATAGAATTTAAAAATATTTGTATTTATGGAAATGATAATAATAAGGATGTTAACAAAATGTTAAATTACGAATTTCTTTGGAAAATACTCTCCCCTCTGATTCCATCTACAAATTTAGAATGAAATTTTCATTTCCTGCTTTTCTCGAGATTTTCTTGGAAAATGAAGCGCGCACGGAAATGTTCGGAATGCTGAGCAAGAGAAATCCTATAACCAAACCAAGTCTAAACACTCAAAACTGTGATCACCATAAATACGTATAAACATGTCCAAGCTAAATAAGTGCAAATATAATCCATTTTATTGCTAATAGAGTTATCTAGCTTAACCGTTGTAAACAGGTAAAAATTTTGTAAAAAAAACTATAAATAGCAAGGCGCCTTCAACGAACCGCCAAGAACATAATTTATTTCGGCAAATATTAAATGGCTATATTTAATTTGGACTGTTGAGCAATTAAGCTATTATTCGGGGAATGCTACAAAGTTTTCTTTGAATTTTAGATAATTGTGTGCGTTATTATTTTTAAACTACGTATTGGAAAATCTTTGACGGATTCACCACATGCAGCGCCAGTTGACTGGCAGCATATTCTCAAGCGGGCCTTGCTTCAACACACAATTTTCTACAATTTTTGCCTTAAGTATTTTTAGAAAACATTTGCGCTCGGCAAAGATACACTTTTTCCTGATTTACACATTTTTCCTGGTGATATTTGTATGAGAAAGCGAAAATGCTCTCCCATTTTCCACAATTTTTTCAGTGATTTTTCGATATATTCGGTGATTAATTTTAATACCAAATTTTGCTACAAAATTTCCATTTTTGGCTACACCAGCTCAGATTCTAAAATGGTTGTAGGTGGTATCTCATATTAAATTTATATATTTTCAACGAGTTTTTTTTTGCTGCTTTGAATGAGTGTTTGTAGATATAATATATTTGCCGAGAGCAATTTAATGCTAACTTTTTAGCTTTTAATTTCTGATTAAAGGAAACCTTAAAATACGATTTACGAGCAACCGTAGCAGTTTATCTTGCTTATGATGTCATCAATCTTCGGTGCGAACGACTTCAGCGAGAGCTTGCAGAAAAATCAATTTGCACGTGTAGTGCAATTTTGAAAATGACGACGGATTTGTCTGCATGCTTTTTTCCTTAATATTAATAAAACTTAATTACGCATTCAGAAGTTCAAAGCAGTTCGATGAGCAATAATGGAAATATTATTTGGGACTTGAATTATTTATTGTGTTTTATGGTATTTACAAATTATATGCATCTCAGTAGGAGACATCAAAGAAATTTTAAAGAACCTTTTTAAACTAATTTAGCTTTGTATTTTATTTACATATTTTTGAAATAACTCTAAATTTTAAAGCCTTAATTGAAAGTATTCCAAATACATGAATTGCAGATTTTAATAATTTTATTAACTCTTATCTTCTTTGATTTGCTAAGAAACAAGTAATGTTATCTATGCACTATCATTGTGGACTTGCATATTGTTTAAAAAATCTGCAACAATGGTGGCATGACATCAAGTGAATTAAATTGCAAACCAGAACCAACTACTTTGAGCACGAACGAAAAGTTTATTTAATTCTTTTTGCTTCACAATATTTATATATTTAGCATATTTATGAAGTTAGTTCCGTAAGTATCTGAAAGGAAGTGTGAGCATAGAACACGTACATTTTCCGGTTCATTGTAAAACACAGTACATAACTACATATCAATTAATTGATTCGAGAGAATTAATTGAATTTGTGGAATAACGGTTAGCAATTATAATTTTCTGTAAAATTCAGTCAATTTCATTGTCTTGCAGTTATTATTCTTTATTCTTATTACTAGTAACTGGATAGTTGGTTATACAACAAGTACATTGAGTATTTATAATTGTCAGCTGTTGTGGAGGTTTTAAAGAATTAATTAAACAATCTGAAATTGTTTAATTCATTCGCTGTTCTAGCACTTTGTGTGACTAATTCATACAAATCAAAACATCACATTCGGAATTCTATTTTAATGGTTTTACACTTCATCCACGATTTTCTTATCATTTGCACTTGACAAGAGCAATGTGGAGATCATTTATCGTAGGTTTCACTGTTAGAGAATCTCTAATTACTCTTAAAACCAGCTCAGATCACAATATTTCCATAACACAATATTTAACTAGTTTCCACTTTTTGTTGAGAACTGTCAAACTTCAGACAAAATATGTTTCCCAGTGAATCTTTTTACCGAAAATGGGAACTGCGCTTTACATTTTTGTTCAAACTCGCAAGTCGTTAATATTGCGCAAATTTAAGAGATATATTTTTGTATACTTGGTAAAATATATAAAATGTTGTTAATGGTCAGCAATTACATTTTATGTCATTTTTAGTTAATAAACTATCTATAGTATTAGCTTCTTCATAGTGCATTGAATTAACATATTGTAATGCATTATCATGAAACCTCTTAATTTTCTTCTTTTTGAACATATCTCACGATTTATATTCTAAGAAAACAAATTCCCAATAGTATCAGATGTATGATCAACCTTAAAAATTCATATGATCAAATCCAACATTATAACCTTAAACCAAAAACAAATCAATACATATATTCAATAATCTTTTTTATTTTTGCGATCAATCCAACATTATAATTACCAATTTCAAAATTGTTATTTTATTATTCCAAACGCTACATTGAATTAACATTTTAAAACAATTAATTTTGTTAAGGTCAAAATTCTACTCAACATTTTTTTAACAAAAAACCATTGATTCAATATGAGGTCAAATCAAATAGCAAAGTCAAATAGACATATTTTATTATTCTATGCTTGTGCAACAGCACTTTATTATGTTTGGAAAAACATATATAAAAATAAGTAATACCTTTTATTGTTGGATTGTTGGATATATACGTATTATGATGTATTCTTCGTTTTAAAAGACGAAATGTCGCCTCTGAAAATTGTGATCGATGCACGACAATGCTACAGCAAAAAAAACCTGCTAAATATTTATGCTATATTGAGCGACAACATGCAATTCTGTAAAAATAATAATAAATATATATAAAACTGTTAAAATATTTGCACATAAAAATCCATAAATTGTTGCTGGATGTTATTAGAGTCTCACAAACGCTAAAGAACCACATAGCAGTCAAGCATATTAGAAATCTCCAACAATTTGTGATTTACTGAATTGTTTTCTGCCACAGACAATTAAAATTGCTTGTAAAGCAAAATTCTACTCCAGTATTGATAAGACTGGTGCTGCTTGAATCTTGATTAATCCAATCAGAATTTACCTGCACTTGAGTTTTCCATGGTTAATAATCCCATAATTTTTCACTTCACTAAATCAACCTTTCTTTGAATACACACAAATAATCCAAACAGATGCCAGCAATTGAATTTTCTCAAGACTTTACATTTTAAAGCGTTTAACCGGGTATCAGACAGCCAAGCAACCAAGTGCTTGGGATTTTCTATTAAAAAATAAATAATTTCTAAAAAAACTAAACTACATAGAAATTTCAACTTTTTTTTTGATAATTAACTAAAACAAATTTTTCCATGATTTTTAAGTATTTTTTCAAAATTTTATTTCACTCAGGGAAAAAGTGCTTGGGATTTTCTATTGAAAAATAAATAATTTCTAAAAAAACTAAACTACATAGAAATTTCAACTTTTTTTTTGATAATTAACTAAAACAAATTTTTCCATGATTTTTAAGTATTTTTTCAAAATTTTATTTCACTCAGGGAAAAAGTGCTTGGGATTTTCTATTGAAAAATAAATAATTTCTAAAAAAACTAAACTACATAGAAATTTCAACTTTTTTTTTGATAATTAACTAAAACAAATTTTTCCATGATTTTTAAGTATTTTTTCAAAATTTTATTTCACTCAGGGAAAAAGTGCTTGGGATTTTCTATTGAAAAATAAATAATTTCTAAAAAAACTAAACTACATAGAAATTTCAACTTTTTTTTTGATAATTAACTAAAACAAATTTTTCCATGATTTTTAAGTATTTTTTCAAAATTTTATTTCACTCAGGGAAAAAGTGCTTGGGATTTTCTATTGAAAAATAAATAATTTCTAAAAAAACTAAACTACATAGAAATTTCAACTTTTTTTTTGATAATTAACTAAAACAAATTTTTCCATGATTTTTAAGTATTTTTTCAAAATTTTATTTCACTCAGGGAAAAAGTGCTTGGGATTTTCTATTGAAAAATAAATAATTTCTAAAAAAACTAAACTACATAGAAATTTCAACTTTTTTTTTGATAATTAACTAAAACAAATTTTTCCATGATTTTTAAGTATTTTTTCAAAATTTTATTTCACTCAGGGAAAAAGTGCTTGGGATTTTCTATTGAAAAATAAATAATTTCTAAAAAAACTAAACTACATAGAAATTTCAACTTTTTTTTTTTGATTTCACAAAACCCTGCGAAAGACTTGAACTTTCATGAATTCTTAATTAACAGGGAATTTAGACCACCCACCCACCACATAATTCAATCAATTTTTGCATGAGTTTCTATGCTTTTCATATAATATCTCTGGAATTTTTCTTCCACATTTTAAACAGAAAGTTACAGAAGTATCATGAATTTTTCTAATATGATCGTTCAAATCAGCAGCAACTGTAAATTGTTTACCACATATTTTTCCTGCTTTATTGAGAAAATCACATTGAAATTCTTTAGTTTTTGAATGTCTAAGCTTGTGTGCTGTCAAATTTCGTTCACGATAGCATGCAAATTCACACTTAATTCCATTTTCTTCTACGAAATTACAAAAGCACTTGAGAATTTTCAAATGAACTTCCTCATAATGTTGTTTCATTTTTAATTCAGTTGGAGCTTTAACTTTACAAATAGGACACCGATTTTTTTACAATTTGGATCCAGCTATCGATAAAATTGAAGTTGTTGGTTCAATTTCCATTGCTTCTTGAATTGGAATTTCAGTTGAAGTTGGAATTGATTCAATTTCAATTGAAATTGTTTCAATTTCAATTGGTTCAGAATAAACTGAGTCATCAATATCCATTTTGTCTTCTGGGACATTTTCTGGGACAACTTCATCAATTATAACTGATTCAAATTGATTCAAAAAATTAGAAGTGATTGTCTTAACTTGAGTAATTAAATCTTTATTAGTTTCAATCTCTTCAGTTAAGATAATTTGAGGCTCAAAAATAGAGATTTGAGTACAATTGTGCGATTCGTGTGCATTTAGATTCATGAAACTTCTTGAGCATTTTGAGCAAACATGCATTTTTCCACTCCAATTAGTGAAATTATTGTGTAAGATTTCTTCAATATTTGGGCATGATCGATTTTTACACATTGGCAAATGAATTTCTTTTGCAAGCAAAGTTTTTAAAACTAGTAAGCATTTCGGGCAAGTTAGGATTAAAGAAATGTTTTCCTTTGACCAATCGAGAATTTCTCTGTGAACTGAACTTCTGTGAATAGCTAATCCACGTTTAGTTTTAAATCTCTTATTCATGCACAAAGGGCAACCAAAAGGCAAAAGTGGATGAATTCCATCATCTGAATCTGAATTTTCAAATAAAATGTGTGCTGAATCAGTTTCTTCAACTTGATTACAAATTTCATCCGTCCAATGAGGAATTTCATCAGAAACAGGAACTGTTATCTTGGGTCTTACATTTCTTCTGGTCGAAAGAACTTTTGGAACATCATTTGAGACAATAATTGGATCTTCAATCTCAAAAATCTTGCGTTTCTTTTCACTTGAGTCTTTGTCTTTTTCAAGATGATTTGTTCTCATATGCTCATTCAAAGCAAAACTTGTCTTAAAAGCAATATGACATATATGGCAAATTAAAGCTTTAATTTTAATTGGTGATGTAATTTTCTTGATCACTTCTTGAAAATATTGCTTTCCTTGGCAATTTTTAGAATGAATTTTCATTTCTTCAGAAGACTCAAAAATTTTTTTACATTTGATGCACCTATTCAAACAAATTTTCACATGGCATATAAAAGCGTATTTGTGGACTGACGTAAATGAACAAAAATCACAAATAAATTGTTTTGGATCCAAATGATGCTCAAAATGCCTAATTAAATAGTTTTTGAGTTTAAATGATTTTGAACAGTAATCACATTTAAATCTTAGATATTTACAATCTATTTTATGTTTTTGAACTTGTTCAATTGATCCATATTTTTTAGAACATTTATTGCATTTTTTCCCACAAATTTTTTCATGTCTGGTCAAGTTATTTGGCATTTTAAATTCCCTTTCACAATTTTTGCAAGTAAACTTAATGGCATTAAAATTATGAATACTTTTTTTATGTGCATTCAAATGAGCTTTGCGACCAAACGTACTTGTACAATCATTTACACCGCAAAGAAAATATTTTCTATCTTCTGAATGTGTTTCTTGGTGTTTTCTAAAATCACCAGAACATTTAGTCGAATAAGTACAGTTTTTGAAATTACAAATATGAATATTTTTATTTGTTTTCCTTCTTCTTGCATTAATAACTTCAATTTCTTCACTTAACTTCTTAAGTTTAAATAATTCAACTGGCTCGTTATAATTTTCAAAGGCTTTGTCATTATTGCAGAGGACTTCTAATTGACCCATTTTTGTAATATACAAATTCTGCTTATACCACATCTTCTTTACAGTAGTAGTGTAATTAAAATCATTATCTTCCATAGTCTTTAAATATTCTCGACAGTTTTCAATTGATTTTCTGGCAATACTAATCTTTAACTCTTGATTTTCTTGAGCTTCAAATTGTTTGTTTGCTTCTATTTGTTTGCTTCTATTTTTAGTAGTCTGATACACAAATCGTTTTCCACGTAAATCAGGTATAAGCTCTTGATTTTTGTCAGCATAAATCGTATGGCAAACACTTGTAACCTTTCGAAAACTGTTCTCACAAGAAGCTCTCAAACCTTTAATACTTTCAGCTACCTTATTATCTAATGTGGTGCATAGTTTAATTTTCAATCTAGCATCTATAGCTTTCACATCATCTGTAGTAATTAAAGTATTTAATACGACTAGAGCTTGCTCGAGACTAATATCATGATTTCGTGAAATATTGATTGGGATGTAAGGAAGCATTTTAAACGTTTTACATAAATCATGAAAATGAAATCTTAATGCTTGGTCATTGTAATCATATCTATTCAACATGGGATCGAACCCGAATAAAATGTTTATGCAATTGATATAAGAGTAATACAGACAGCTTGTGCTGTCTCCTTGTTGAGAGCTTTTTAACCACTTTACTCTTTTTACCAAACGTTCACCTAGTAGTTTAATTAAATATGATGTCATTTCGAAAAACTTTTCATAATCGTGTTGATTTTTCTGCAAGTATCCATGAAGATGCGAAAATAAAGAATCATACACAAGAAGTTCCTGAGGTTTGAGGATGCCTCCTTCAACTTTTTCTGGCTTAACGTGTACTAAAACACCATGGTTTTTGATAATAATCATAAACAAATAAGTTTCAGTTGGAGAAATCATTTGAATTGTTCTATCGCTAGTTTTTTGATGCGAAATTGGGTCAACACACTTAACAGAGGTATTTGATTCGATAAATTTATGGAAAAATTGAATATGATCTAAATTAGAGTTTTCGGCAATATTCAAAATTAATTTGAGCTGAGCTTTCGGAAGTTTTCTTGGATTTTTTGTCATATTATCATTAGAATTACGTTGATAAACATTAAGAATACCTGATTTTGGAATAAACAAATTATCTAGAGATGTAGGAAATTTAAAAAATTTTCTTTGTTCACACATTATTTTAACGTGTTCTCGAACTAATCTATCTTTTTTACTAAAATCAGTCAAAAAAGGATCAAAACCTAAGCAAACATTAGCGAAGTTAACCAAAGCGTAAGCTCCACAGCTATTACCTTCCACAGATTGCTGAGAAGCCGTAACATATACAATATTTTCAATCACTCCTTTATAAAGAATTTGTTCCAAGTAATTAACCAAGTTTTCTGTATTTTTTATAAGATCTGTTACAGATTTTAAATCTGATTTTAAAGAGTCATAGATCTCTAGCGGAGAATTATCACCTGGTTGTTTTTTAACAAACACGAAATGATTAATTTGAAGGTCTTGAGCTTGGTAAAACATTGCTAGAGTTTCTCTTTTAAACAATTGTTCATCATCAATTTTTCCATTGTAAGATTTTCTTGCTTCTGCGAAAAGTTTTTCTTTCTGAGAATCATTTAAAATTGAATTCATTCGGCCCAAGCATAGGACGGCCACAAAGGTTTTGTTTTTATCAATCATAACATAGTTTTCATTTACCCTGAACTCATTGAAACTAGCTGGAGCTTGCACATTGTTGTAGTTTTTACAAATTTTATATATATAATCAATATGAAGATCGTGCAAAGCGTTCCCTTCTAATAATAATTCTGCATAAAAGAAAGCATCAGGTTCTATTCCCGATTCAAAAGGAACTACGTCCAGAGGCGATGGGATTTCATTATCATTTGGTTGAATTATTTGGATTACTCTAAATACATAATCATGGATAGTTTTATATAAATCTGGACATGCTGTCTGAAACTGTTTAAGAATAAGCTCTACTTTGTTGGTCATTGAAGTCAGTACGTGACTGTGGTAATCATTTGTGTCTACAGTTATGTTTGATGCGATACAAGGAGTTTGTTCTGAAATTACAGTATGATCTATATTATATTTAACAGTGGAAGCAGTATTTAAAATAGTCAGATGATTAGTTTCAAAAACATTTTTAAGCTTTTGCTTTTTATCTTTCGCAAATTCATTTGTACTATTTGCCTGAATATTAAGATCATAAAGAAGTACCAATGTATGTTTTTCTGAAATTGGTCTTACTGAATTATCATTATTGAACTTTTCTGCAATTGCTTCAACCGCAATAAGCTTTTCATCAATAATATCACTTAAAACTAGATGATCCTTGCAATCGGCCAACACTTGCAAACCGTAAGCTGATATACATTCATATATTTCATCATGATTCTTGATATTTTGTCCAAGGAAAACGTAACTATAAGGTTCTACGATAGAAAATGGAATTCCCTCTTTCTTAATATTGTTTGGAATTGTCATACTTGTAGAAAGAATCGAGTTTGTTGCATAACAATTCGTAGAAAGAGTCAAATTGTTGTTTATCTGCATGCTTGACCCATGAGACTCTGGCATTGATGCTACGTGAACGAAACTCTTAATAGTTGATTTAGTTTTGCCATTACGTAATAAAATTTTTTCTGTTTTTGAATATAATCTGTTAATCAACATGTCAATGTAATCGATACGCTCTGGTCCCAAGTGAGACCAGTTTCCATTTAAAAAGACCGTAGATTCTTGTAAAACTAAAAAGGAAAATTCATCTAAGGTTGCTTTTTGATTTAATGACACAAAAACATTCTCTAAATCTCCCAATTGTTGATGCAACATAATGATAAAATATAAATGAAAGTGATTATTGACAAATCTAGCATCAGAATCACCGAAAGCATTAATAAAATTGAAAACTCCATTGATTTCTATGGGTTTCATAGATTTAAAAGTATCCTCATATATTTTTTGAGGTTTTGTAAATTTTGAAGACTCTTCTGCCGGTTTAGGGTCAGGAGAGTCGTGTTTTTTGGCAGGTTTATTGCCTTTTTTAGTTGGTGCAGTTTTAAGCTCATCAACATTTACAATTGTTCGTGGTTTTCGTAGAGTTCTGACCGATAAATGTGAAACCAGTTTTGGTTTCAAAAAATTCAAAGATTCCCCTGCCGTATGAGGGTCAGGGGAATCAAATTGGTTGGCACCTTTTTTAGGGCACTTGTTAGGTTTAATTGTGTTTTGATTTTCTTGTCCATTTCCCCCTCCGTTCAGAGGGTTCAGTGGAACTATAATTGCTTGTCCATTTCCCCCTCCGTTCAGAGGGTTCAGTGGAACTATAATTGCTTTTCCATTTCCCCCTCCGTTCAGAGGGTTCAGTGGAACTATAATTGCTTTTCCATTTCCCCCTCCGTTCAGAGGGTTCAGTGGAACTTGACTTTCAAGTCCATTTCCCCCTCCGTTCAGAGGGTTCAGTGGAACTTGACTTTCAAGTCCATTTCCCCCTCCGTTCAGAGGGTTCAATGGAACTTGAGTATGCTTGCATGGGCCTTCCACCCACCCGCCCCCTCCTTCATCGGGTTTCAATAGACGGCTGTCTTCTGGTTGGAAGCCGGCAGGGGGTTTAGCTCCTTCCTTCATGTCTGCATCCTATTTAAAAAAAAACATATATCTTTTAATCCAATATCTAAATATACATAATATATATTATACAATATATTATACGAATTATGAGATTCTGAGAAAAAAAAAATTGTACATTATTGCACCTCTTGACTTAACTTACTATCTCTAGCCGTTTTCGAGTTTCATTTGAAATTGATTTTTAGTTCGTAAGGGACAACACAGAAAGATGGTTGATTTTTTAAATACTTCTGTCCAGTTAATTTTTCTCCCCAATAATAATCAGAAATGTCTTATAAGATTAATTTTTTTAATAAACGTAGCATTTATGTGTTTGACAATAAAAAGCAAATGAAAAAGCGTGAATCGTTTACATGAATCGAATAAGAAGAAAATTTCGAGCGAAAAGGAACAAAAATCCGTAAAACCGAACAAAGGTGATAGAAATCATAAAAACGAGTTCAAAATTCAAACCTTTTATTTTTTTACGAATCGTAATTTTTAAATTACAAATCGTAATTTTTTTAGCGAGCAATTTATTCTTTTTTTAATGCTAGCTAAAATAATTACGATTTGTAATGAAAAAATTACGATTCGTAAAAAATAAGCTATCAAGTCATTCCAGTAGTTCGAGGCTGAAACAGCATCTATTCGCTGAGAAAAAATAAATTAATTTTACCACATTTTGAATTTTTCACCGCGATTTCTAGTCATTATAAATTACCAGCAGCAGAAAAAATATAAGCATCAAAGATTTTTTGGGAAAGAAGTTTTTTGTGCATTTTTCTAAATTTTTTTACCCGGCCAAAACACTGAAAATAGTGTGTATGTGTTTCGCAGTATGGATGATGCTTAAACTCTTAAATCCACCCTGTTTCGCAAAAATAAATTCGCAAAAATTTATACCAATGAGCGAGGTCAGCAATATTTTTTTCGCTTAATTTATACATAGATTTTGAATTTTTCTGGATTTAGCGATAACAAAAGGCATTTATAAAATTTTTGGGATGGATTCATTTTTATTGAAATACGCGAATATGTGTGTCCACAAAAAATTAAGAATTCAAAATTCTCCAATCGACGTTGAGTTTTTTGTATACAAAACACAGAAACTGAATAAAATACGCAAAATTTGGCGAAAGAATCTGCAGGTAAAATTCTGTTGCATCCCAGACATTGTTTTATGTTTTTTGGGCAAAAGTGTAAAAACTTGGGAGGAGAACGACACGCATTTTTATTAAAAATGCTAAAAACTTCATGTAACGTAAATAATTCTAAAACTATTCTGTTTTGGCTGCTTTTAGCTTAATTAGTGATTTTAAGCTTTTTTTTTAGCTTGGATTGCAATAAATTTATTGTTTTATTTCTCGAGATTCACCAATAATATTGTGATTAAAAATACTCACAAATGGCGAGATTTTATGTTTTTCCTTTTGTAAACTAATAATTTTCATACATCTTAAACCATTAATTAAATGAAGTAAAAAAATGGCTTAAATCTATTCAATAAATACAGCACAGAAGTGTTATTTTTGGTTATTAAATCGTTTTTTGTGGGATTTTCACTTTTGTATGTGACAATTGGGAGAATTTTCTTGCAGGTTAGATACCTCTGCTATTAAAGATAGTTTTAGAAATTTAAATATTAAATATGCATTCACCAAATAATTCAAATAATTTCAATAATCTTCTTGATCCTGTCATTTGGAATTTGAATCCAATTGTTTCCGAAATTTTGCATATTTTGATAAAACATAACCTAAATGTAAATAACACATAACTATTTCCCTGATACATAACTCCATACAAATTCAGGGTAAAAAATATATAATCAATGTTTTGAATTGTGTGTATGTTTTAAGAAAATCAGGGACAAGAATTTAGATTTCAACATCAACCCTTCTTTAAAAATTGAGAGCAAACAATAAATTTACTCTGGTTCACTATATGCTTGTTTTTGCAGTTTAATCCTCGACTCAATGATTTTAAAGAGTTTTTATAGTTGATCCAGTAACGAGTAAAATATAGACTAAACAGTATTTTGTGCAATACAGCCATTAACATGATATAATACCAGTAAATTTTATGAAAGAAGTATTGTTACAATTTATTTGAATTATTTTAGATTTTCCGTAAAATTGGATCGGGGTATGTTTTTTGACGCTTCAAAGTAATTTAAAGTATTACAGGGCTAGCTAAATTTATATGTCACACTGTCACATAAATTACAAAACTAGCATCAAACTCTAAAATAAACAATCTGACCAGTAATTGTGTAAATTTTATAATTTATTTTAATTATTTATGGTTTTCAGCTTTTCGCTTCTCGGGACTTTCTCTAATGTTTTTTGATGAATTTAATGATTTGAATGACTTTGATTAATCCACTGCCATATAATATTAATTATGGCTGGTTTGTTAAAACGAACAAATTGAATTTGGATTTGAAATATCGAATTAATCACATTGAGTCAGTGGAGCAGAAGATTTAATTATTTTTGTGAAGGATTTTGTTTTCCTATCTGGTAGTAATTTAAGCAAGAGTGTGTGAGTATGCGGCGATACAATAGACTACTTGGCTTGTTAATTTTTAGGTAGCTTTAAGATTTTAAATTCAGATTAAATCAAACAGCTTTTTCAGGAGACCTTTTTTATGATTTTCAGTTAAAATCAAAACAAACTTGCAGGTGCATCCTAACAATCAAACCAACAAAAGTTCAACAACCAAATCTAAACGACTCGAATGCAGTAAATTCAAATTTTATAGTAATTTTATGCAAATGAGCTCTCTTTATTTATGATTTTCTATCATTTTTATTTTGTCGTATTTTCACGATTTCAGGATTTTTTTCGCTTTACGAGCAGCAATGTTTTTTGAGCACAATATAAATAATTAAAATTATGAGTTTTTAAATAGTTGCTTGAGGAAAGAAATATGCAAAATAGACATTTTTGTAGATAAACCGGATTTGCATGACAATAGGAATTTAGCGATGAAGCAAATTGATATTTATGAGAAGTCTGCGTCCTCTTCACGATCATAGTTACGTTGTTTCTTCGTGCGGACTTCTTCATGGTTTATTAAGATCAGTTAACCTAAAATAATATAAATAAAACATTAGATTAAATAAACCTTAATAATTTGATTTAACAGTACGCCACAGATGATCTGCAGCACATCTAGAGCCCAAGTGGTTTCAGCCAAAAGACCTGAACGCAACGCCATAAACAAACACCATGGATCTGTTCGTCCAACATCAGCTTTGGTCAGTCGTTGTCAGGCGTAGTGGCCTCGACACTTTCTGGTGGAAACACTAAATCGCGTTTTTGCATCATTCCTTGTTGTTGAGGTGGTGGCATAGCAAAAGGTTTTCCGCCAATTTTGCTGTGGATTAAAAAAAATTAAAGATGAGAAAAACATCATTAACATCATGATGAGAAAAAAAGAAATTATTTTTAAAGAATGATATGTAGGAGCGTGGTTTGAATAACTGATGAGCTTCTTGCAGTTTTGGGGAGGTTGGTGGATGATGTATTTAGATTAAGTTTCATGAAAATTTCTTATTTTGCAAAAAATAACAATTTTCTTTTACTAGTGTCTAATTTGAAATTGTTATTCAACAATCCTTGTACATAGTCTCATAACAGCCTCACGCACATTCCAACGAAATTTATCAGCACAATTTGTTTTCATATATATTTTCGCAATTATTTATTTGTTTCAGGATGAAAATTCTCCGATTGTTTGTAGCTTTGTCTTGAGAAGAGTTTTCGTGAAATTGCCATCCAATTTTCAATATTTGAAAAATTAAATGCAATTTTGATGGAAGAACAAACAGAAGAAAAGTAAAATAAAAATCAAGAATTTGGCAGCCGATCTAATTAATATTCATGAAGTGCCACAAAAATAACAAAAGACTGAAAGACGCGATCATTTTGCTCTCGAAAGCTTAAAAGCTCGCCAAACTTTACTTGTGTTACTCTCTGCGAGTTTCCTGAGCAAATATAAGAAATACAAGAAAATATACACAATAAATGAAATATTAATTAATTATATCTTGGCTCCTCCTATCGTTTTTGCCGAGCCAACAAAAGAGATCGCAACTCACTCAAGCCAAATTTAGTGGGGTAATATTGCCTTTTATAGACATTTGCAATATTTTTGATGTTGAATTTATTGTCGAGATGGAATTATGCAACTTTTTTTGTTTGTGATTGATATTTAGAAGTAGCTGCTGATTTTTATGTTGCCTTTAACATTGAAATATTGTTAAATGATTTTTTCTGTTTTAAAAAAATGTTTTCATAAGAAAATTCAGTAAATGATTTGTTATTTTTTATAAGGATTTGTAGAGTGGATTTTATCTATCAGATTTTTGGGAAAAGCAGTAAACTCAAAAAATAGAATAAATCTCAAAAGTAATCTAAAAAAAATGGTTCAAAACTTTTTCTTTAACCTAAAAAACATATAATTTTTAATAATCATATTTTACTTTGCATTAAATGTTTAATATTTTAATCATTATTCCTCCAAAAAACCACTCGCGATCACCAAATATCTCCAACTCTTGCTCTCCTCCGAACCTTTACTCTCTCGTATGACTCTTTTCTGTGCTCAATCTTGAATTATAGCCACAAAGCTCTCGCCCAAACTTAATTTCTTGGTGGATTTTGTTGTGAGTTGTTTATTTTATTTCACGTTTCATTTATTATCGAAGTATTGAAGTATATTGTGTATTGTTTATTCTCAAGTGTTTCTCGTGGTCAGCTGATGCGAATTTAGTGAATTTGATTAATTTTCCGCCAGAATTTTCCACCCACACTTTTGTGATCGTATGCAGTGGGCGCAAAAAAACATGAATTGAGCCGGAAAATCGAGTTCCGTTTTTCCCACAGACAATTTTGCAGAGAATTACAACTGGAAAATTGTGCGTGAAAATACATCATAAATTTTGAAGTAATTTTATTAAATTCAGCCAACACTTCACAAGTCAAAGTGGTAAGTCCATAAATTTCCTGCAAATCTCTCCAGGCTACAGTTCGAAAGTTCACAGTTTTCAACGGATAGTTTTTGTTTTTTTGAAAAGTCTCGGGGAAAAAGTGTCGTGTTGTGCAAGTAAACCAAGCAAAACCAAAGCGAAACATATGCGCAGCCTGCACATGATGGTGCATTTGCCGTTTCGATTCATCAACGCTAAAATTCTCGGGTTTTCACAAATTGGCGAGGATCTTTATGTGCTAAACTGCCATTTCGGAAGATGTGGATGGCCAATTAGATCGGGATATCCCGGAAATCTGTGACCACTTGGAACAGATGGAGCCAAAAAAAATATTTCGTTTGCCAACCAATATATGTTTGTTTACGACCTAAAAAAAAATCGTTGAAATATAAAAGTTTAAAAGTTGAAAAAGTAAATGTAGAAAATGAATTTTTTGGCCAATTCTTCATTTTTGTTGTAATTTATGAACACGAAAAAGTATTAAAACATGGATAATGTATAAAATGTATAAAACGAATTGTACATGAAGTCATGAAGGCAATAAATATTCACTCGGGCTCATAATATTTAAGATCATATAATATAATATGTATCACACTGTCGCATGCAACAGGTGATTATTGGTTATTGGTTACTTGAAATTCTTGTAATGCTTGTAATGTTTGTAGAATGATTGAGAAATCATATGTTTGAGCTGCTGATGGTGCAATGGACTTCCCATAAAAATCCATAGGCTCCATAATTGATTAATTAGTCGTGTTGAGACCTTTCTGGGAAAAGTTTTAGTTGTAAACGATGTTTTTTGGAGGAAGAAGAAGAAGCATAAATATTTTTTTTTAATTATTGAAATTATGTGAAAATTGTTACAATCTCTTGCAAAATTGGATAAAAATACAAAAACCTTAAAACTCAAATAAATCACAAATAATTCAACTTTTCCCGACAAGGTCTTTTAAATTATGGCTCCCGCTTAAGATTTAATGATTGAGTAACATTCTGACGACCAAAAAGAAACTCGCAAATACTATAAAAGCATACAATTTCGAAATTTGGTCTTTTAGACTTTTTTAGAGTGCTGAAGATATAAAAAAAAGTTGAATCGAGAAAAAATAGGAAACTCGAGCATGGCAATCAATGGCGCGCGTTAATGATTTAATGACTACCGGGGAAAATTTCAGCACTTCTTTGGCGCTTTGGATGGTTTCAGATAGGCTTTTGTTTCACGCCGTCAGCGCGACCGAAAAATAATTCGCAGAACATATTTCAAAAGAAATACCATTTCCATTCAAAAAATATTAAACAAAAATATTAAAAAAAATCAAAAATGTATTGATTGTAATCAAATTTGGCAAGAGAAGAAAGTAATGGTTATTAGCACATACATATCAATTTTCGGTATAAAAACATTTTTGTATTTTTTTTAAATTAACGAAAAAGAGTTTTTAATCATTAAAACCAGCATTATGGATGCTTTTATATAATAATATACAACAATCGTTATCGCGCTGAACAATGAATAAATAAGTGAATGACGCCTCGCTAAAAACTATTGAGGGCTTGGAGAAGCTTTTTACAAATTTTTAAAGATTCTCTTGTAAATATTGTAACCGCGGTGGCAGACCAGTAAAAATATACAATTTGAAATATTTGAAAAGAAATTTGTCTTTGCCGCGATCCACAAACATGTAATTTGTATTTGGTGTATATTTTTTGTATTATTTGGCGATATGGACCCGAATTTGCTGATTTCTGGTTTTTGTAGCACAATGGGCCATTGAACTTATATAAATTTTCGAATTTTGTCAGCATGGCTTCTGTATGAGAGACTTTTCTATGAAAAGGGGGCGGTAGATGATTATGTCTACAAGATTTGTTGATTTATATGAAGAATTCTTTGTATCATGCTTTCAGTAAACTAAAATATTTTTTTTTAATTTTATAAAATCTTTTCGGAATTCAATATGTTTTTTAAGAAAAGAAATTTCAGGCAAATTTTAAATGACAATAAATAAAAATTCCTTTGGAAAAATACAAATGAAAAATTTAAAGCTTTTTATACACTTGGAAACACGAGAGCTAAAATTTTTGCTCGCTATCTATTTAACGATAAAAGTGATATAGTGTGACTAATTTTCTTAATCAAACAATGAAACTGAACAGAACTGATAAAGCTTTAAGAGTAGAATAATAATAAAAAACTTTTTTACTGAACATACTGATAAAGCTTTGAACCAACCTTATAATAAAGCTATATTTCATCAGTCTGAAGTGAAACTCCACGCGGTTCGGTTTACAATTCAACTCACATCTTCGTTTCTTTTCCAGAACTTCTTCCAGCAAATCTTTGGTTTATTCCGAGTTTATTCCGAGATAATACAGCAAACTTTAATTGAAGTTCTTCGTCATCAATCAAAAGATAAAACAAATTCAAATTAAATCGAGTGAATAAATTAAGAAGAAGTTTCTGATAGCTGTCCTGGAAATAATGGAGCTGGAGCCAGAACGAGCCTTGTCTCCGACTTTAACGTCGCGCTATATGAACAATTATTTGACGAATCCTTCGGATATTTACCACCAAAATTTCCACCCACCTCGTCAAAATTTGCACAGCTTTTATCCTGTGGACAATAATAATCGAAACTATTTGAAGCGGCAGTATTATGACAAGGACGAATTTGATGGGGAAAATGAAAGGGAACGCAAGTATGAAAAACTGATGGACTATCCTCACCAGCCTTATCATCACACTAGTGAGGTGTACGACACTTATAACAACAATAATCATTTGTATAGTAACAATAACACACAAGAGGAACGCAGTGTGGCTGACACCAGCCTGCTAGCCAACCCGAATAGCAATGATAACTATCCTATAAATTCGTCGCCATCATCTTCTGTGGATGACGATAAAACCGTCAGTGAAAGTCCCAAAAGTCTGACCAACGGGAAAAAGACTAAAGGACGCGTTAAGATCAAGATGGAGTATATTGAAAATAAACTGCGGAGGTACACCACATTCTCCAAACGAAAGACAGGCATCATGAAAAAGGTGAGCTCACATTCTTTTTTCGATATATTTGCAGTCATTTTTATTATCTTATCGTAATTGAGCCCGAAAAAATGCAATTAAAAAGATTAATGGGCAGTGCTCGTGTTTTATGCTTGCAAGTTGGAATTTGCTTGGTTGTCAAGGAAGGTTGATTTAAAGGAATAGTCTAGTCAATTCATGACTTAATCAAAATCTGAATCAAACGAGATTCTTAATAATATTTGCGGTCAACAGTAAACTGTTATTTTCATAGAAATTTCATGGTTTAGAAATCAAAACTCTGGATCCTGCAATATTTTTAAATTCTTGCTTTGTTCAAAACACACCAAATATATTTGACCCATGTAGCTAAATATCTCACGCTGTAAGTTCCAAACAATGAATCGCCCGCTCGCCTGCGCTGAAAGCTTTCCTTTCAAATTCAATTTCAACACTTCACAACGATTCACATTTCTTTTTCCATCGATTCTTAATTGACCATCATTGAGCCAGAGTGAACTGAGTTGAGTCATTAATTATTGGATGGTTAGCGGTTGTGCGAGTTGATGAAGATGCTTATTAGCGAAGCAACTCTATAAAGCAATACATGGCCAGCCAAATGTGTAATAATAATTAATTATTACATTTAATTGAGAACAAAAGGCAACCTATTCGTTGTTTTTTTCAATAATTTTAGTAATTTTATAACATTAAATTGAAAAACCAGAAATTTGGTGCCAGTACGACTTCTTCTGTACAAATATGTTGTATAAATAATTAATATAGTTCTTATGGCTGGATTTCATTACAAAATTGCTTGTTTTTCATAAAGTTTTTGTATTTTATAAGAAGTAGGATATTAAAGCTTTTTTGAAAATATTCAAAAATAATTTTCATGCGTCATAAAAAGTTTTCAAATTTTCCTTCCTCCTAAAAATAGAACTCATTGAAAACACACTCCTCTAAAACTCATGCATTTTTATTATCTCTAAACCTTGATATCACAATACATAACATACCACAACTGAAATTTTTACGAATCTAATCATATCCTTATCATATCACAATAATTGGAATCGAATTTTGATCCATTACTTTTATCTTTACAGGCGTATGAGCTTTCCACGCTTACTGGAACACAGGTAATGTTGTTGGTAGCCTCGGAGACAGGTCACGTGTATACATTCGCCACGCGCAAATTACAGCCTATGATCACTTCAGAGGCGGGAAAAGCTTTAATCCAAACGTGTTTAAACACTCCCGAGCTCTCTGATCAATCGGCTGCTAATGGAGCAATGATCAACGAGCAACGCATGTCAGCTACTGGTTTCGAGGAAACTGAACTGACATTTGATATACAGGACTTGCACGACATCCCGGACAAGGCCAACAAAGTAAGACAATTAGCTTATAATGCCTCGCACCAGAATGTCGTGCCACCCAACATTTCATCTCATAGCCATATTTACAATTTGCCTCATGCACCCCAGCATTATCCTCATTCACCTCAGACCGCTCATCATTATTCCTCCCCTCACTATTCGCCGCCGTCTCCTTTGACCTCACAGCACTTCCAGGCACCTCCAGTGTCGGCTTTTCCGGGTTTTTATGAGAATACTGGCACATCAAATGCTTGCCCGCCGTTGGGTAGCTATCAAACCATTCGACCTCCATCCGCTACGGAAGACAAAAGCAGTAAAACATAAGCGGTTCGCGGCGCAAAGCGAGCAGCTGACGTAATTGGTAGTGGGCGGAAAATGACTTCATGGCCAAATGGAAATCATCTGTTTGGTTGTGAGGAGAGTTGGAATTGTTTGAAGCGGTCATATAAATGAACTGGTTTATAATAGAAATTTCAACTTCTAGCTTCTTTTTGCATTCTTGATCAAAATTCGCGAATTAATAGAATTAATTCAGTTTTCCAATCATTTAAATGACCGCAAATTCAAACCACGTACTCACTAATATTCTCGAGCCGTTGATTATTAGCTAAAATTGATTCAATTTAGATCTGGCCATATTTCACTCCGATATAGTATCATCTTTAGTTTTAAGTTCATCATCGAATAAACTTAATCGAGAAAGTATTTGAAAGTAATTCAATAAATTAAAGTAGTTTGCAAGTTGGTCCATTTAAGAAATTTAATTGGTGGACAGAAATTTTAATAGTTCAAACAATTTTACAAAAATCTCATGAATTTCCAGAACTTCATGTTTGGCAATCAAATTGCATCGAAAAACTGCATCATACTATGCAGCAGTAAAAAGAATTCAAAGTATTTTTATCGTTATGAAGCAGTGAAAAGGCAAACAGCCATAAGATTGTGGTCCACACCACTGAAACTGCACTCGACAGGATCGTAAAATTTTATGTGCTTTCCATGTGCTTTTTATTACATCATTAAAATTATGTGTAGTATTAATTGAAAACATATTTTTATTCTTTTGCATGTTAATTTGTCAATTGTATTTTATTTATTTGTCTGTATTTGTAACTATATTTGTGCTTTTTAAATGTTTTTTATAATATTCTTAAATGTTAATTGTGCCAACGATGGTCCCAAGGACTAATTGATTGCAAGAAACTACGTAAACTTTATGCAAAAAATTTAGGAGAATAAATAATTTATTTTTTTAAACATTAAATCAACATTTTTTACCTCAACATTCGCTGAAATTTTAATGCCAAATAAGTTTTGTTATAATGTACGGAAAATTGGATGAGAATTCCAGGAGTCAAACTGCGAATCGTTAAATTGAAATTAATTGCAGAAACAGTCGGTAAACGAGCTTATTAACGTTATTGTATTTGGGTTTGTGGACAATTAAATTTGAAGTTTTGGTAGACTTTATTGGGTCTTGTACACTTAAATTTTTATAGGTTTTTGTTTTAACACCTGCATAAATAATTTTATTACTTTTATTAAACATTTAAATCTTAATTGTGATTTTCATAAGTAACAACAATTTTATAAAATTTCCTCCGTGTCACTGGCAGATTCAACAAAATATAAGAAATTATGTCGAAATTATGTTCAGTTTATAACATAAGTCAATTTTGATAAAATTTTGTGTGTCCATAATCCAAGTAGATTTGCTTCTGCTCAAAGTGGGTTTATCTTCAAAAAAAAATATAAAATAAATTGGAGGAAAGGAAGTAAAAATCCAAATGAAACAAAATATTTTATCGTTCTGTAAACATTCTTCGATATTTTAATTCATACAGTTTTAAATATATTTAATCAATATTAGGGTTACATGATTTGGTGAAAAATATAAGCGAATTAAACCAGGCTTTCCCATGAAAGTTACTGAATACTTTTTTTATTAAACTCGATACTTTGTAATTCCTTCCCGCACTAAAATAATAATACAATTTCGATATTATATTTTGAAACTTCAAAAAAAAAAATCCAAAAAATCTTCTTCTTCTCTCATAACAATATATTCTCTTGGCTGCTGAACAAACAAACGTGGATTTTTATATTCAAGTCGCAAAACTTCAAGCAACGAAAAATGTGAAAAGAAATAAAAGAAAGACGCGAAGCGAAAACATTAAACTTAAGATTGCTGGAGCAAATATCAATAGTGGTTTGTTATCATGTTTTAAAAAGAGAGTATGAAAGCTGCCATTCAATTATGTATGGAGATTTTATAGAATATAGGTTTTTAAGATTATATATGAAAGCTTTTGATAGATCTTTTTTCGTCTCGACTCCTCTTATAAATAATCTAACAGATGATATATAGGACAGACAGACAGACAAAATCAAATAAATTTTTAGAGATAAAATAAAAACGCCTGAAAAGGTTTAAAAACTACAACTCGACGAGATGAAACACCAAGAGGCAATAAACGTATGAGCAATTTTTGATAATTTATCATTATTTTCAGGACCTTTTTAGAATAAATTTTGGGGCAGGGTAATCTATTAAGGCATAAACATCCTTAAACTCATGTTAGCCCACGCATTATGTGACTCATTTTCCGAAAATTTATTGAATTTATAAACATGTGTAAACCAAATTTGGAATATTTTTTACAGTTGTTGTAAATCGCATGGCATCTTGGCCGCTGTTGTTGCTTTATCAGTCGCTTTTTAGAGTTTTTCAGTTTTACGTTTGTAGTATTTTTATTTGGATTTTTTTGGTAGATGCTCAAAGTGAATTTATTTCAAAATATTGCTGTGTTTATTGAACTTGACGAGGTTCCTTTTCGCTAAACCTTTTTTCATTGCTTTATCTGCGATCGTGTGTTTCTCGCTCTCAGTTAATTTGGTTTGCTTTGGTTCTGCGGCCGTCTTAACACGAGTAGCCAGTGATTAATGGCAATTAATGTCTCGTTTATAAGCTTTATAGTTTATGGTGATATGTTATTAATTATGTAACATACAAATTGATTATAAACATGGAATTGATCGCGATTTGACGCTTATCTAGCAGTTGGCACGGTTTTTGGTTGCGAAACGGTATCAAGGAGGGTGTCAGTGGGTGGAATTCATAAGCTTGTTGACATTTTAGAAGCAGATGGGAATTTTTCCTTCCAAAGAAGAGGCTTCGTATTTTTGAGAAAAGTTTAGTATTCCAAAATTGAGATTTTTGAACGAATATTTAATAACCACTAAAAATTAACAATGTCACTAAATTATACTTATTTTTATCAAACAAAAGCTAATTCAGCCACTAGACACACTTTTTATCAGTTTGCTACTTTTAAATTTTAACTTCATTCCAAAAATTATAAATTTGATAAGCAACTTTCCAGTTTTTGCCGCAGACTTATTAATCACCAGTCGATCTTTTTGAATGATTCAATGCGATTAAATATTATGGCCACCAGCTAATTAACGAATTATTAAACCTTCCTTTGTCTACTGAGTTCGCAAGACGTGCTAAAATTTCCAATAATTCACAAGACATCGGAAATATCGCAAACATTGCAAAAATATCAAAGAAATTGTGAAAATTAATCCACACAAAATGAATTACAAAATTAAACTAAAAATATTATTTAAATTGAATGTTCTCAGACTGCAGCAAAGAGATTATTTCATTCAGTTAATCAAGCAGTTGTTGCGAGCTTAATCCAAGATGCAGTTTTTTTGCTTATTGAAGAAACTTACAGCAGCGATCGAGCTTCCAGTTGAAAATGAGAGAGAGAAGCCGCCGATAAATGAGAATTGAAGATTTGTGTACCATTTCAACAGATGAGAGGGGACTTCATACAATTACATACTTTTACAAATACATTTGCTCACAAATTACAAAATTGCGCGAAAGCTCTTTTGAAGCTTTTGTGTCTTTTCGCATAAAAATGAAATAAATGCATTTATCATTTATTTTTTTGCTTTCAATTTAAACGCAAAATTATTCAAAATGGAGTTTTATGCGCTCATTAATATTTACCTTAATTTGCTTGATTCGCCAAATACTCTGTTCGGCCAGAGATTCCAGATTTCCTTCAGATGATGCGAAATTATATGAAACTACAAAAGCCGTTCAAGAGATTGCAATTTAAATAAATTATCTATGAAAATTGCTGCAAAAGTTAAGAATGGAAAAAAGTAGAAAAAATGGTATTGTTCTGAAGTTTTTAATGAAACAATTATCAAACTGCGATTATTTCGATTATGTATCAAACCTCTTTGCTGTTCTAGTATCTTTCATGTACATTGTACAGTCTTTGTTGAGTTTAATTTAATTTCACATTTTTCCGCACAAAAAACACAATTCGCTTAAATTTATTTTTCTATTGTTATTAATTCTTTCTAGTTTGTTACTTATTCAGTTTTTCTCGTATTTTGTTGGTTTGTTCCATCCTGTTCTATGCCAGCATCGATTTTTCTTAATTTTGTACAATGAGAAAACAAAAAGACATTTAAACAAATTAATATTTAAATAAAATATTGTGCTTTGCGTTTTTTGGAATACAGTTTGTTTGTAGTTTAAGAACTTTTTTTAGGACTAGCTCATAATACTTTATGTTGATCCTAAGAGTTCGTAAGTATTTATTTTAAAATTTATATAAAGTTTTCTCAAATTTAAAACGGATTCAATAACAAATTTTAAAAATACTTTCTGGTCGAAGTTTCTAAAATCCAAATTTTCACAAAATCCTACTCAATCTTGCATGTTGCTTTGCTCCACAACTTTTGTTTGCGTGGGTAGAGACTTGGCATCACCATCGGCTTGAGCCAAAGAACCATTTAAATATGGAAAATACGCAAAACAATGCTATTTAATGTAGATTTGTATAAATTAATGTTGTTATTAGGACAATGATAAAAAAGCTAAAATATATGTTTTTATGTTGTTCATGCATTTTGTTTGTCCTTGTGAATGTTCGCAGTACTGTGGTGTTGCTTGTCGGACTGCTGAGCTACTATTAGTAAATATGTTCATGTTGTTTACTCCACCATTAATCAATCAATTTGCTAAACTTATAATTTTTGGTTTATTCTTACAGCTCCAGTTAATCGACTTCGATTTGGATTTTCTATGAGTTTGATAAAAATACAAATTTTTGAACAAAAAATGGATTTAAAGTATTTTTTGCGTATTTGCTAATTATGTAAGACGTCGCTGGATAATTGATACTGATAAGGAAAACTAACTCGCTACAAAGTTTCTGGTAGCCGTACGGATAAAAACTGTATTAATTTTGCATCGATTTAGTTTTCGAAATGGTGAGTAAAAGCTTAAATTTAATTGTTATCGCTTGAAACTTCTTTTAAACTATAAATCTTAATCAATATGATAAAGTCTAAAACATTTTAATCGATCTTATTACAAATAAGTTTGGATTTTGTAATTTTGAAATGTGTTGATATGGTTTTTCATTTAATGAAAAATTTAATTGTTGATTATTTTTGAAAATTTTTCATTTTATATTTTGGAATGTTCAAGTCAGAACTCGAGTCAGACTAACAATTGGTTGGAATATTTATATCTACGCATTAGCAATATATAATATTTATTTGATTGTTTATTTATATAAATTAAAAACTCTTATATGAAACGAAGTTTGAAATCAAATAGCATTTTCAAAAGCCTCTTCAAAGAGATACTTTAAACACTTTTTGAGATAGATAATAGCAAGAACCGTCGGTAAATATTTGCCATATATAACAATGAGTTTTCTAGATAACTGATAAGATATCGCTAAATAACTTCAGAATTTCAATTATTTGCAAAAGGCATCAGCATATTTTCAGTATGATTAACAAAGCGAAAACTCCGAAAACTCTTTAAAAAGTAAAAGTCATTTTAATTACTCGGCAAAAAAATATTAAAATGTAAAGCCTATAAAATTTTCGAAGAACTTAAAATTTCGTCAAAAAAGCATCAAGTCTCCATTTTAGGATATTTGAGATTTTGGGAGAAAAACTCTGCGCTGAAAGCAAAAGCTTCTGGAGGGTTCATTAATTAAAATTCAGAGCATTCCGAAATGTAATTTATTTGCGAGAAAAACTGAAAAATAATATTTATGTGCAATTTATCGTGCATTTTGAGGCATTTTTAGGCTGCAACATTGGTACACGATAAGCAATGAAAATTAAAATCAAACACACTTTTTAAATAAAATTAAATGTGAAAAGGCCACGCAGGGATGTTGATTTAAGATTTCTTGACGACAGAAGATTCGTTAGCATATCTTGAGTCCCTGATTGCACAGCAAAATTAAGATTCTCTCGTCTCCGTTTGCAAAAATCAACAGAAACTTCCAACATGTCAATCAACCAAATCAATACTGTTGTTGAGGCAGCAAAAATTCTTGGCGATTTATTTTTTATACTTTTTATATTTTTTACTGATATTTTTCTTCAAATGCATGTAAAACAATTTTTTGCCTGGCTAGCTTCTTCTTGTATTTTCATTTATCATCGATTTGGCTTCTGGAAGTCTTGAGTTGCTTGTAACAAAATTCTAAAAATGGCAACAAATATTTTCACAAAATGAAATATAACGACAATCGACAAGAAATTAAAAATATATAAAATACACATTATTTATTATCACTGGGTTGGGTTGCCAGATTACCAATGATTGTGAAGAATTTAAGATCAGTCAAAGTTAATTGAACGAAACGAAAATAAGATTCACACATAAAAAATCAAAGCTTCCATACAACCTTCGAACTGGCAACCCCACAGCTAATATTGGAAAAATAAGTAATTGAAAAATATTTTTTTTTATCAAATCGGGACATAAAAAATTGTAACAAGAGTGGAAATATTCTTTTTTTTACGATAATTTCGAAAATGGCATAAACAGCATTTTGCATTGAAAGTACTGAAAGCATTGAAATGAAAACCAGGCAGAATCTGCAGCGCGAGCAAAAACCGAAACCAAGTCGTCCAACAGTCTGTTGCAGTTGCTTTAATTTTGGAGGCAATTGGAATCGCAGCAAGGAATTGCATTCTTTTATGGCATGGAATGAGTCAAAATATACATAAAGAAATGGATGGGCAGTGGTCAAGTTGGATTTTGCTCTAGAAGTAGATTCAATCAGGTTCTTGCAGACGAGATTGTTTGTTGGAGACATTTGGGATTCGCAAGATGTATCGCGATAAGTTCCAAACATAAGATTAATTTATTAAATATTGAAGTTTTGTCTTTTAACATCTTTTGAAATTTAAAATTTTGTTAAATTATATAATTAACCAGTTTAAATTTAAACTAAATATGTATTGAAAAATAGAATCATATATAGCTTATAGTATACGTAAAATAATAGAAAACTGCATAAGATGTTTTTCTCAGGTTTAAAAAGCTCTAGAAATCTAGTAACATCATCCTACACCAGAATCCAACCACTGTCATCGGAAATCTCCTTTTGAAAGTCTGAAAGTCGGGCCCGCTATACCATTTCAATATGCAGACAATTCAGACAATTAATGGCATATGATACGTCTAAGTAACGTCTAATGAATGGTCAAAAAAGCACAATAAAACTATTCCATGAATTCAATGAATGGCAATTGAGCTCCATTTCAGATGACAATTTACAACAAATTGTAATTTAAATTATTTGATTCACATTTTTGCAAATTGACATTAACATTGCATCACAATCGACCAAGCTCTGCGGATATGGCTTTAAGACTTTAAAGTTAAAACAAACTGCAAGCTGATTTATGTTCTTATTTATTTAAATTTCCAGGAATGCGAGAGCGGGCACGGATAATTGTTGATTGGATTTTATTTGGAATGAGAGCTCTTGAAGGGTCACTAAATTTACAGAAAAACTGTAAGTTTTGCAGATATTTTGTATATTGCTGCAAAAAGGATTGGTAAGTTTTACATGATTTTCTTGACATTGAACATTTCATTTGTGAAGTTATAATGAACATGCTAAAGTTTTTAATGTATTTATGTTTTTTAGGTTGAATTTTCAACTGATCTAAACTATTATTATGGACATTTTCCTCGAACTGGCATTGAAAGGACCTCGTTTGGCTTCAAGTTTTTGAATTTGTAAGCATCAGTTTGTTTTGAGGTTCTTCACGAGTTTTTTGAGGAAATATTGTTTAAACCAATGTTTAAAAACTATATTTTTACTTCTTTCTATATTATGTTAACTTGCATTTATATCCAATAATTGAGTATTTTAAATTTTACGCCTGAAACAATAATAAATATTAATTTTTATTATAAAAAAAAAAATTTAAATAGATTATAAGATTTCGTATTAAGATACATTATAAGAATAGCATGTAGTGCTTATTTAGGTTATTAATCATAAATTTATTGAAACTAGACAAAATACTGCTAATACTTTGTTCTAACAGAATTTGCAATGCATGCATGTAAAAAATGCTAAAAAACTTATTAAAATACAAAAATTACAAATTAAGAATCATGTCTCGTTTTTTAGATAGAACGGGAAGTCGACAAAAACATTGATTGTAACCCAGGAAAACTTTCTTCTATTGTTCTCAGGTGGAAATGGCCAAATTTCAATTAGCGTCATTATTATGCATATTGCAAATATTCAAATTCACGAGTGCTAATGGCCAAATGCCAGAGTAAATAATAATTTGATTCCGGTCGATTACTAACTTGTTTATTTATGTACAACAGCTAAGCACTTTACATTTTATAAATTTACTTAAATTTGTTTAAATTGCACGTATTAACGCCGGATAATTTATCAAAGTAAATGTATGACAACGATAATTTGCACGATAATTTTTGCGTTGGTCGATCAATTTAATAATCAAAAAAACTAAAAGACATTCAATTTGAATTTCTCATAAATTGGAACAATAAATATATTTTTATTAATAAAGGTTTTTTATGATACAAATAATAAATTCTTATTGTACTTGTAATAATTTAACGCTTTTGTTTTAAGCAGCTACTTAACAGAATTCTAAATTAAATAAATTCAAACAATTATAAATTGACTTAATTATAAGCAAGATGAAATATGTGATAGGTGATGACGGGAAATCAAATCGAAAGCGTTGAAACTAGAAAAAATTTTTTAAAAGAGATAATGTTTTATCACCACCTTTGTTAAATCACCTTGCTCCATTTAGTTTAAATCGTGCTTGAGAGCCTTTTGCGAGTTAAATTTAATATTGGCAACTACAGTACTACAGTTTAGTTTCATGTCTGTTGAAGGCGTTATTGCCGTAGCGCATTCTCATTTGTCGACTCCCGACCATATTTGCGGCGCCATTGCTGCTTCCCATATTTGATTGATTGTACTGGTCGTAGCTGGTCACACTTTCCATGCAATCATTAATTAAGTCTAAATTGTTGACTTTTATATTACTGCTTGGGCTACTGATATTGGTCCTTAAATTATACGGTGGATATTTTTCAGCTACAGAATGCATATTATTGTTCAGATTGTTGGTTGTTAAATTATTAAATCCATTGTTGCTCGAGTGCAGTATGTTTTTGTTCATGAAATTGCTTTTATTCAAATTGTTGGTTCGACGATTGAAATTGCGCAAGTGTCTTTGGTTCATGGGCCCTTTGCCAGATCTTAAGTGATCATCATCGTCATCCTCAAATTCATTATCATCGCAGCTGTCTACGTCTCCTAAAGATTAAAAATACATTTATAAAATATTAATAATTAATTAAAATTTATTCTGAGCAAACATACCATCACTACTATTTGTGCTAAAGTGTTCGTTCTTTATCATTTTTCTTCCTTCATATTTTCTATTGAACTTGAATTCTCGGGGCAAAGTATAGGATCGAGGCAGAGACATCTAAATAAACATAAATAAGTAAAAGTAAATTAGACTTGGACGTATAATATCTTACCTGACTATCAATATCTGATGGAATGTTTTGCATCATTTTATCACAATCATTATAATCTAGAGACCGATCGTAAGCATGTACGCTTGGATGATATTCATGATTGTTTCGGAAGTCACTGAAAATTCGTAAATTACATGGTAAGTTTTTGACATTTTTAAACATAAGTATTTACGTTACTAACCTCATATAATTATTGTTGGGCGCCTCACACATTCCTCGACTCACTCCTGGTCCATTTAAATAATAATGAGGATTGCCATCTAAATGATTTGGTGCCAAAAGGATTTCAGGTGTATTTGCTCTCTTCATTTGTCTTTTAATCAGCTGTGAAGCCAAACTAGCATCCTTTTCGATACTATTTGTATTATTGTTGCTGCTGCTTGTCCCACTATTATTCTTCAAGCTCCTATTTTCAGCTTTACTATTATTCGACCTATTTGTGTCGTTCTTACTTTTACTCTCTAAACTGCTATATTGCTGTCGAGGATCGTAATGGCAGGTGGGTGTGATTTGTCTACTTAAATTACTACTGTTCAGATTATGGTGCAGTAATTTCTTACGCGAGGAAACCATCTGTCTTGTGAGAGAACTATTTTCGTTCTCGGATGTGGTTGATGTCATTGTTGAGGAAGCAGAGGCTTGAATGTTACACTTATTGGAGTTATCTCCAATGTTTGAAAGGATCTCATGAGAGAACTTTGTTAACGCGCTCGCCATTCCATTTCCAGAATTTGACGAAAAGTTATTGTACATAATATTTGAATTATCGAGCTTTTGCTGCATTTGCTGTTGCTGATGGTGATGCAAAAGTATGTTCATTTGACAATCTGTTTCAGATCCTGATGAATTTCTTCGAAGCTCGATTGATTCAATGTCAATGTGCTTTTTTGTACGAGGAATTGGTTGTCTTGGCAATAAAGACATTTTGCCATCTTCGTTATCACAACCATCCATTATGCCCAACTTATTCGGTCTTCCTAGTTTGCCTTGCTTTATTTCTTCTTCAATAATTTTAAGCTCAGCCAGTTGTTTTTGTTTCTTCTCTTGAAGCTTCATTTGAATATTAACTCTTGATGAGCCAACACTACCTTCGTTTTCACTAGAGCCACCAGTCATGTGTGATCTTGGCAAGGGTCTACGCCAGAATGGTATAAGCATGGGACCACTTATTGATCCATTTAGTTGGTGCTGAGATAATTGGCTGCTATCTATTGACGCTACATTGCTGACATTGCTTATATTGCTCATATTAGCTGGAATAGTTGGAAGTCCTAATACTGGTGGAGGAACAAATGATGTGGGTTTCTTCTTCTTTCGCTTAGTAGCATTACTAAAAATATACTAAAATAAGTAATAATTCTTAAGATGAAAATCTTTATAAATTACTTGACAGGATATGAAAAACGGCAGTTAAATATTCCCTTGAGATGTTCGTTCGTTGGAATATTGTTTCTGAATTTTCCATCATTATCCCCTTCACATCCTGTTGCGTAATATCCACGTTCTTTCTTCTGAAAAGGTACTGGTTCTGGGAACATGTTCGAGTATTTTGAGTCTGTTCCTTCAGGATTACTTCCACACAACGGATTGTTGCATCTACAAACATTTGCATATGGTGTACTAAATTTGCTATTAATATCAGCATCTGTTTCGTAGCCAAGTCTTCTGATATGAAAGAACCTAAAATGGTAATTTTTTATTATTCATTTGGGTAGGTTTATTGATTGCTTTGCTTACCTGTAGTACAGCAGCATTAATATTATGCCAACAATAAAGGAGCAAAAGACCATCACTGGAATCATGTACCATTCTTCACTACGGTCTGGCCAAACTCCAAAGAGCCACAAGCATACTAACAAACAATTTTCAAGGAACATCACAACGTAAAATGTAGTCTAAAATTAAAATATACATGAATCTATTGATCTATTGATATATATAAAGCATTAACAACTCACCATTTTTTGGCGATGATTAACTTCTTGAAGATTGATGTATGCAAAAATGTAGATGAAAGCAATCAACATGCTCATCAGGACCTTCTTCAATCTAGAAATTCTTTCACCATGAAAAGCATTTTTTGGTGAAATCAACCACAAGAACATTGAGAGAAAGTGTAGAACTGAAATAAGATTGAGATATTTAGTCTCTGGTTTTGTTTCATAAAAGTTATCTTTTTACCTATAACCAAAAAGATCCAATGTCCATATACAGAGGCATAAACCGTCAAAGATATTACTCTTGAGCTAACTGTTCCAAGTCGCCACATAAATTGAAATATAACTCCCAGCCACGTGAGCACTAAACGATGGACATTATGGATCCTCACATTCTTGCTGAAACTAGCCAAGGACCAGCACAAACTGAACAAAGAAAGTGTTGCTGAAATGGTACTCAGATCTTTGAAAGTCTTTTGTTGATATTGATGAACAATTGTTGACTGTTGAACCAAATGAGTTGAGAGTTGACCTCCTAACGTCTTAATTTTAATGGTGTTTATGTTATTGTCGTTCACATGATTATTCTCTAGCGTAATCAAAATATAACTCTGAAGAAGAAGCATCGGAGCTGCTTCGCAAAATGCATGTATCAACCTCAAAATACACAAATCCCTCACTTCATGTTTCACATATCTTAAATCTACTGGAACAAATAACTTGGCATATCTCCAAAGCACACCCATTTGAGAGACATGCATCCCAATCACACAGTACTTGGTTAACTTGGAGATTGGTGGTACAGCAACTGTTGAATTTGTTGTGGCTAATGATCGGATTTTCTTACTGTTAAAATACCATCGCAGTGACATGACCTAAAAGACACAAGCAAATATAATTTAGAGTTATCGTTACTGCACCTTGAATATTTATGGCTAATGGATTAAGATGAATATGTTTATTGTTTTATGGCCTCAATATTTGTGATAAGAAAAGAATAAGAATGAGTTAACTTTGAGTGGGTGTGAAGACAGTATTTTGAAGTAAACAAGATCATAAAAATAATTCAAAATTACCAAAGAGCACTTTTAAGTATAGAAAGAAGAAGATTAAATTTAATTTCTTTTGAATCTCAACTATGAGTTGGGCCTCAAATTTATATTTGATAGTTTACAATCAAATGATCAGTGATCGTAGGTGACATTTAATTGCTTTTTTGGGAATTATAGTCATCTGATCCTTAAAAATATTTTACCTGTGAAACAATCAGCGAGACACTGACAATGACCACCACAGCAATAAAATAGTTGATCTTGCCTCTTTCGAGCAGCGCATAGCCCAGCACAATATCAAAGATCAAGTTGATAAAGTACAGCGACAACGAAATTATGTTGAACAAATTATCACAGAGTGGCAGGAATTCGGCTGCCATGTTGAAATATTCTCTGCTAAAAAATACATAAAATTATCTCTAAGCTTCAATCTAGAAACTTGATCGTCGATCATACCTTATGCCTTATGATTTTATGCAAAAGCAATCTCCGATTACCGACTTATGTCCTCCAGCGGCAAAAATGACGGCAGATGAAATATTTTAGCGTGATATGATTGGTGGTTGGTTCAATGAACTTGGCTACTCAACAGCAAAAGAGTAACCCATTCTGGGATGCCCGCACTAGTTGCAACGGCTGCAATAGTGGACCCACTAGGAATTCACACGTACGGTGAAATTCGGTAAGATTAAGACGATTTGCTGGAGAAACTATTTGTATTTTCTTTCAAATATGCCCACTTATTTTCTTATATTTATATTTCTTGTTTCTCTCTTGTTCAATGCAATGGAATTTCAAAAATTCCTCTGTGTAACAACACAACCAGCACTACATGGTGTTGATGGTTTTTGCTGTTGGTGTGTGATTTTTCATGGAGCACAAAGAATTTCCAAAGCAATTTTTCACTATTTTCCCGATGCTTTCCGTTAAATTCTTCACTCACAAACGGTCACCCACCCCTTTAAGTATCCCTTAATGTCCAATTCACTATGTTTAAAGTCAAAATTCCTGGACTTTTAATAAAATTTGAATTGCACTTATTACACGACTTTGACACTTTTGAGCATTTTCTGTGAATAAAAGGTAAAAATCTTATGCGGGAGATGGTGTTGGTGGTTTACTTCTTATTTTACGCTTTACATCTCTTTCTTGAGTGAATTCTGGAGAGTAAAGCTCTCAGTAACACTGCGAGAAGGCTTTCGGTTTCTTGAAGAAATTTTTCAAATGAATGTTTTCAAAAGACTTGAATGCTGGATCATTATGGATGACATATGGTTCATCCATTTTCTACGTTTGGTACTGAAAATTTTTCGGTTACAACATAATTCCTCATCTCAAGTAATTATGTAGTTCATGGAACACTCAACATTACTTGACCAGTTTTGTAACACTTTTGAGACTTTAAATAGTTAGCTTCATGTCGGTATTGTACAAATTGTGGTACTTGATTGCGTCAAATGTGCATGAGCCACCTAAAACTAGAGGAAGCGAATCTGAGTGGTATATTCTATTTTTCAAACAAGTTTGAAATATTAACTTTATTATTTTCAGTTAAAGTTCTTCAAAGTATCTAATTAGTGAAGCAAATGTTCAAAGTAAGATAATATCCAAATTATTGTAAAATTTGTCTAAAATCTTTTTGCATTCACTTTCAATTCATGACTTTTTGATGCATAAAGTTATCATAACCGTCAAAAGATCTAATAATAAAAGAAATGTTTTCAAAACTAATTTAATATCTTTGGTTAGTTCATTTTCAAATTATGTAAATCAACTACCCAATAAACTAAAATACTTGAAAACATTAGTTGAGATATTAAATCTTGAATTTCAAGAAGCATGCAATAGAGAAAACCTACTCCAAGATCTGAAGAAAAGTTATCCTTATTACCGAATCAAGCATCGCACCTATGAAATAGATTGAAGATTGATTTATAGAGACTTTTTCCATAAATCAATTAATTAAAATTATAATCACAATAAACTCGTTCTCCATCCCATTACTTGGAACTACAAGTATACACGATACTTTCTGTTGATTCCAATTTAATAAGTCAAATTTCTATCTGCATTAAATAAGAAAATAAGAAAATTAAAAATAACTAAAAAGACTTTTTAATTGAAAATTTTCTTGAAATCTAAATTAAAGCATCCCAGGTGGAATTCGGGTTCAAGTCCTAATGTAGGTACACTAGAATACATTAGGAAGTACACTTTTTCCTAGAATAATACACTAGGATACACTAAGAGACACACTAGCTTCTAGGAAAATGTGTGCTCTCTAGTGTATCCTAGTGTATGACCACACTAGAATACACTAAGGAACATTTAAATTCCTAATGTTCCTTCTAGTGTATTCTAGTGTTTTCTAGTGTGGAAAATTTTATATCTTGAAAATTCAAATTTTCATATTTTTGGCGAAATATTAGATTTAATATTCTTGAATTTGCTGTTGAAAGCATTTTTGGTATTTCTTTTGTGTATTTGCGATTTTTTTTACGTATAAAATTTTTTTGATTTTGAAATATTATTTGTCTTACAAATTATTTCATCTTTTTAAAACATAATTTTAAAATGATTATTTTCAAATCTTTTTCAAAAATATTATTTTTGCCGATTATTCAAATTTCATGAAAAACTTTAGTATAAACCCTTTATTAATTTATCGGAAAAAAATTGTTTTGAATATCCAAAATGTTTTTTTCAATCACTCGTTTAATATTTATTAATTATTGCCAAAAATGTGAGCGATTTTAATAATAAATAACTTTCAAATATTACATGTTTGATGGTTACTTAAGTAAGTTAAAAGTCACATAAAACTAGTTGGCAATACAGCCGAGTGGATTGCGCGCTGCCTCACAAATGTGCGGCAGCGGTTCAAACCCAAATTTTAAAAAGATGCAAAAAAGAAAGTACACTAGAAAATTATGTACTTCTAGAATATTCTAGTGTAGAATTAAAATTTATATTTTTTAATTTTTCAAAAATTCCACACTAGGATACACTAGAACATACACAATCGCTTAGTGTTTTAAAACCACACTAAGCTTAGTGTTTCTACGGGGAAGGTTCTAGTGTTTTTTCTCTAGTGTATGTCTTAGTGTAAATGGCATTTATTTCCACCTGGGATTCAATATTCATTTCATGTGAATTGAAATAATAAATAAATAAATCTAATAGGTAGGGGCGTTTGCTAAAATATTCACTATTTAAATTCCTTTTTAAAAAAAATTTTATTTTTTAAGTTTTTATTGAATTTGTAGATTTAGTTTAAATTTATAAAATACTTTACTGTGCAATGAAAATAGATTATTTATATAATACATTTAAGAAAATAAAAATAAAATAATACATTAAAAACATATTTTATCAATAACCTCATAATAATTGACATAGTCAATAAACTTCCCCAAAATTGCACATTTATTCACCATAGACATAAATTTAAGCATCTAGTGTTTGATCATAAAAAGGCAAAAATAAATGAAATGGAAAAGAAAAGAAAAAGTCATAAAATGTTAGCCATAAAAGCTACACTATCTGGCTATACGATATCGAAAGTGCAGTAATGCTGCATAATAAGCGTAATAAGTTGTCTAGAAAAATAAGAAAATACTGAAGTGATTGTTGCAGGATTAAAATGAGACCAAATTGCAATGTTTTAAAACACATAGTGAACATGAGCACAATAATGTATTGATTTAAAATCGCATGAATTGCATGCTTCAGCAGCTGGCAACCTCAAATTTGTGTAAAACTCGTGGAAAACAAGTACATTAAAAATACTTGGAAAACTTGAAAACTTGTGAAACAATCAACCAACGTAATTTCCGAAAAAAGAACAGTTTTTTCTTAGAGCTTTTTTTTTATTGTTCCTGATAGTTTTCGCGTGTTTTTGAAGTTGCACAACAATTGAACGAATATCATAAAAAGTGTGCAAAACTCACAAATCAATTTGGTTAATTATCTGTTTATTGACTAGTAAAATTTTCCGGTGAAAATGATAGGAAATATCTTATTTGGAATGTTTTCAAATCACATAAATTAGTCACACAATAAATTATTTTTCAACAAGTAATATAAGATAAGTAGTACTTAAGATTTTTTAAAAAGAAAATTTCGGTAACTCAGTATTGACAAACAATATAAATTAATATCCAACATAGTCAAAATATGTGTAATAACTGTTTTTCACGACACATTACAGTAAATTCAGGTATATATTATTAAAACGTGTTTGTTACACTTCATCAAAACAAACAGACAACATCCATTACACCAACCAATATTTAAATACTGTTTTGCATTCAAGTTTAGTCTATGTATTTATTTTTATGTTACGGTCTTACATCATTATCTTTACAATAAAACTATCATAAATAATTGTTTATTACTCGTTGCCTTTATGATTAATTTAGCTACTCGAATGAAAAGTGAAATTAAAGCAATGCTTAACCGTTAATTGTAAACTTATAATATTTGGCTCATTATAAACTTTAAGTAAATTTATCATTCTTCTCACTATTGTTGTCTTGTGGTCGGAGGCTTGCATAAAATTCATAGGATTACAACAAAAAAGGTTCATTAAAGCATTTTATTTAAAAATAAAAGTAATTTCTCAGCGGTTGACAAAACTGGCAAAAACGCCAAAAGGAAGTGAACTATGAAGCGAGCACAGAAACTCGGAAGAAACAATTATATTACTTGAGTGAATACTAAGAAATATGTAGAAATATGCGTTTCCAACTCATTAGGGGGCAAGATAGTTTGTTACATTTTGTAATCTTTTGACTTACAGGAACTCGTTTTGTTCCCATGAGAGAAAACTTGCTTTAAATATCAAATCGTAGTGTGGAATCTTCGTTGCATTTTTAATTTAGCTCGATCATGACACTTAAAAATTGCAAATATAACTGGTTTAATTTGTTGTTTCTATTTTCTGCGTTGAAGCGCTTATAAGATGAAACCCCTATGCTATTTCAGCTTTTTCATGATAAGCTGAAACTAGCATATTTGATTTTTTTTCGAATCACTAGAATATAAAATTTAAAATACAAGCAATAAATCATAATTATTTGAAAAATGTTCTTACATCCATTTCTATGCTTAATTTTTAATCTTCGCCTCACTCCCAAGTCAAAGAACACCCCCTCCTATTTTGAATTTCGTATGTAGATAGGCAATAAGATTTGCACTCTAAATTACAATTCAGATTAACCAGAAATGATTCAACGGAAAAGAAAACTTGCCAGTCAGCAAGAAAGTAAAATTTCAATTAGTCTCGACTCTACCAAAAGGGTTTAGCTTTATTAATTTAATTTTTTGCAGTTTTCAATCTCCGACTGGCATTGAAGTCTTTTGTCTCCGGCTCAAGTACTTTGCCGGATTTATTTTATTAGCTGCAAATGGCAACAAAAAACCACACACAGCCCAAATCGAGACTGAATGAAATATCGAATGAATGGGACAATTAAAATTAATTTATAAATCGCTTATAAATTTATAGTACATATTGAATATAAGATAATTGTGTTTATTGTTTGCATATCAATTCTTTCTAGACTGACACTAAATGATTATTTTATTTCTTTTCAAGTGACACGAAAACCCATTAAAACTTTCTCCTTAATTGTGTAGGTACTTTGGTTGATTTTCTGCCTTTTTCTCGTACAGCAATTGAAGCAAACTTGAATCAAACCATTGGGAGATTTATTTGGGGGTTGGACGTGAATAACGTGAATTTATTAAGACGCTATATTTATTATTAGTTAGATCATAGCTTCATTTGGATAAAAGTATGTATATTCTCTACATTCATTGATGGATAAAGATTTTACCATATAGAACTATACCTTGAAATTGGCTGAGTGGTTTGTTTTTAAAATTTAACTGTTAAGAATAACTTGGAAATTAAATTTTTCTAATAAATTGATGACATGCAAGAAATAAAAAAAAGCACCAAAAGTTTTTTCAACTTTTTTAATTTGAATTCCCCGGTAGCAGAAAACTTTTAAATTGTATCGCTAAGATTAACAATTCATTTTCGCAAAAATTTCAAGTCATGCGATTAAATCTTAAAACATCATCACGAACCTTCCCCTTTTCTGGAAATTTTTAGGAAAGCACTTACCAGCTCAATATTGCAAAAACTGCAAAAAGGTATTAATAATAACATTATGCAAAATAATGACTCAAACAGATTTTTCGGTTGTTTTGCGAAAGATTGTTTTCAATTTTTTCAAGCACTTGGTCATTAAAAGTTATAAGATATAATGTTTAATTAATGGCCAACATATATAAGTGATTTGAGCCATTTGAGAACATATTTCAAAATTTTGAAGTTTAATGTTTTTGAAGTTACTCAAAGTGTACTTAAAATTATTTAAAATTTGGGTAATTACTTTCGTTTACAAAATTTTACAAATTTTTTTCCAAATTTACACCATTCAAGTCTGCAAATAGTTTGATTTGCCATCAAAATTAAATTCGTTGATGTTGCGCAGTTTTGCAAACCGCATAAGCTACATTGACTCTTTGGTCTTCGCTACTTTGTTTATTTGTGTAACTTTAATAACTTTCGATTGAATTGTGCACAAGCAATTATGTGAATTACGCAGAGCACGCAAAGCTTTGTAAAGCAGGAGTTGACTCAGCATTGATAATTTCTTCTGAACACAGTTACTGAGAAGACGGAAATCCTCGAGTTGACTCTGTTTGATGCTCTGGATTGGAGGTAAATAATAAAGAGAATATTATCTCAGGAAATTAACCAACACTTTAACAACTCCGTTCTCCACCAGTCTCTTCGGTAGGTAAACCGAAAGAAAAGAAAAATGGTAAGAATTGAATGGGTCAACTATCTGAGGAATGATTGCTTCAGCTTCTTTTTATATCAAGTGATACTATGAATATGTTATACATACTTGTTATTAAATAAAACAATCAAGAAAATAATAAACAATCCAACTAAAGAAAATTAACTCGCTTTTGTTGTTGGCCCTCTTCAAGAGCCAAAACTCAAGACATTCGTGAAATGGAGTAGAGCTTATTTCTAATTTATTGTTTGTTTCTTTGGAAAAAAGTTTTAGTCCAGCAATTGTAGTCGTTTAGAGCACATCAACTTATTTTTCTGCTATTCGGATTAAGTTGAATTAAATTCATTAATTCATAAAATTCAATAAAGTTGAAAAGAATTATAAAAAGTATTGAAAATTCGAAAGAAGTTCAAAATAGTGAATAAAGTGGAGTTGCGGTCAATTCAAGTGAAAAGGCAAAAAAGGTAGAATTACTTCTCTAAATGGATAATACGAGATAAATGAATAAATGGTGATTGTGTCTCTTGTTGCTTTAATATAAGTTGAGATGGTGAATAATAATTAATTAATTTAATCGGATGAATTTCGTAACTTGCGGCAAGCATACATATCTTGGTGGTGCTTCCACTTATTTTATTTACACTTTATGTAATGTTTGTTATATTGAGTTTTTAAAACTCATAATAATGTGTTTTAGTGCGTTCTTTTCATGCACAATCAATTAATGGTTTCACGGGCAACGCACCAGTGAGTTCTCCCTGTCTGGTTCTTACTGACTAAACCACTTAAAAATTCTTGTGAGATTTTAAGAACTATTGTGAAAATATAATTGAAGATGCAAAAAAAGGGCTAACGTAGAAGCGTGTTGATCTTCGAGATTATTCAAGCAAATATATTGTGAACCATCAACTTAGAAATAAGAGCTCTTTGTTTGTCAAAATTGAGTGCAATGAATTTTATTGATTTAAAATTTAAATTAAGACACAAATAGCTCGCCTGTCTCAATGCTAACAGCCGTGTCTTTCAACTTTTTTCTTTCCATATCAAATTTTCACGGAGTTTCTTACAATTTTTTCACTTTTGTTTTGGTAAATTAACAAATTAAACGACCACAAAAGTCTGTACTAATCTGAATGACTGTGGTGCTGAATTGAGATTTGTTGAAATTTCCTTATTCCTTGTTCGTTATGGTTATTGACACTGTTGAAAGTTTTATTTAATGTGATTTAATGTTTTTAATGGATGATTTGAAGTGAAAGTGAAATTTTTATTTAGATTGACTTTTATTGTTGGACGCATTAGCCTTAAATTCTACTTAAAATGAATATTTAACTTAAAAAGCAAATAAACAAGTACAGAAGCTGTTTAACTCGAGAAACTGTACATATATTAAATTATGATGGTGCAATTTTTAAACTTCAAAACTGCATCATCAAATAATTAGGTATATATAAGATTTCACAATATAATTTGGAACCATCAATTACCATTCAATGGAATAATTGATTTATAACCTATCATTAAATAAAACTAGGCTTGCAAAAGAAAACTTAACATTAATAAACTGTTGGTCGTTATAATTCTATGTAAAGTATCAACAGCAAAATTAAGACGAGAAATTGCTTTTTATAAGTTTTAAATTTATCTTTTTCCAACAGTGCTCTCAAAATTCGCACTTCCCTCTAAACCGCATGAACAATACATTCTACCACTCAGTTCATAAAACCAATTAAATAGCGACAATTTCACAAAAAGTTCACCACATGAAATCTTTCAAATCCTACCACAACAATGAACAATTACCCCGACAGTAACAACTCTACAATCACAGCATTTCCACTTATTTCCACTTAGTCGGTAGATTGGCCAGCAAATTAGCAATTAGACGACAACAGCGCGTTGGTCAATTAAAAATAATGGAAGAATAAATATAAAAATTGAAAAAGTATTTTTAATTTGCCTTCACATTTAAAGTGCAATTTTAATTTGAATTTAATTCGATTGGAAAGGGAATCTCACAATGGAGAGAATGAACCATTACCTATTGCTAGATCGCCAATTATCCATTTCATACCAAAGTGACTGGCAATTTACATTTCTGAAACATTCAAATTCGTAATTTCTCATTGTTACAGGCGTCCAGGGTTGCCAGATGTACGGCAATTAGGCAGATCGGCCTAATTGCTTTCATTGGATGGAACAAAAGATCAATTTGTAAAGTTACTACTTTTGTTGTATTATTTTACATAATTTTGCCGTTTTCTTGATTTTTGCAATCTTTTAACGATCATCTTGATCTTTAAAAAGCGATCAGACTGAAAGTGGTTTAACTGGCAACACCATTTTCTATTTTCAATAGATACCCTTGATTTTTACCCAAAATTTTATTGTAATTGCCTTTACTCTATTTTCTTTTGAATTTCATTACTTGATATAGCAAAATACAGTAAATAGTCTGGCAATTCAAGTTATCACAATCATATTTCCTAGATTTGTTTGCAAACAATCTTAGCCTAAGTTCAAAGACCAATAAATCTGACTACGATCACCGATCACTTCCTCTATTTAAAAGTCGATCGATCATATTGCTAAACCGATTATTATAAATATATTTAGTTATTAATGTTTATAGTCCATTTATATTCAATGCTAAAAGAATCGTCTTGCATTTGATCGCGATGATCGTTAAAACTACGGAAATAAACAATTCTTTCAGAATATTACAATCACGATCTCTTTAATCTTTGAGCCACAATGAAAAACTCCAAATACTCAAACGGGCAACACCATTTCCATGTTTCTCAATGTTTTCCATTCAATTTGTGTTCTATTTAAAAGAATTATCTAAATGACCTCAATTCTCTAACTTTTATTGACTTTTCTTTTTATGGCTCTGCAGAATATTAACTAAGATCATGAAATGTGTTTTTGCTGGGATTTTTTTTTGTTTTCATTTTGTTATGCAGAAGTTGTGCGCTCACTTGACACAAAACCCGGTAATCGTACAGCGAAGGCTTTTCAGAAATGCTTTCTTTGCTTAATTCTTAAGAAAGAGTTCGTGCATCAAGAATTACAAATAACACTAAAAATAAAGTGGTGCTATACAAGTTGGAAATGTTTGAAACACTTTTGAGTTATGTATAGCGCAATTGAGTGTGCTTGAAAACCAGGCAGTAAAACTGACGAGCGCAAACATCAAATATTTTGTCGAGTACAAGGCAAATAATCGCTTAACTTAGATAAATCTTACTGTATGAAATAGTATCAGTTTGAAGATCTTTAAGTTCAAAATGAAATAGATTTTGTTGTAAAGCAGAATTTATCCTTTACTCATGAATTAAAACTGCTGAGTGGACTAAAAAGTGAACAAAAAAGTGAGAACAGCAGATCAATCATCTTAAGACTTATATTCTTTCTTTAATGCTACTCATGTTTGCTCATGACGCAATAATCCACTTAATAAGTGTAGTGTTGTTGTAATTTTCATAATTTTTATTTTTTGGCGGCATCAAACAATGGAATAATGGATACATTTTTTATTGGCAAATTCAAAAAGGCACAAAAGATTTTTAGCAAACATTCGAAAAATATTGAGCTCGTTTTGCATGATGTACTGAATGTACTGAATGCTCGTTTTCTCGAGTCTTTCTCATCAGACATTAGCTCATTTATCCAGTTGAATAAAGTTTTGCTGAAGATTATAGATTAAGATGGTTATTAGTAAGATATAGGGGCTTGGAAGTTTGTTAGCTTGTAAGTAGAGCGGTATGGAAATGTGTATTTAAAAAAAATATGATATAACTTCATGACTCTATCATTTTCTATCCATTTTTTTTATCGTTCACTTTGTGCTCAGTATTAACGGTAAAAACTTTAATAGAGAGTAAACAACAATTAACATCTTGAAATTATAATCTTACATTTTTTTTCTATAATTTTATTTCATTTATTTCATTCATTGAATCATTTGAATGGAATGAAATCAGCGATCAGCTCTTTAAACTATAAGAAAGAATAATGGTTTAATCTTCTCATTGAAGCATTTTGCTGCTAAAAAATGTTATTTATGATCGCAGAAATTATAAAATTTCAATTCTTTTCATTACAGGTTCTCAGAGTTCTTAACTTCTTAATAGTTCAACACGAGTTTTGAAGCAAATCTCCAAATTTTCACACATTTATATAGAAGTCTCAATAGATCATTCACTTGTGAAGAATTAAGAAGCCTAGCAACCAAACCCACATAAATCTGAAAAATGGAGGTTTATCTGCAAGAGGTCAAGAAAATTCACATCCCGAGAGTTAATATCAAATGTTCCAGCGGCAGTTCCACCAAAAAGACAACTGAACCACCCAGAGACTATGATATTTCAAACAAAAATAAGAATATATTATCATTAATTGAGGAAATGGAGCTTACCAGAGTGCAACTTCAGGACAAGCTATGAAGCTATGAGGATTTACCATGCAACCAATAAAACTACTTTTTAAGATTAATTTTAAAATTCATTAATTGAATATGCAATTGCATAATAAGCTTCAGATATTCATGTAGATAATTATGTACAGGAAACATCCATTTGACAATATTTCATATATTTTCTTACAGCTTTAAGAAATTTTTACATCATGTGTTTGGTTACTTTTTTAAAAGAATTACAAATTGAATATATGTAAACTTCGAGTAAACTCTAAAGGATGATTCTTGAAAAATAACGAATAAAATTTTATATTCAATCCAATAGTATTGTTTCTTGCTCAATTTCTATCGCTTTAACATTTTGATGACTAGCAAATTCTATGATATGATATAGATAAAAAAAAAGCTCCATGATTTACAAGAACTAAGCTTTCTTATTTTCCGAAAGCTTTTTGATATTTGTAAATGCAGCATGCAGCTAGATAGTTAGAGATTGGTAAGAATGATGTTTATTTTAAATTAGTAGAAACCTCATAAAATTATGAGTATCATATATTAATTTATTTAACGATTTTCGAATAACATTTCGTATAATTTTCAAATAGATTTTGTGGATCGGATATTTTCCGATTTGGAAAAATTTGGTCCGATTCAGACCCTGAGATTTAAAAATTACAGTATTTCCAGTGTCGTTCCAATATATTTCCAGTAACAAATAAAAGCAGAGTGAATTTTAATCAACAAAACAAATAAATAATTTCACTTAATAAAGCATAATTAGTGTAAAGATCTCAGCTATTTCTATTAAAATCATTTAATCTTATATAACTGCAACTATGGAAGATGGAGATTATGATGCAGATGAGTAAGTTTTCCATTTATGGAATTTCATAACTTTTCTATTATTTTCCTCGTTTTTCCCGCAAATTAATCATTAATATTTCTTAATTTTAGGGTTGGTGGAGACGATTTTGATGATGGAGATGACGAGAATATTGATGATTTGAATCAGGACGATGAAGGTGACAACATCGAACTTTTAGTTCCTGGCCAAGCCGGTGGCGGAGTTCCAAAAAATAAGAGAATTACCACAAAATACATGACTAAATATGAACGAGCTAGAGTTTTGGGAACCAGAGCTTTACAAATTGCAATGTGCGCTCCAATTATGGTCGAGCTCGAAGGAGAAACTGATCCTCTACAAATCGCAATGAAAGAACTAAAACAACGTAAGATTCCAATTATCATCAGAAGATATTTGCCGGACCATTCATACGAGGACTGGAGCATTGATGAACTTATCATCATTGATCATTAAAGTGTACAGTAATCAAGTTTCAACAACAATTTATTTTAAATTATTAAATAATAAGCAAATCTTCAAATAAAAATTACAATTTAAGGTTAAAGTTCTAGAAATTTTCTATTAGCTCCAAGTGTACCCAAACTCTTTGTTCCAACACATTCTTTCCATAATAGTAACTGCGTCGTCACCCACTCTGCAAATTGATTCTAGGATTTTATTTTGAAGTCCGCAATCTGATAAATTTTCCCGACCAAAAACATTGTCTGAGGAGTGATTTTGTTTGTCCGTCTCTTTGGAAGAATCTGGAAGTTAGAAATAATATTGGAAATAATTGTCTTCAAAACTATGAATTAAATTAATTACAAACCTTCAAGAATTCTTTTAGAAACTTTGGTGAAAGCTACAGTGTGATTAAAGCTGGCCATTGTGCAGCTAAAACTATCTTTGATCTCGGTCAACAGTGCACTCAAACTATGTAACGTGTGTGGCAAAATAACTCCCTTGAGCTCCATGCTGCAATAATCAACACCATCAACTCTTACTTTACTGGTTCTTATTGTTTGTTTTCTCAAGGTTGCTCCCAAAAAAGCATTTGGAGCTAATAAAGTAGCTGGCACTCCAGCTAGTCGTCCTACTTTAGGCACTACACTCTTAGCATTTAACAGGAAATTAAAGAATGCTTGACAATCGACACCTTCTATCAAAGCTGTTGACTGATCACCAAAATCATCTTCACATTCTTGCTTTTGAACTTTTCTGGTTTCTGTGAAATTGATTCTTTTAATATCTTCTTGATCCACTCCCAAGCTTTGTAACCACTTTTCGTCATCCATATCTTCATCTTCACTGTCATTAGCTTCCACATCTTTAGTAGTGTCATCTGAAGAGTTTGTAAGGCTTGAATTGAGACCACTTCCATTGCCTGATTTATTGGCTTGAGATTGCTTCAAAGGCTGAACAAACTCAATGTCATCTTGTTTTAAAAGCTGCCTCAATCCTCGGGAAGTTGGAGTTAATAAAACATGCATTTCATTTCTTCCTCCAATTCCAGCCGCTCGAAACAAAGCAGTAAATGTGTTGGCCAATACATAAAAAAAGGGACACTGTCTAGCTCTTAGTAACTGAAATAAATTCCGGAAACTTTCAGACCAATCACTGAGAAGACTTTGTGATTCCAATTCACCCATCTTGAATGTATTGTTGGCTTTATTGCTTCTGTGAATTAAGTTGAGCCAAGGGAGGTGCGGATACTGCCAAAACATAGAACATTGATGAAAACGAGCACCTGGTGAGATATCCAATCCTCCGGAAGAATTTTTAATTTCAAGGCAACGAACAAATCCAGTCAATCCACTCGCTTCTTGATTTGACTTTAAGTTATTTCCAGGAATTTGAGTTCTGCTTAAAATTCTCATTCGGCTTTTTAAACTCCAGTCAACTGGGAGGTGAACAGATGGCTTCAATATCTCTTCCTCTTCCGGTGGATTGTCGTCATCTTCTGTTGGTCTAGGTTGGAGAAAATTACTGAAATTATTCACTTCAAGTGTTGGTGCAGCTAAATTAGCAGTAGTTGGGATCTTGGACTGTTGAAGTAGTTGAAAAATACTGTCATCTGATGTAAGGTCAAGTTCAGAACGGATCTTCTTCAATTTTTGGTCAGAGTGCCTGAAAGATAAATATTTAGAACCAATAATGATCCTAATCTGGCAACACTTACTTAACGAAAGGGTTCTTTCTCTTAAGAGCATCAGCGAAAGTGTCTTTAATGGGTACAACAAGTGGATTAGGTTGAGAACTTGATGGTCTATTTAGCCTAGCCTGCAATGCTTTCTGCTTTTGCTTTAATCGCTGAATTTTCAACAGCTGCAGATGAGAACAATAGAATTATTTTAACTCAAGTTTTAGCACCTTAAAACTTACCTCATTAGGCTGCTTCCAATCTTGCGATAATACAGAAGTCTCTGACATGATTAATTTACCTAAAAAGCTTCCTTAAAACACTAATTATAATTAAAAGAAGATAAACAAAAACACCTCAATTAAAATGTATAGTGGAAACTTCTTTAAATTCCAGGAATTCCAGAAAAATTCAAAATTTTATCGTTGGAATTAATTTGTGATTTACATTATTTAAAATTCATGTTTTTTTTGCTTTTTTAAAGAGCTGGGATCAGCTCAGTCATATAAAAGAAACGCAAAAAGCTACATTCATAATTTATTTAGTTCTTAATATTGGTAGCTCTTAATAGATAACACTCTTGTAAAAAAGAAAGTGCATAAACAAAATACTGTGTTACTAGCATGCAAAACCATTTCAACATATTCAACAAAAAACATCACAAATCTTATAAAAATCCCTAATCACTATGGGTATCTAACAAGCTCTTTCATAAATAATTTAGAAAACTTTGAAAAACTTCATCCAAGTTAGTACAAAAAATAATTTCATAAATAACACTACAGCTAACGCAGCAATAAAAATTGTCGAGGCTCAGAAATGTGGAAGCGGTGGTGCTATCGGCCTTCGTACTGACTCCAGGGAAACATAGGGGCCAGGCTTGGAGAAGGTTATTTTCTTCAATGTTTGGACGTTTACTAACCGAAGGTTAGGTTCAGAACACATTCCGCGGCATCCAAGAAGATTTAGTTCCTGGAACAATTATAATGTTTAATAAAAATTCAAAACCAAGTATAAAAATTCTATACCCTAATTCTTAAGCAGTTTACGGCAATCGAATCCAAACTGAAATCTGTTAATTGATTACATCTCTGCAGGTTCAAAAAGGTCAGCCTCTTTAATTTGCTGGTTAAAAGCTCCACACATTTATCATTGATATTATGACACTCAGTTAAATCAATGGATTGTATACTTGGGCAATTTTCTACCAAAGATTGAATACCAATTGCAGAAATTTGCTGGCATCTTGACAAGTTGATCTCTTTGAGTTCGGGCAGCTTGAAGTTGTATTTTAATGATACGTCAGAGATTTTGTTGCAACCTCCTATTTTAAGAATTCGAAGACCCTATAATTATTAATTTAAAGAATTGAAACAAATGTTATCAGTGTGAATAATAAAATATTAGACCTGCAATCTAGAAATGGAATAGGAGCTGCTTCCTGACTCCAATAATTCAGTGCTTTGCTCGTACATTTCCAGAATTGCTTGCTTTCTTTTAGCATCATTAACAATCTCTTCTTCTGCCTTGGACCTCAAGGAGATCTTGAATGGTCTGACCTCATGCATCCCACTAATATTATTTATATTATCAACAGCTCTCAAAATTTGAACTGCAACATCATTCACAACAGGATTTAAATCTTTCTTATTCTCTGGATAAGAGTTCTCAATCTTTGAATTCTCATACATGTCCACTTTTTCGAGCATTGATTTGCCAGTCATTCCAGCATCAGAAATTTTGTCGCAATTATCCAAGTTTAACTCTCGGAGGTAAATCAAGTTCTTTAATATCATTTGAACTCCCAAATCGTTGACACTATTAAAACAGAATGATAGGTCAAGAACTCGCAGCTTTGGAAGATTCTCTGTGATTCTTAAAATTGCATCCTCACAGAGATTTAGGGCGCTGACATAAAGCTCTTTCATCTTTAAATTCTTTTTGGCTGCGATTCCTTCTAGAATGCTTGCAGTTGTGATCGTTTCACATTCGGAAACGTCCAACACTTCTAAGTTCGTCATCTCACCGATCCTCTTTACTCCCAAATCGGTTAGAGCTCGGCATCTCCTTAGTTTAAGCGACTTCAGCTGCTTTAGGTTTTCGATAATTGCAATTAATGCCTGATCTGTTAGTCGTACACACTTAGAAAAATCTAGATGTGTTAAGTTTATCTGCATTTTAATTAAACTCACGATACCATCGTTTGTTAGCTGGTCACAGGATCTGAGATTCAGTTCCTAAAATATTTTTATTATTTACAACAGTTAAAATGTATTTTTGGGTTAATTACTCACCGTTAGCTCTAAATCTCTGACTTCTGATAGCATAGTCAAAGTGTTGCCATCAATCAAAGTGTTATTGAAGTCCAAAACTTTCAATCTTTGAGCTTGCCTTTGAATAAACTGGTTTATGAAGTGGAAAGTGAGCACACTCTCTGAAGGATCAACTGTATTTCCTGGATAAAACTTGCGATAAAGTCCCTTGTGGAAGGAAACGTGACATCCAGAAAGGTCAAGCTTTTCTAAATTCGGGATCAGCGAAACAATACGGTTGAAGAGGGAGTCCGAGAGATAACGATTGTTCGCTAGACTCAAAGTGTGAACTTTATCTAGAAGCAGCTCTTTCTTGGAATCAAAGAGGCCTGACATGAAGAGTTCTCTACAAGCTTCAATTTTTAGCACTTCCAAATTCGGGAGTTGCTTCAAAATCGTTACCAATCTTTTCTCTTGGATATCACATAGGATGAACGAAATGTTCAAAACTTGATCACCCAGTTTTCTCCAGAAAAGAGTACAATCGTTGAACTCTACTTCAGTAAAAGATATGCTTGGGAAGGTTCTAAATGACTCCAAAAAATTTCTGGCAGGTAAAGTGTTATCTTGCATTGTAACATTGTTGAAATTTAAGGACTGATCGTCTGTAAAAGCTCCATAGTTAGTGGTTTCTAACCAATTTTTGCAAGTCAACCCGGATAAACTTCGATCCATTGGATGAAGATATTGAAAAATTTCGATGAGTACCTAAAAATAAAAAACAATGAAAACATATGATCAATGTTTAACCAAATCTGGTTTTAATTATCTCCACAAAATGTTACGTGAACAACGTTTACTGCCTACGTAAAGCCATCACAAATAAACAAATGACTGATTAAAACTTGAATATAAATTGAGAAAGGTGATAAGATAAGATGGTACTGGGTAAGATAATATGGCTTCTCTTTGTCTGTTTATATTTAACGCGTAGATGATTGTTGGTTAAACAGAAGACAATAGAATTCCGTTAGACCATGGTAAAAACACGACCTTGTGACTTGCTCGAGATTTCTTTTTATATGTAAATATTGAAACACTTAATTTATCCACGTAAAGAAACTTACTTCCATTGGCAACACCCCAAAATCAAAGCCATAGCTCTGGTAATCCATCTTTTTTTAATTTTTATGCAAGTTAACTGCTTTATATTAATTTAAACACTAAAACCAAAAATTTTAATATTTTTATTTCTACTGAAACGAAAATTTTGTTTTTGTTTTTATTTTTATTGGAAGTTTTCCATGGATTTCCAGGCAGAGACCAAAATAGATAGTTCCACTTTTAAGTTTTTACATGCTTGTTTTGATTTCATTTCGGATCAAAAAATTCAAGAAAATAAATCTTTAAATCAATGAGAAATGGGTGGAGAAGATGGATTTGTGGATAAAAAAAAGCCTCACAAGGCGAAGCATTCAGGTGAGTGACGAGAAATCCATTGAAGCAAGATTGTGATTATATTTTCAACAACCAAAAAATTTTAAGGCGTAAGCAAGGAAAAGAAGAATGCAAAAAAATCGAAAGATCTGCCTACTGACCGAACCAAAAACCCTAAGGGTTTTGCCATCACATCTGCCAGAAGTGCTGAGCTAAGATTCCGTCGCAAGCAGGATTTATCAACTAAGAAAACTCGTGAGTACCTTGAAAGTTTACTTCATCACATTTTACTAAACACCTTCTATTTTAGACATCCCTTTGGTGGATCAAACTCCTGAGGAGCCACCACCAATAATTATTGCAGTTGTAGGACCACCAAAAGTTGGCAAAACTACTCTCATCCGAAACTTGATTAAAAACTTTACTAGAACGAATGTTTCAACAATTAATGGACCAATCACGATCGTAGTGTCTAAGAAGCGCCGCATTACATTAATTGAATGTAACAATGATATCAACTGTATGATTGACATCGCTAAATGTGCTGATTTAGTTCTTTTACTGTGTGACGCCAGTTTTGGTTTTGAGATGGAGATTTTTGAGTTTCTGAACATTTGCCAGGTTCATGGTATGCCCAAAATTATGGGAGTGCTCACTCATCTGGACTCTATCAAGAATGTGAAGGCTCTGCAAAAGCGTAAGAAGGTGCTTAAACATAGATTCTGGACGGAAGTTTATCAAGGAGCCAAACTTTTTTATCTTTCTGGCATAATTCACGGAGAGTACTTGAGGAATGAGATCAAAAACCTGGGTAGATTCATTCACGTGATGAAATTCAGACCTCTGTCTTTCAGAGGAGCTCATAGTTACGTGTTAGGTGACAGAATGGAAGATATCACTAATCAGGAGGAAATTCGTTTGAATCCAAAGTGTGATCGTAGTGTTGTTATGTATGGCTACGTTCGAGGAATACCATTAAGCAAAGATGCTATGGTTCACATTGCTGGCTTAGGAGACGTCAAAATTGATGAGCTCAATGCATTGCCAGATCCTTGTGGAATGCCATCTACAGAAAAGAAAAGGAATTTGCTTGAAAAAGAGAGAACGCTTTATGCACCCATGTCTGGCGTTGGTGGAATCGTTTACGATAAAGATGCTGTTTACATTGAACTACAAGGTTCGCACTCTCATCGCAACAATCAAAATAGCGAGCAAGCTAAGCTTGTAAACGCTTTTATCGACAAAAAACAAACTTTTGATGAGCAAATTCAAAACCAAGAGTTCAAACTTTTCAGCGATGGTGACGTTATTAAGTCTGGAGAGTTCAAAGACGACCAACCTAGTGATAGTGAGGAAGAAAATGAACAAGCGGAACAAAATTCTGATGATTCTGGTGTTGAAGATGAAGAATTCGGAGCTGAAGGAGGAACTGATGAGCCATGGGACGAAGAAAGTATCCCTGATGAGGAGCCAGAGGATGAAAGCTCTGATGAAGAGTATCAGGTCATGGACGGTGGTAGATCCAGTGGCATTTTGTCGTCAGGAGATGAAGATGATGGAGACGAAATAAATGTAGGTTTTTTGCCTTGGGAAAATAAATGACTCTTATCAAATAATACTTTCTCAATATATTTTAGGAGCCGAACGTTGCTTGGAAAGAAGGTTTAGCAAATCGAGCTCGAGAAGCCTACCTGGAACGCCAATCAAATTCCCAAAACCTAATGAAACTCGTTTATGGGAAATTCTCAAAAACCGGTCAAAATCAACCAGAATCTGATGAAGAGGAAGAAGATCAAATTGGTGGACTTTTCCGAAGTGTTACCAAGCAACAGAGTGAATTGCATAAGGAGAAAAAGAATTTGGATGCACAAGAAAGCAGCTTTTTCGAGAATTATGGTGGAGAAGGTGTCAGAGATTGGTTGTCTGATTTGAGTAAAAGCATGATCAAGAATTGCTTTGTAACCGGAAGGTGGAAGTCAACTGAAGATGCTGAGGAATTACTGCAACTGGATGATTTGAGCGACGCTGAAGGGGATGTTTACGGAGATTTTGAGGATTTGGAAACTGGCGAAGCTTTTAAAGGTAATTACTAATTTTTGAATAAATATATAATTAATGCACATTTAATAAATTCAATTAATTTTTAGGCAAAAAGAAGCTTCAAGCAGATTCTGATGAAGAAATGGATGATACTGTTGAACAAAAGTCAGAAGACAAAGATGCAAGCAGGAAAAGAAGATTATCTCGGATCGAAGAAGCCAACATGTCTCGTCACGACCTAATGACCAAAAAGATGAAACTGAAAGCTAAGTTTGATGCTGATTACGACGAAGAAGGCGGTAAAGCTGGTGCCAAAGAGAACAGCCATAGAGTAACTGGCGATGACGCTTTTTATGATAATTTGAAAGCAGAAGCTCAACGACAAACTGATTTGAATCGCAAAGAGTTTGCTAGTTTAGATGAAGATACGAGGTTGCAGATTGAAGGTTACAGAGCTGGTCTATATGTTAGAATGAACTTTAGAAAATTACCTTGCGAATTTGTGGAGAACTTCGATCCAACTTATCCGATGTTGGTTGGAGGTTTGAACATGGCTGAAGAAAATGTTGGTTATGTTAGCTGCAAGGTGAGTTTTTTCGTAAAACTAATTAAAACAACATTTTTAAACTTTTTAATCAATTTCAAGGTCAAAAAGCATCGTTGGTACAAGAAGACTTTGAAAACCTCAGATCCTTTAATCATTTCCCTTGGATGGCGCAGATTCCAAACATGTCCAATGTTTGCTAAGATTGAGGACGATTTGAAACACCGCTACCTAAAATACACACCAAACCATGTTACCTGCAACATGACTTTCTTTGGACCAATTACTCCACAAAATACCGGTTTCTTAGCAATTCAAACTGTTGCTAATGATGCGAAAGAGATCAAAAGGCTTGGATTCAGAATTGCGGCAACGGGAGCTGTTAACGAGATCGATAAGTCTTCACACATTTTGAAAAAGTTAAAGCTCGTGGGAACGCCTTATAAGATTTATAAAAAATCTGCTTTTATTTCTGGTAAGAAATATTAATAATTTATTTAAAGACTTAGATTAAAATTTACTTTGCGTATTCTAGGAATGTTCAACTCTGCATTAGAAGTGGCTAAATTTGAAGGCGCCAAAATCAAAACTGTCTCCGGCATTCGCGGTCAAATTAAGAAAACTGTGAATGATCCAGTTGGTGGATTCCGAGCAACTTTCGAGGATCAGCTTAAAATCAGCGACATTGTCTTTTGCCGAACTTGGTTTAAAGTGGATGTTCCAAAATTCTATTCTCCAGTGACAAACATGTTGATGGCACCAGATGACAAATTAAATTGGAGAGGAATGAAAACTGTTGGCCAGCTGAAGCGAGAGAAAAATTTGAGAAATGAAGTTAATGTGGACTGTCTTTATAAGCCTATTGAGCGTCCAATCGTGAACTTTAAGCCACTCATCATCCCCAAGTCTTTGCAAAAATCACTTCCTTATAAAGACAAACCAAAATTGGCGCCAAAACATCCAGCTAAGTTGATAGAGGAAGGAAGAGTGGCTGTCATTCATTCACCACATGAGCAAAAAGTCGCCAAAATGATGAAGATGCTCAAGGCGAACCACCAACATAAAGAAGAAAAGCGAAAATCGCAATCCAATGCAAAGTATATTGAGAAGGTCAAGTCCAAACAGAAGGATGAAATAAGAAAGTTGCAAAGACAAAAAGAGCTAAAGAAAAAAGTTTTCAGAGCTCTTTCCAAAATGTCGGCTAGCGAGGAGAAAAGTAAGGGTGGGAAAGGAAAGAAATGAATTGTTGAATAATCACTTGGAATAATAAGAATTAAAGAATTTTAAAGAAATATTAAATAATATGTAGTCAAGAATTTTCATTCAGTAGGATAGAAATATCGAAAATTTCTTGAATGTTTTCAAGATTTTTAGTAGTTTGAAGTCTCCTAGAATAATATTATTAAAATCTCCTAGAATATATTACTTTAATGGTTTGTAACATGCACTTTACTTTTTATTTTCGTATGAATTTCTTATTCGCCACAAAGTAATTTCTTGACAATCGATTTCCGCACCGCATAATCTCATAGCAAAATTTGTTAGCTAACGTACATATTCTCATTATAATTTAATTCAGCTAACCAACAACCGGGTCAGTGTCGCTGGCTTCATCTTTTATTCATCGTTATAAATTATGCGCATATCCAAGTCAATCAATCAGCAAATTGTTGAAAACAACCCCTACTTACCGTTTTACATATTTATCATTCATTAAAAGAGGTCTCCATACCGATTATAACAAGTGCATATATTTAATTAAAAAAAGACGACACCAGGGCCATATTAAGGGGTAGTGCTAGAAAATTCTTTACATCCAAATTTTTCCCGCGTTTTCCAAAATTAATATTTGGTTCGCAATTTAATCGCGTGTATTTTTATGCACAGATATGATCAAATACATCTCTGTACCATCTCGTTGAGTTTTTAAATTTAGAAATGAAATGGAAAATATTTCTTTTCGCTTTTTTATTTGATCGATATGGCGAATCACAATTGATTTTTGCTCGGAAAAACTTTTTGGAAAAACAAACATCAAGTGTTCATTGAAAAGGGAAAATCAGAACGTCACTCTGGGTAACGGCCAATAAAAAACAAAACAATTCCAGCCTGGTCTTGCATTTGAGCCATATTTACTGCTAAACTCGAGCTTAACGCGATAAATATTGTCTTTAGCTTTCTTGGATAGAAATTTGGAAGGAAATTGCGTCTTTTTTGGTTTGAAGCAGAAAGATATTGTGGATTTGTTATTTAAGGATATTTTCAAGGATATTTTCATCGTGAGGCCAATTTATTGAACTTTTGACGGAGTTATGTCTGTTGTCACGATTATTGCTGAAAGTGATAAACTTTTAAAGCCTCAAAGCACGTAAGTTTCTTCTTAAATTTTTCTTTGGTTTATTCTAATACTTTATTCCTCTTTTAGGAACTCAGCAAAAAGCATGGAAAGTAATTGCTTGTACTCTCAGAGTTCGGGCTCCAAATTTTCAGCTTTGAATCGTAGGAAGATTTCGGCTGCTCAACGAATGCAGAGGGAAAGAAATCCAGGAATGGTTCAAGCAGTTAGTGAAGTGAAGCAAAGAGTTTTGTCAGCTCGTATGTTGAGAACTAAGCAACTACAAAATCAGTTGGGAGAAATGCATCATAGAATTTCTGAATTGACAGCTGAAAACCGCTTGCTAAAGTCTTTGCATAAGAGACAAGATTCAGCTCTATCCAAGTAAGAATTGATTTCATTTGATACAAGGACTATAAATCCTAAAGATAAACCTTATATTCATTCTTCATTTCTTAAAGATACGAAAATTCGAACGCTGAGCTCCCTCAACTCCTTCAAAATCATTCAGAAGAAGTTCGTACATGGCAAGCCCGAGCCAGAGCCTTAGCCAAACAAATTAAAGAATTTCAACACAAGATAAAACAAAAGGATGCAATTATTTTAGCGACTTCTGATCAAAATAAACATTTGCTGCAGTTAAACAAGGATAAAAATTTGGAGGAAAGAGAGAGATTGGCGGATCGAGTAAGGGATCTTGAGCATCGGTTGCTAGATAAGGATAACGATATTAAATTGTTGGCTAGAAGATTACAGCTGGAAACAAAGACTTTTAAAGCGCATTTACAGAATGAGCACCAGAAGTATCGAGAGGTTGTTATCAATACTATTTTAAATACATTTTAATTGAAACTTTGACATTTTTAGCTAACTCTAAAGTTGGAGCAATCACACCTGGAATTATCACGAGCCAACGGTTTAATGGAGATGTGTGAAAATAAAACACAGACTCGGTTCCATCGACAACATAACCACCAAAAAAATTGTGTGAATGGCAAAATTAAGGCATCAAAGTCAGCTAGCAGTGTTGGCTCCAACCAAGACACCACAACTCCAACATTGCCACCTTTTTACGATTCGAACTTTGACGGTGGAAAAACTGCTCGAAGCTCACCAACCTTGCATAAAGCTAAAAACATGAATCTTCATGATGAACTTGAAGATCTGATTGACCACAAGGATGATTATAACAACAACAAACCCACTAAAGTTGAGAAATCCGAAAAACATTTAACAAACGGTCATTTCTTTGAAAATGGAGAATCGTTAACCTCGGCCATAAAGAATGGAGTTGATCACGCAAGATCCAGAAGAAGTAGCATCCCAAAAGCATCCACTAAACTCACTCCTTTAATTCACAAGACTAACAGTAAAAAGTACAGCGACAGTGAATTTTCCTTTGAGGATGAGGGGAGCGATGAGTTTAATTTACTGCAACAAGATTCTGAAGCTCGAACGGTAATTTTTGAGCCCGGATTCCAACTTACAGAGACTTCCGTATGATTGTACTTTTATCCCATTTGAGCATCTTGTGTAGGATTTAATTTTTTTTGAGGTTCGAGATCTCGTTTTAATATTTTTTATAAGGACACTCTTGTTTTGTGATGTTGTGGCGAAATATTTAATTTGAGAATTCTATAAATTGTCACAACCATAAAAAACCTTTTGAAGCTTTGAATGAAATTTATGGAGAAAAATTCCGGGATCTCGAACTGAGACACCTTTATTTACTATATCTTATTTTCAGGAAACAATCGAAGCCCGAGCTCAAAAAAAAAGGAACGAATTTTCAGAGCACCAGCGTAATATTGAAGATCTCGAAGCAAAATTGGCGGAAACTTCTTTGGAGCACCAAGAAGAATTTGAAAAGTATCAACAAATCAATGGACCGGAAGCTATTTTGGATGTAATACAAGCGAGGCATGCTCATAGATGTTTTGGAGGTGGAGACAGCGAGCTTGAATCTATGAAAAAAGAAATGCAGGAAAGTACGTTTCGCAGAGAAAGTTTGCTAGACGATTTCTGTGATGATGTCACTGAAATTGCTACAATAAAAACTAATGGAACCTATGGAACCAATGCTTCAACAATAAAGAAACTTGATTTATCCAGCCAGGCAGCAAAAGCCAGTAACATTCCACCAGCCAGTAAAAATAAAAAATCCAAAGAAATTGATCCAACCAAAAAAAGCAAGTTACTTCAGGCCTTAAAAGCGATAGATGGGAGCGAAGAACAGGTCAACTGATCTGCAAAGAAAATCCAAATTTCAATTGAGAATCGTATGACTATACGTTTTCGACCTAAAATCCAGTTTTGTTAGTTATACCAAATATCCTGATTATTTTTGTAGTAACACGCATTATATATTTTTCATACGAACATTTAGATATTAATCCAATAATAAATTTTTTGAGTAAAATTTGATTGTCTTTTATGAAAATTTCAAATGTATCTTTTGTGGCGGTAAAATTAAGATTTAAATTTTCCCGCCAAGAATCAATTTTCCACGAACTTATTGGAAAGAAATATTTTTCCAGAAGAGGTTTTTAAAAATGTTTTTCCATTCAAAATTGAGTTGTCGGGAGAAAAGGTCTATTAAAATTGGCTCAAGCTTACTTAATGTTTTCTCTAGTTTACAAAGTGTATCTATTGGATAGTTAGCTGTGCTTTCGGGCTTCATTACAACCTGTAATTCATAGTAATTCATTGATCAATGGTACAAATACAAACTTGGTCTGTGAAAAAGTGAAGTGAATTAGTACCTAATTGCAATTTGTTCTCTCTAAAAAGTTAAATAAATATTGTGTAAATCACAGCTATTGTTTTTATGCATAATTGAGCCACAAAATCATTGTGTGACCGCTTTTTATGCAATTCAAAGCAACCAAGTTAAGAGAAATTCCAAAATTGTGTGTTTTAAAAGCTTAGCAGTCTTAATTAGTAGTTAACTTGTAATTAATTAATTGAGCAATGGCTGTGCGGCTAACAGAAGAAATGGTGATTGCCAGGAGCAAGTCTTCGGACTTACAAAACATCAAAAAATTGAACTGTTGGTGAGTCAATGCTTGTAGAAAAATTGCGATAGGAAATCCTTTTTTCGGGATGAATCATCTTTGCCCAGCTGATATTTGTTGTTGTTGCTCTCAATGCTACAAAACAAGAAACCCTCATAGCTTTTTTGCGTAAACTTTTGTTATTTGTTATTATTTCCTATGGAGCTGTTGCATTTCTTTAGATTTATTGCGAATAGTATTTTAAACTTTTGGTGTACATTCAATAAACTTGAATGTTTCGATCGATTAAAATAAATTAAATTAAAATTAATAAAAAATAATACTTGATATAGAAATAATTACAACTTAACTTAAGTTGTTGAAATTTTTGCTGTGTTCTGTGATACCTATTTTATAATCTGGAAACGAGTTATTGTTGATTTTTTTTTTCACCCACGCTTTACTGGGCTTTGAATGCTTTAAAAATTGTGAAAATTCCTTGATCTTTAAGCAGATATCGATTGATTTAAATTCCTTGTTCATTGTGGCGATTACAATTTTGATACAATTTTAGGCAATTTTGGCTTAACATGTTTGCTAAATTTTTTTTTATCATTTAAATTTTGTTAGATACTTGCAACCATATTGCATTTCATGATAAACGTATTTTATCAACTGAAAATCAATTTTTTAAAAACGTTTGATTATCTATTTTTAATGTTTTAAATTTCTTTTTCACAGGGGAAGCGAGCTTGGTGACGTCAGCATCATCAAAAAGATGAAAGGAGTGGAAGTTCTGGCTTTAAGGTGAGCTCCTAAATTCTTCCAAAAAATTCCTAAACAAACAAAATTCTTGACCAACTCACAACCGTATCATGTATACATAACACATTATAATAATTCACGTTAAACTGAATACCTCAACTTCAATGACCTTGAAATTAAAACAATCGAAAAAGTGAAAAAAGAAACATTGCGTGTTATATGTAATGCTCATGTCTTTCGGAACGGCAAACAAATAAATCCGAGCAAAAATTCACTGTCCAGTAAAACCACCATTGAATCCAACAAAAATACTGTTGAGGTTTTGGCTTACGATAAAATTGCTGTGAATTACTGAATTACTTAAAATGGCTTAATATCTATAAATACGCGAGTTTTTCTGGTGAATCAGCTCGGATGTTTAAATTCATTAAAAATACTTTGAATTAAAATAAAATGGACATAAACCTACTTGAGCCACCACAATATTATTTATTTTGTTTTTATTCCTGCTACCAAACGACCGCAACTCAGCAGAGAAAACTGAAAGCAAATTTAACCTAATTTTGGACTTGTTTGTGAAAATATATGCTGAAAAAAATAATAAATACCTTTGGTGGCTTGAAAAAATGAGACAATGTTGAGACTTGGAATATGTTAAGAATTAAATAATATTGCGAGTTGTTACTTTCTCTTCCTTTCTTTGAATGTCTAGAAATATCTTTATGGGTTTCGTATGGATCGTTTGGTCTGTGAACAAGTCATATAAAAAGTTTCTTTCACTTAAGCTCGAGAATTCACTATTGTCGCTGACAAACCTGACTTATTGTGTGTCACTATCTAATAATGAAATATCACATGTGAGCATATTTTTTTATTCTAAGCGAAAGCTACGAAAACCAGTTCCATTTGTTTAATTGCAACAACAAGCGTTATACTCATTCATTCACGACAAGATTCATAATTCAAATAAACGATAACTCTTTCTAGCGCAAAGAGCGCAGAATATTATCATTACTTTTGAATTAGAATGCGTGTGTACTGCAGCTGATAGTAATCGAAGCATTACCGGCTTTGCTATTGCATTAGGCTATAATTTTTATTGTTTTATAGTGGTGCAATTTTGTTTTGGGATGGTGGTTTTTTCTAGGTTTGCCGATTAATCTGATTGTTTAGATTTGAGTTCATTTAATTCGGCAATCGAATCGATACTTAAATTTTGGAAGAACCTTTAGGATTTTTTAACAAAAAATTTTACATTTATGAACGAATAATGTAAAAAACCCATTAATGAATAATATAGTTTGAAGAAAAAATTTTTGGATGACACGTAAATTTCACCTTCCGGCTGTTCACTTTTCAAAGCCATAAAAAAAATCAATGTTTAATCAGAAATTGCGATTTCTCCAAAAATTAAAATCACCATATCTTTAATTTTTATTGCCCTAATTACTATTCAAATACACATTACTGCCTCTTATGCTTCTGCATTACGGATTATGATGAATGCTCATATTGTGGCTGGCGCACAAAAAATTCACACATAAGTTGATTAAATATTCTTCGCTCGCACTTTGATGGTTCGGCGGCTCGCTCAAAAAAGAAATTAAAAAAATAAATATTAAGTTGCCTGTTTTACATGTACATGTTACGGAAATGTTTCAACCAAATCCAAATGGTTTAAAAATATTTAAAAAACTTTGATTTGAGTTTTTTTTTTCGTTAATTTGCACATTGCTCATTACGACGCCGACAGCACGAGTTTGCAACACTTTCAGATTGCCGTTTTAATTAAAGCTTTTTTGGTGATTGCATAGATGCCTTATAGAAACACACTGACGTGATCCAACTAGTGATCTAAGCTGGAGTTGTGCGAAGGTGGTTAATCTTCGCCATTTAAATGTGCAAATAGTATTTTTTGTATTAATGGATTGTTATACTGTGCTATTATTAGCTTTTTGTCATTTGCTTAAAAAAATATGAATGAGTAGAATCTTGTTGATTGTATCATTTGAATTATTTTTTGAAATTAATCAAATTCTGATAAAGATCAACGATTAATTGATTATTTCTAGACAAGATTATCAAAATGTTTTGATTTATTTTCAAAAGACAATTGCTGTATTTGAATAATGCAATCTGTTAGATTTATAAAAGACGCTTATAGTAATTTAAAAATACAGACATTTTTTGCAAATCTAATCAAAAATATTGAAACTTCAAGCTATATTATATTCTGGAAGCATTTTTATTAGCATACTATCAAATTAAAATCGTTCAACTTGAATGCATGTTCTGTTTTATGCAATATTTCTCTTAAAGTATAAAAGCTGTAAAAATAATTAAAAATTACTACGTTAAATATTTAAATTTGAATAATTAATGAATGAACTCTTTATTTTCTTGAATATACTTTTAAAACTATTTAACTACTCATCAATGATTTTATACTGGATCTTAAACTGGAGTTTCATCACTTGTCAAAGTAGACAATTCAAGAATTGAGATATTAGATCAGTTTTTGTTGCTTTTATTGCTGGTATTGTCATATATTCCGTCTATACGGAACTTGGTGATTTATTCTTTGCCCATTTTGGCCCGAACAACAATTCTTTTAAAGTAAATAAATTAAACGTGCTAAAGATTTATTCAAAATATCTCCACTTAATTCTAATGAGTCATCGCTTTATTTGCTTTTTGCAAAATTGTTGAGGTTCTGCCTAAGAAGATAAAATGTAATATGTTTGAGAAGTTAATTGCGTTGTAATTGTGGGATTTTTTTGGAGTGGAGGTGTTTTTATCGTTTAGTCTAAGATATAGTTGCGGATTAAATTTGTAACAAACTGTTATTCTGATTTTGGATTTTGGAATTTAAATTTGTTTAGTAGGTTTATAAATATTTAAAAACAAGGAAATCTCAGATGAATCTCAATTTATTTAGTAATTCGTCTACTTATCTTTTTGAACAAAATTTGGACTGCGAAGATTTTGAACTCCTACATTGCTGAACGAAAAACTTTTAAATAACAGTATAAAAGGATTCCTCGTAGTCTGCTTCCTGGCAATTTGTCACGCTAAATGAGTTCCTGATCTCCATGATCAAAAGTGAAATTTACACGAATTTCCTCGTTTCTCGACGGGCGCAAATTTATTCGCATTTTTATTCGATCTTTTCCATTTTTATGATTTTCTGCTCCAGCAAGTTTACTATTGTGCATTAATTAATTGCTTTTGTAATTTCTTGTTTATTTACCAAAACTAACATTCAATTTTCATTTTTCAATTTTATTTACGATGAGATAAGTTTTTTAAATAAAGAGTTTTAAAGTTTCTCGTTGCTTGGTTATGTTACAATTAAGTATATAAAAACTATTTAATGAGTATTTAGACTTTGCTGCTTCAGACAAACAAATAAATTAATTGACGAACGAGATACACTTACGTGTGTTTATTATTATGCAAATTTAACACTGCAGAATTAAGCCATCATTGAGTAATGTGTTATACTTTTATTGTACAATTTTGCCATTATTGAGCAAACAAGCCGAAACACAAGGAATTCATGATATGCACAAAATACAAATGAAATGACCGTTAAATTAAGTTAATTATCAATTGTTAATTTGTTAGCTTAATTGAGGTTTTGATGGCTTGGCCGCTTGAATGCAATTGTGAAAAGTTGCAATACAATAATACGTTTTTTATGCTTTAATGGTTAATATGTTCAATTACATAATTTGGATGGATGTTCACATCTGGAATAAAATTTATATCTTTAGAAAATCTAGATTAAAATGTGAATAGGCCTGAATGTCAAATCTGTAGCTTCACTTTCTCAAATTAATCATATTTAGCATAACTATGGCATATTCAACTCATTTAACATTTTCAGCATATTTGAAGACTTCTACTCGCAAACAAAACATCCATTTTATGTGGAAAGAGAAAACGCATAAACTAATTCTAGCACATTGTTCTGACTTTACTCGAAAATATTCGATATTTACCGAGTTTACTTAATGAAGTTGATATAGCTTCCGAAATAATCTTGGAAATAGTTTTAAAGATTTCCAAGCTATTTTTGGATCCAATTCATTTCAAGGTTTTCTTCGACTTTTCTATTGGCTGCTGCTTTTGGTCTAATATAATTGAAAAATAATTGAGGCAGCTTAGTTTATTTGTACAGTACAGTGTTGTAGATATTTAAAGTAGTGCTTGTTAGTATTGCTCTAACTTTACTTAATTCGGAATAATAAATAAATCTTTAAAAATGTTTGCTATCAGCCTATGCATCGTTGATGGTAGAAGATTACCCAAATGTTTGGTCGAAAAAGTCATTCAGGCGTGTGTGTTTTAAATTGTGACAAATTCATTCTAATTATAACAAATTTTTAAAAAGGAAGTGAAATTTTGGAGATTTTTAGGAAATATTAAAGTAAACTTGTATATGTGTTCATGAAATGCATCATCACTCATTCAATTTTACACATTGAGTTACTCATTGAATTTAGATGTATTATAAATTCTGTAATTTTAATCAATTGTGTTATCTTAAACAGTTGAAATTACGCAAGCCAATGTTCATGATAACGTTTTATAATGTGTTGGTTCCTTCTAAAAACTTCTTTCAACGTAATTCAAATGAAACAAAATAAATATAAATAATTATATATTCGATTCAATTACTAAAATTCCCTTCATTGTTGATCTCGAATGTTTGAGGAGCAATGAAAGATGTAGCACTGATGTATAAGAATTACAATAGCATAAATAAATAAAAAATAAGAAGATCCAAACAGTTATGCTGATAAACTGTTCTGTAAATGCTATGGGAATCTTTTTTTTGCTAAGAACTTTATGTTTTTATGCTTTGTATGATTTTATTATTCGGTTTTTGTGCAATTCCATCATGTGCGGTATTTTCGAAAGCATTATGTGAATTCTAATCACATTTTGATATGAAAGAAAATACATTAAATGGTTAAATACTGAGTTAAATGGGAACAATTGAGGGGAATAACAATGGCATATCGTTGTCAATCCATCAAATTGCAAATTGCAAGCAGAATGCGTAAAATTGGCTAGATTGTTAGAGGCAGAATTTTTAAAGCAATATCGAGCAATAAAGTAGAATATTATATGATAGTTTTCTCAATAAATCAAAGATACAATCTGCAACAATAGAACAATACATCATGTTAATATGTTTTATTGATGCAATAAATATGCAATAGTTTCGCAAATAAAAATAATTGAAAACTCTTGAAGACAGAATCATATATTTTGAACAATTTCATACCTGAAATACTGCTGTCTACTTTATATTAGCCAATACACGCAAATAAAGCATAAATTAATTAAATATCCAAAACAAAAAAGTAAAAAAAATAAGAAATTCAAATTTACCGCGTAGTTCATTCCAATATTCCAAGCACCCCAGCGCCACTCTGTTGAAAAGTGTAACTTTTTTCCAGTCATCATTCCGTGAATATTTTCAATCGAGAATGGCTGCGTTAGTTAAATTCGCGCGATGTAGGGCCGTAAGGAGTCTAACAACTCCTCTGGGTGCCCTCACAAGTGTTCGCTCACATTGGAATAAGGATTTCAAGCCCGGCCCGTTCCCAAAAACGCAAGCTGATTACGAACGAGCTGCGAAGAAGTACAATTTGCCCATCGAAGAGTATAAACCATATCCAGATGATGGCATGGGCTACGGAGATTATCCAAAGCTGCCTGATGAAGCTATCGAGGCCCGAGATCCCAACTATCCTTATGATTACCCAGAGTTGAAGCGTAATTTCAATGAGCCCCTTCACGCCAACGTAGATTTAATTGGTGAGGACCGATATGGAACTGAAAAACCTATGCGGTACTCTATGCAGTATATGTGGACAGCCTTCCTTGGAGTGATGACATTCTGCTTTGTAACTTACTATTGGTTGGAGGATAAGAAAATGTTCAGACCAGTACTGCCTAAGCAACGACCAGGTGATGGAAAAGTTCACTACACTTTTGAGCAAAAATAAGCAAAATATAGTGGAAGTGCTGGAAGTGGGTAGAATTTCCCCAGAAGGCGAGTGCGAACACAAAATGTCAAGAAATTGTTTGGTGGATTTTGTGGAGTAGATTTATTTGTAAAAAATGAGATAATAAATTAATTGACTCAAAATTATGTTAAATGAGAAATAGAGATTTTTGCCTTCTTTACGTAACCAAATGAATTTCAATGGAATATAATTTTCGTTGTTGGAACTTGTGGAAGTGGTGTTGCTGTTGGTTTTTTGTTGTTGTTCAAATGAAAACAAACTGCGGGAAATTATTTGAGTTTCAACTTTTTAAGAATTTAAGCTAAAATTGGAAGAAGTTGATTGTTTAATTTTCAGGTATAATGAATTTACGCTTTAATTTTATTTTTTTCAATTATTCAATTAAGATACGAATTAAAGAAAATTGTAACTCAACATTTTTTGATTTTTAAAATTTAAAATATTTCTGTTGAAAAAACAGATAAACCCCTGAAAAGCCGAAACTCAAGTTTTCACTCGTTCTCATTATTAATGAACGGAATTTTGTCTTAATAATTCATTAAAAAGTATTACAAATTTGTTACGCACATCCTAGAGAGCATAGAATTCATTGACCTTCACCATATATGTTAATAAAATTTTATTATTTGAGTTATTTTGTAATTATTTTTCGTGTGGGAATTGTACTAGAACTAATCTACCACAATACACAATGCGCAAATTTGAATACAATTTCATAGTAAAAGCTTTTCCCTTAATTAGCTTGGATACTTGGAAACGGCGAAATAACTAAATTAGTTCCACTCCCTCATTATTTCTGGCTTTATCAACCTAACAAAGCACACAAAGCATGAAATATAGAGGGTAACACCTGTAATGTAGACTATATTCCGTAGTTTCGTGTCCTGAACATGTTAAGTTTGATGGAAAAAGCTAATTATCCTTTCAATCAATCAATTCAAGAAAAATTTGAACTATGCACAGACTTTTTGTGCATGAATTGCCATTTCACAATTAGTTGTTTGGTAAGGTTGGAGGGTTGCCATGAGATATAAGCCGTTCTAAAAGGTTATTAAAGTTTTCGAGGAATAAAAAGTTTGATATTAATGATAGTTGACCTGAATATAATTGTTGTGGCCTATTGTTATAGCATATATTTTAAATCAAAACAATTTTCAGTGTGGATGAGCTTTTGTTGTGATCAGAGAGCCCAAACTCTCAGCATTGAGTCCATAAAATGAGCTTGTTTAAAGAAACCCCTTATCTGCTTTATTCACAGACTAAGGGATCTTCTGATATCAAATCTTAAAAGTTCTTGATTTTTTCCAAAAAGCTCGATGTTATGCAAAATTTTATGTTACCAACCTAAAAGAACACGAAAAGCAAACAAATCATTTTATTTATCGTCGATATTCATAATTCATAGACTAATTTATGCAAACAGTGTTTGCTGTAAGTTGACATGGTAAAATTGACAAAATAAAGAAAACATTTATCATAATGGGGGGAGCAACATGAAATTTCAATCAAAAACGAGAAACTTGAAGAACAAAAAAATTAGAACATAATTTTGTAGCGATCTTGTACCAAGAGCAAAAATGGCAACCCGCTTGAATTTAAGCAAACTATTTGAGTAAATTTATGAATTACATACTTTAGTTGATATTCTTGCTAAGTTTATGGCATTTAAGTTGTTTCTACGAACTGATACATATTAACCTAATTTAGCTCGCATTTTTCTATTATCATGAACCAACAAAGTAATAAAATTGCTTGTACACATATATTATTCATCGGAAATATCGAAAAATCTAAAGAATATAAATTACTATCCATCGAAAATCGATTACACGGCAATTTGACTGATATTGCACGACAATTATCCGAGACTTTGAAGGACTTGCAGTTTTTTGTGAATATGAAAAGTTTAATGAATAATTTATCATGTAAGTAAAATAGGCTCTTGGTGAGATAATTATAGCTCTGATTGATTGGTCATCGATTTTGTTTGCTTATACTTAAACTTTGTTAGTCTACTTTATTGTCTTTTTATTATTGATACAAGCCTTCATCGTGTCATTAAATTCGTAGGTTAAATCAGTAAACTGTTTTAATATAATAGACGTTGATTAAATAATATATAGCTTCCAAGACAAAATCAATTTTTCACGGTTTATTTATTCAACTGGACTATACTGTCACCTTCTCTGACATTATCCAGCAGCTTCTCAGCCAAATAAAACCCCACACAAGCAAATTTTATGATGCAAAACCATTAAATCACTGTTTACTCGCTCTTGGTTTGGTAAATAATATTTTTGGCATTGCAGTCTGAAAATGGACAGAATGAATAAAACAAACAAGTAGTTAACAGATAATTCGCCAAAATTTCACAAATTTTCAAGAAATCGGTATTTAAAATATGCAAAACACCATAAATGAACTGAAATGGACTGAAAACAGTAAACAGCCAGTATTCAGTCAGGAATGGGGTTTTAATAGTCTTGGTTCTCAAAAATTCTTCTATTTTCTTTTAGGTTCTTCAAGATTTAAGTTAAAAAATTTCATTAAATATTTCAACAAAAAGTTTAAATGCTTTTCCCACGCACCATTAAGCTAATGATGAGAACAATTGTTTGCATTGGGCTTGACTTTGTGTGCTGGAAGTTGTTTCGGCTCAGAACTGATACTTTGAGAGAAATTGCAATACATTTAAAACTTTGGAGGTCTTCTCAACTTTTTATTTATGCTTAAAAATTATTTTGTAATTCTATTATTATGACTCAAAAATAATCATTTTCTTACAATACTTCAAGTTTGTATAAAAGTACAAGATAAAACTAATTTATCACTAAACAAAAGTATTCTGCTGTAAAAAAAACTAATGTATAAATATTTATTCATATTTAAAGTCACTGACTTTTATTCACTCTTATTTTTAAAGTTCCCCAAACACGATAAGCTGTAAATCTTCTAATGAGTAATAAAAGCATTCAGGAAACTCAATAATCAGGTAAATTTGTGAATGAATTTTTTATCGCAAAAAATATGTTATAAAAGGTTGACAAACAGCTTTCTTGCTTTCAAAAATAAATGTGTGAATTTAAATAACATGAAATGTGAATCAAAATGACGTCACCGTCCCAAAATTGAAGCGATCGTTATACTTTGTGAATATATAGCCGCATATCAGGTTTTTAAAACTGCATCATATTTAAACAAAATATGAAAAAGACGCCATAAGAACTTGTCTTTACATTATATTGAAAATCTCTTAAGTATAGTTCATTAAAAGAGAATAAACTGCACATCTCTAATTTACTGAGACATTCGTTTAATTTTCTTGATGAACTTGAATAAAGTGTATGCAATATATGTGGTCGTGATAACTTCTCATAAAAACTGCAATATTGCAACTTAAAAGCAATCAAAGAGATGCGATGATGATAAAAATAATCCGATTCAATTAAGGAAGTCTGAACTTTTACTGAGGGGGTGGCAATTGCACTTGAATTCATTGAATGTTCTTTGTTAAAGGATTTATTGTTATTTTAAATTAAATCAGTAATTTAAATTTTAATGATTGTTGATCAGTCTTAGAAACAACTATCCATTGTTGACACTATTTCTACCGTGTCACTTATCTGTTTTGGCAGAATAAGTTCTTGAAAATTTACTTTGAACTTGGAACGTCATGCAGCAGTGTAATTGCTAAATGGTCCAGCAGAACTATTTTTAAATTGTTTAATTAGCCTATCACAAATTTAATATTTCGTGTTTTGCCGCGTTAAACTCGTTTTGTTGCCTTTTATGGTATCTGCGGCTACAAAATTGCAAACAGCAGAGCAACAGAAACCTTAAAAAATTTCAATAAGCTTCAAAAGTCACTGAGATAAAATGTGTATCATAATATTATAATTTAAGACTCAGAAAATGTTTGTTAAGTGCTTACGTTTGAATGAAGTTTGAATGCATATTCCTATTTAGAATGGCTTATTGATAATCCAATAGCTTAACTGTAAATTTTGTTTTGAATTACAATGGCATTAGCAGCATTATTGAAACGAAGGCCTTTTTGTTATAATTAAACACTAGCAGCTAATCCATCTAAAAAGTGCAAAATGATATACGTCTACAGATATTTTATATTTAAATATTATGATTTTTATGTGCAACATAACTTTCTGATCGAATTTCCAATATTTTACAATATTTATTATTTACGATACTTAACGCCTGGCGATATTGATGCGCGTATTATTGAAAAACTAGAAATTAAGAAAATTGAAGACCATTAACTTGATTTCTCGTTATGCTGTCTATAGAGTTTGTCTTTACCGTTCCGGTAAATTCGTGGATTTGTGGATTTAGTTCTGGGAGCTTATTAGCATCTGGGGCTTATTAATTTGTAGATCTTTATATTTATTAACAAGTTGGATTAAGCATGGTTTAAAAATTTGTGATTTATTTTGAAATTAGCTGGCGTAGAAATCAGTTCAACTATTTTGGATACGATGCAGTTATTGTTAATGATGACTATTAATTTTGATCAAACTTGGCAATGGAAAGCTTTCTGAGTTTATTTATTTTCGGTAGTACATTTATTGGGTTTAAGATTGAAGGATTAAATTGGCTGCAAAGTGCATTCGATACATTTTATAGATATTATCTTAAAAATCTTTGTCATACGCTTTGGTTCCCTGTAAAATTTATTATTTTTGATTTCCGAATTATCTTATGGGGAAAATTCTTAAAAAAATTATTAACTGCGCGAGCATTCAAAGGTTAACCATGTGCTGATGTTGTAAAATTTTCTCTGAAGAACGTTCATCGTCAATAAGCTAGCAAATTTATTAACAATGATAAATGTATTAACCAAATCCTTCACCTTTCCAATTGCAGCGTAAACAAAATCAAGAGCCTGTCCGACTTTGAAGACTGCCTGCAGCTGCAAGAGCTCTATCTCAGGAAAAATAACATTCAGGATATAAACGACTTGGTGTACTTACAGGCAAGTGTACATTCTCCTGATTGTTGATGGATTCATAACAAGTGGAGAAGTTTAACTTGAATTTCACTGAATAATCTTGAGATCTACACACAAATACTTATACTTTGAGCCTTGTGAATATGTCAAGTGCTTAATTTGGTTCCTTTGTAGTTATTGAAACGGTTCGCGCGACATAAAACTAATTAAAGCGGTTGTGACACGCATATAGAGAATTTTGGGGACATGGAATGGAACTAGACGAATTTTTAAAACAATTTTATTTCGATGTTCAAACAGTTTTCAAGTCAATTTTGCCAGTCCAAGGCTAAATTGTATAAAATGTTCTTTTTGAAAAAATTATGAGACTGCAATATCTAGATCCGAACATACTCTCTGTTGCTTCATTTCATTCATGACTTTGCCGGCTAATTAATTCTCTGATTGTTCTATTTTTGTATAGTATGACCCAAAAATTAAAAGTCACTTTTAGTGGGCACTTGGTCGTTTTATTGGAGTTTTCTTTGGGTTTCTTTTAGTTTTCTATTTGTCTCGTATTACTTGCTGCTTTCTGGGTTAAGATTCGATTTTTCAGAAATTTTTGACATTCACGCTCAAGGTTGTGGACATGGTTGTAGCATGTGAATTCTAAATAAAGTTTTGTATGTTTTTCCACAGAGTTTGCCAAAACTGAAGTATCTATGGTTGGAAGAGAATCCATGTGTCGAAAGTGCTGGACCAGGGTAAACATATTTTATTAAAATTTCTATGTTGCAATATTCATTATTTTTAAACTTTTCAGCTACCGACAAATGGTTCTTCGAGCGCTACCAAACCTACAAAAATTAGATAATGTGGATGTCACGCCTGAAGAAGTTTTAGAAGCTCAGAAAAGTCCACCAGCTCAGCCTGCCAAGAAAGAAGAAGTCTACGAGGATCAGTTTAATGACAATTACGTTTATCAGCAAACGCCTACAAATTTCCGAGCGCATAGTCCCGTAAGAGAGGTAAGTTGTCGGATTGGTGAATTTATTGAATGAAATATATGGTGACGGGAAATGCTTCTAAATTTAAATAAATGTGAATGTCCATCTTCGAATGAGTTAAAATTTTTCTTGACATTGACAAAAAATGCTAATAATCTAACTATTTAAAAAAAATTTTAAATTCCCATCCTTTTTATTCAAAAACAAAACTTTAAAATTTTTACATTGGTTTAAAATGTTACATCATTAGATTGGAATCCTTGAATTGTTTATAAAATTTCCAAAATCATCAAATCTCATCGATCATTCTGATCACATTTAAAAACGCTCTAATATGCCAATAATCTGTAACTAATGTGTATGTCTCTTCCATGTTGTCTATTGTCTTTGCTCTATGTTAACAATTAACCAACTAGCAAGTGCAACACAGTCCGGAAATCACCGAGTCCGAGTGCACAAGTGAACCAATTGAGCGTGCCTCTGTTCCATCTTCGCCGCAGGTAATAAGGCTAAAGTTTGTTTATATATGTACCAACTTTGTTGCTTCTAGAATGTTCAGGGAACGTTATATTGTTTGGCATGATTTGAAACTTATATTTTAATGTAATTTTAGCGGAGTCCAGCCAATGCAGATAATTATTCTCCATCAGAGCCAAATCACAATACATCTCCTCGATTTCAAAATCAACAGCGACCTTATAGCCAATATAACGAGGTGAGTGCGGTGAAGGATATTAGATGATATTAGTGTAGGATATTTTTTACTGCAGAGTGATTTTATTGGTAGATTTCATACCATATTAGTTGAGGGGTGGATGAATTGGGTGATTCATTATACCCATCATTCATCCCTTATTCCCAACTAGTAGAGCACAAATTTTAAATTTATTTTCCTGTTATTATCCAACTACGCACTCGTCATTTTCGACACATGCACCTCCAATTTGTAAAATACACACGATCAGAGATCGCCTGAAGAAAGTCCGATGACGACTAGCTATCGAGAGCACCGACCACCGATGCAGAACAGCATGTCAACGCATTCTATGAAGGTAATGGATCATTTTGTGAAGGGTTTACTATTTTGGTGATTGAAAAAATGGGGTATGAAGTTCAGTTTTTCTTAAACATTTAAAAATGTATTTTAAAAGAATCCATGAAAATTTAAAATGTAAATACACTGTACATTAATTACCAGCAATCTTTTTGAAATTTCCTTTACATTTAACGTCCTCGACCTCTGTAACATTCTTTCCACCAATTATTTGGCAGGAATACTATCAGGGCGATTATCAGCGTCAACCACCTCCACAATACCGTCACAGTCAATCAGACTTGACTGAATGGGATGAAAACCAGCACAATGGTAACACAAATGGTCACCAAACAAATGGCCACTCGAATGGACCAAATCAGCGTCGAAGCATGATAAGTAATGGAGGCAGTACGGAAAGATATGCTGGAGAGCGACCTGGTGAAGTTTATCAGTACAGGAATGGAAATGTGTCAAGAGAAGACTTTGGAGAGGATGTGGATAGAAGGCGTGGTGAAGTTAGGTAAATACTGAAACTATTTTCTTTCTTGTTAGCTAAAGCTAATTAAAAAAAATTTGAAAACAATTGCAGGAGAGCAGAAGGAAGATTTAATGACAGCAACAGTGTAATTTCTAATGCTGTGTTGAATCACTTGGCCGGTATTCATCGGCGACCAATTAATAGAGTGAGTCGGCCGTTTTCAATGCTGTCTATAGATTTAAAATTAATTTATATTTTTTAGTGGTCTTTCAGTTGTATGTAAAATTTTACCGCACTTTGTCGCACTTTTAGTAAATAATAAGAAGAATTTATTTATATATTTTTGCTTATGTCTATTTATCGATGATACGATGTTATCCCGTTTTTAGTTCAAAGTCTTCAAAAATTGAATGAGCTTTATTTGGTGAATGCTGAGTTCCACATTAAATCTGAAACTCGCCAAAAATGAGAAATTTTAATAAAAGCTTTTTGACTTGTCACTGCCGCTTATTATTCATTTTAAGCACATAACAATTCTTAAAAACATAAAATATTCAAATTGCAAATTTCAATCGAAAACATGGATCTATCATTCCATCATTAATAAACAAAATTTTAGTTTTCCAAATTGTGCTCTTTTAATCAAATGAAACTCAAAAAATTAAAATAAGAATCGAATCAAACAATACACAAGCTAATTCCATATTAATCTATTTTAGAGCTCCAACTTACTGTCTGCCACACTATGCCTGGTGAAAGAGCTGGACTATTCAAGCCTGGAAGTAGTAGAACATGCTGTGCGATGTAGACTAGACGAGCTTGCTGAGACCCTTTAAAATGCATTCAAATTGTAAAGCTTTGAAAATTGGCTGATTGTAAGATATTTGAACAACTCCCGCGAGTTTAATGTTTCTAAAATACTAAAATGACTTGAAATCGAGAAGTTTGATAGCATATTTTGTATAAAATCAAAAAATAATTTGACTAAAACTCCAATTAAACAACTAAAATAGAATTAATTGAAAATACATAAACTGTAACAAATATGGGGCGAAATATGTTTAAACTAACTGAAAATATCTTTAAAAGATATAATACTGCAATATCGTTGAGTAATCGAAACTTGCCAATCAGATGGAAATATTTATTGTTAGAACTTTTATACAGAAGGCAAAATGAAGTGAATTTTGTAGATTTCACAAGATATATTTGATTAAATAATGCATTAACGATTTTCTTAAGTTGCAACGTGTTTACTTAAATAATTCATAATTTTTTTTTAATATTTTCAAAATGGAAATGGAACGACGAATAATTTGAAAGAAAATAAAATATTTTGTAAATAGAAACAACAGTCGATCCATCAGATCCGAACAAAATTTAAAGAAATCTTGAAGAAAATTTCGACAAAGTGTCTTGGCTAGATGATGCAAAAGTGTCTTGGATGGTTAACAAAATTATTTTAAGAATACTTTTAATTTGATTTTTTTACGAAAATAACGTCACTAGCAACCGATTTTAATTTAGTATATGAAACCTAACGAATTACTATATGCTTTCTTGCTTTTCAGCTTGTTTAAGGAATTTTGTTTAGCACATTTATTGATTGTATTTGTTGTTGAATTGAAAAACTAATGTTTAAATATAATTTTATTTATTTAGTTAAAAAATAAAATTTTGGAACATTTTTTTATAATAAGGTAACTGCTAAATTTAACCATTTATTGTATTTAATGACTTAAGAAGGAATTGTTCAATAAAATTGTTAAAATTTTTGTTTCAAAATTAAGGATGGCTTGTTTTTAAGTACGATGATTATTTCCAGAATACTGAGTTACTCATGTGAATAACGAATATTTTAAAACATGAATTTGAATTATTTGCTATAAATGGCCAAATTGAATAGTATAAATAAAAGTTTTGATCTAAAATATAAAATTTTTGGATAATTTTAGTCTTAAATATCAATTACACTTGTAATTATTTTTGAATTTTTGTATGGAACTTTTCAAAATGATCTAAGTAGGCTAATTTCAAATTCCATACATAAATTCAGAAATAAGTACAAGTGTGACTCATGTAATCGAGCCTTTAAGCTATGAGTTATAAATTATAATCTGGTAATTTTAAATATACAATTTTGTCATTGAGTTCTCAGGATACTCATTAGAACTAAATTCAGAAGGTCTTAAAATAAAATATTTCTATGAATTTCTTCTTATTGCGCTATATCATTATTTGTCTTGAGAGCAGATCTTCAAAATGTATTAGCATAACTATGAAAATATGGACTATATAAAGTTTTAAAACTTTCAAAAGGCACTTTTTTGGCGAATTTTATGTAAGTTAAAATTTGATCGTGAACAATCGTCACAACCACATTGAATGATTAGTGATGAAGTCTATACTATTAACTTAAATATAAAATTTTTCAGAGGATAATATAACTTCGCTTCTGTAAAATAAATCAAAGTTACGTTCTTATTGTATTGCACAACACAATTTCAGTCTTATTTTCTATCGCAGAACACGAATGGAACCATCATGGCGTAGAAAGCAAATATCAGAATGATACCAAAAGTCCACATCATAATGTTGACGTTTGGACATGACCACTCCCCAGAACGGTTTTCGCGCAACTTCGGAATTTGCCCAAAGTATAAGACCTTTGTCAACTGTGAGTTAATATGAGGTAGTTGTTTAGCTGCATGAATAGGTGAATTTGGATTCATGACTTGTTGTCCATAAGCGACTGACCCGATAACGTGTGTCAACATGCTAAGCAAGTCGGAAGACTTATGATTAGTCTCGAGCTGCTTGCAGAGTTCTTGGATAAACCACGAGCCTTGTATAGGGCTCCTGTAGGAAAAATGACCGTCAATCGTTGAATACATTATTAAAATGTCCGCCAAAGTTGGTATAACAAAAGTCTCTCCATTCTGATTAATTCCGCTGTCCGTCTCAATCTGGACATTATTGTAGGCCACTCCATGGTCGATTAATCTGCCCCGGCATGCCTTTAAATTGTTGAGGATAAAAAATATACATATAAAAGACTAATATCACATACCTGCACGAAAAAAAGCTTTGGTTTCCCAATCAAGGTTGGACACGATATTCCAGCAAAACTATTCCACAAACTGGACACCTGGTAAGCTGAGTCTTGTGCGTAAACTTCTCCATTGGCTTTTCCGTGAGTCATCAAAATGACCATCAAACAGTCACTTGTAGAGTGATCTAGTCTTGCCACTGTAAAGAATTCATAGATCAAAGTTTTGGATTATGCAAAAATATGTGGAAATTGCACCAACTGTACTACATCATTGATTGAACGTAGTTAATTTATTTGAAGACACCATGCTTAAGAATAAGGATAAATCAACAAGTGGATCGCTAGAAATGTTTACACGGTAATTATAATTAAATTTCAGAAGCGTAAATTCTTTCATAATTAATTAACATAAGCACATCTGTAAAAATTAAATTGCCATTACAATTCAGTAAACCATTTTTCATCAATGATTGTGTTTTGATGGCTCATTTAAGAGATTATGTTGGTGTTTTTAATCTATATCAATAAGAAATCGAAGCGGAACGCGTTCCACTCGTTGAAATAAAGACATGGCACGCGTTGCAGCACTTTTAATCTGTTCATTTCATATTTAATAATATTGTTCATCGAGCACAATATAAAACATCGAACACAAAAAAAAACAAATTCTATGCTATGCTATCGCTACGTTATTAAATACAACCATAGAATATGACTGTCCGAGTTCATTTTCGGTTCTCTTAAAACAACGAATGGGATTTAAAAAAAAACACACAAAACAATATCCCGTGAAAACTACAAATTTTGACAATAAGTGACCTTATTCCTGATTTTTCAGTAAAAATATATATTTTATGATATTGAACTAAAGCAACATAAAACATTCAACAGGTGTTCATTCTCTATCCGTTGGTCATTACAAACACAAAGATAATAATATTCTTACCATATTCCAACATCTTGTGAATTTGTGCTTTGGTATAATTTTGGCACAATACAACATCGAATTTTAAGATTTTCAAAACTCTCTCCAAGTCTTTAGAATCTTTATCCGAACCGTCTCGGCTTTCATTGTTTAACTCCGGGTCATAGTCAGTGTGATTAAAGATCAGCGCCGTCCCTCGAATAGCATGTCCAAAATCATAATACTTTGAGCTCGTTTCTCTCGACCCATAAGTAACACCAGGAGGAGAATCAGCTTCTGCATGAGCTCTATTTCTGTAAATATATGGTCCTACGTCGGCTACATCCATTTGCACTCTTTTTTGTTATTTTCACAGAAAGCTCACAAAAGTACAGCAAAATATCAAGTATTTTTTGCACTTATAAAATCAGCACAACATTAAGGTGATGACTAATTTTTTTAATTTATCAATTTACACTACCAAGTTCAATAAACAGATACCTTTCAGTATAATCGATAATCTTTACTTTATCTGATAATAAACTACGCCGGTCATTACACCCCAATATCTATTTTGTGTGAACAAATTTTTAACAAATTTTTAAGTGGTCGTTTAATGGCTTAACTGTGTCCATTCAGTTCAAATGCTGCACGGCAACTGAGGCTTTTTTTCTTTGCTCCGTGACTTCTCCGCGCTCAAATGAGCACTTCTTTTGAATAAAGAGTAAAGACTTATTCCTTGAAAATTGTAAAATTCTTGTAAAATTCTAATTTCTAGCAAAAATTATAAAAAAGTGAAGAGTTTTGATTTTCTATTAATTAAAGAAAATGAATTATAAAAACACCTAAAACCATACTCACCAAAAGTTGCTTTTCACATCAAACATGTTCTGGCATGCATAAAAAATATGATCGTTTGGCGATAATTCATGGAGGAAAATGTATTTGTGCACTTATATCGAAACATAATCCACATGTTGTTTTTTTTTTCGCTGAACACTTGATTTCATTGTATTATCATGTATTGATGTATTTTGGAGAAATGCGTAACAAAAATTGCGAGGAATACACATTGATATTCTTCGACCTTGAAAATTGATTTTTGAGAAAATTTAGAAACTATTCAAATTTCGTTCGTATTAAACAAGTTTTAACAATATCTATTTGCACCAACTGCAGTCATAGAAAAAATCGATTTCATTTGATTTCTCATTTAAAATACAGTTAATTTTTTATCACAGTTCTGATTCATAGTATATAGTGACATTTAAATATAAAATTCACTTCTTACTATATTTTCTGTAAAAAGCCGAGTAAAAAGCATAAGAAAAGCGATAAGCGCAGTCATAAAATGGTTCGAATGATACAAAAATCAAAAAGATACGTTTTGAGTTAACTGAGGCAACTGAAGCAGTGATTTTTTATTTATATTGTAGTATAAGGTTTATTTATGTGTTTAATATCACTGCATTACTTGTATACCATATCCACAATAACTTTCAACCATTGTTGGCTTTTTATTGCACAAGTGCTCACAAAATTTATTTTTCATTTCACCAAATTTTGTTGCCAAAGTCTTCCTGCATTGAGTTCTTTTCTTCTCCTGTTTTGGCGTAAAGCGAGCAAGCATCCAACTGCATTGATAAATAATATCATCATCAATATTGTAATGAGGAATGTCTGTTAAAATTGCAAAAAAAATTTAAAAAATTAAAATTTTAAAAGAAACACAAAAATCCATATGAATTTTCATGCATAAGAAAGCGTTCTAAATTTCTCTTTTGCGATGTTTGATTTAAAAATATATTCATAGAAAATTCGCAGGAAATTTAATAAATCAGAAAAGGACATTGTAAAGTGGAATTTCAAATGTTACTTTTCTTCGATGTAGAACAACCTTTAAGTAAATATGGTAAAGTCAAGTCAAAAGTACGTTTTGAATAAATTAATATAAAATTAACAAATCTACGACAAATCTACAATAAGATTTTAACGATATTTCAAAATATTGTGAAATAGAAATGCCTAAAGAAACTCACTTTTGGTATCATTATCTTTAACCTATTGAACGTTTTTCTTATTGAAGCAGCTGCACAAACCGTACACACTATACAGTATTGCTAACCGAACTGATAAATTTGAAGTGATTTGTTCTGATTGAAATAAAGCAAAACTTTCGAATTACGGTATCATAATCTTGCTTGATTGCTAATTATTTTTATTATGTAAAATTTGATAACACTCACTTGCCATATCATATAATGTACTTTTAGCTACTATAAAGTAGTTCAAGTGTCAATTAATCCTGATAGTGCATAATTTAAGATTGTGAAGATTCTACCTATTTTTGAAACAAATTCATTCAAGATAATGTATTAACAAAATTTGAAATATTTCAAAACACCTCTCGTTAATTTATCAGCAAATATGGTGATTTTAGACAAGTATTGTCAATAAACTGATGTAAATCAATATTAAATGAATTCACCACAAAATCATCTAAAAAACTGATTTATTGGGCATTTACAAAATATAACTACTCATTCAATAGATAAAGCTCTATTGAACCCAAACAAAATAACTCCAAATTGATATAAAAATGCAGTAATAGACGCATTATGAGCTATCTGATAATATTAAGCTAATCTTAATCAAAAACCACTCATATTATCGCATTTCAATAAAGTACAATATTTTACCCATCACCGACACGTAAATGAAACTTTATTCACAAAAATACAAAAGTTACATCCAGTTTGTATTTGATTGTCGATCGTTCAACACCATTTTTCGTGAAGTTTTTTTGCAATAACATATTGTGTCATCAAATTACGTTAAACAATCGAATTACATCGATTAATACAAAAATGTGTGAACGCGTGATTTGATTTATTAAGTTTGTGATAACTTTCTTTAATTTCACTTTTGTTTTAAATTGTTAATAATTAGTAACAAAACAATCATTTGCTTTGGCAATTCAATTGTCATATTAAATCAATAACTATTAAGGTGATAAACTGAGAACAAAAAAGAGTTAATAATGGTTAAACTTTATTTTTTATAAATAACATTATAATTTTAATGGACGTTAAAGTATTGATAAAGTTAACAAATTAATAAAAGCAGCAACTTGTTGATGTAAAATAATTAAGCTGATTGAAATATCGTTGGTACTCAATTATATTAACTAAATAAATAGTTTTTTTGTATCATTTTTAAGAAGTAAAAATTGAAATTCCAAAGATTAACTTTTATCGATTGATAGCTATCAATATTTAAGTCTTCCTGCTGCGCAAACTGAATAAAACTCATGCTAAATTATGTGTCTTGAATTGATATCCGGTAAAAAGAGTGTTTAAATACAATTTATGTTATTGCAAAAGCTTTATTCCTGTCAGCAATTTTACAAAATTTACTTAATTTCGACGTCACTAAAGAGCACTGGCGGCTCGTGGTGTTGTTGTAATCGTATGGGGGGCAATCTTCAAAAATGTCGAATTTTAGAATCAACAATTCAGAAAATGTTTAAATGCAATAAAATAGATTAAATCAAAAGATATTGATATTTCAAACAAAATTTGAAAAATTTTACTCAATAAGCTCAGGAAAGGGGTTGGACACCCTGGTTATACGTCACGAACCGCCGGTGCTAAAGAGTTGCATAATAAGTTATTATTTGTCAAATTGTGAAGTATTAATCGAGTATGAACTATACAACAGTTGAATAGAAAATTTTTAACATATTTTTACTGTAAGTTTAAAACAAAAATAAAGCTTAAATCTCGAATTACCCAATTTTTAAATTGCAAACTAGAAATCCAGCAAATTAAATTGTTCAAAAAAATGATTGCAAACGGCAGTGGTGTAGAAGTAGTAACTAAACAAAATTTAACAAGGTAGCCCAGGTGAAATTTTCAAAGGTTCGAATCATGTGAAAATAAAATTTACTTGTTAAAATTTGTTAATTTACATGAAACTGACAAATATTTATCTTATGTACCTATCAATTTAGTTTCGTCTACAAATATTGACAGGTACAAATTTTAGTCAAAGTCATGACACTTTGATACAGTGTAGCTGACAAATATTAACAGGTACAATTACACATATTTTGACAAGTATTTAAAAAACCTGTCAAAAAAGTGTAATTGTCAAATTTTAACAGATACAATTACACATATTTTGACAAGTATTGAAAGTACCTGTCAAAAAAGTGTAATTTTCAAATATTAACAAGTAAAATCACACAAATTTTGACAAGTGTTTTAAGTACTTGTCATTAAAGTGTAATTGTCAAATATCAACAGGTTCTTTTTGATCTTATTTTCAATATTCTTTTAGAGATATTTCACATTATTTGAAACTTTAATTTTTCAACAAATTCATTATTATACTGTAAAACAAGAACAAAAACATGTTTATTTTATACGCTTATACTTCTGATATCTTAACATATTTTCAATATTTTAACTTAAATTTTCGTTACTTTTAAAATAATTTCAAAAATTAAATTGATTACTCCAAATTTACTCTATCGAACAGCAAAAAAAAATTTCAAATGTAAAATGTTGAATATTTGAATTGAACATTTGTATCAATATACAACAATCTTTAAAAAAAACTCAAGAATCAATGCAGAAACATATTTTTACATTCGATTGCTATTTGATCAACTTTTAACAGTAGGTATAGAATAGTTCCTGTAGCAGAGTGGTCTAAGTCGTAGTCCGATATATAGAAGTTCGCGTTTCGAGTCCCGGTGAAGTCAAAAAAGAAAGGTGTCCAAGATAACAAATTTAAAAATAAACTTCAAAAAAATGTGTCCCAGATAAATAGAAAAAGTGCCTCGAATAAGAAATTTCGATTTTTATTTTTGGTTTTTTTTTCAAAATTGTACCTGTTAATATTTGTTAGTTACACAAATTTTACAAGTATTTATATTTGTGAAAACCTGTCGAGTACACAAAATCGACAGATAAAAAAACCCGTGTTGACGGGTCCTTATGTGACGTTTAGACGGGTACACTTGACAGGTACAGTCACAAATTTTTGTGTGTTTTTTTCACTTGGGAGGCGCTGATAAGTTTTTGCATGGTTTTTGCAAACAAATTTAAAAAGTTGCACTAAACCAAATTTTAACAAGGGGGTCGCGCCTACCCGCGCCTACCCACTTCTACAACCCTGGCAAACGGTTCCTTTTGAATGCTATTTAATATTCTAGATATATTTCCAAACATGTTTAGATTTTATTGGCGTTTACTCGCAAAGTATAATATTTCAAACTCAATAACTATTAACCAATAATGTCTCTATCTTTTTTCGATCAAGTGAACACATGTTATTTTCATGTTATACGAGATTGCATGATGAGTATTTTACACAAAACTCCAATAAAACTAAATTAAGTTTAGACATGAAAGTTATCTAAATATTTGCAATAAATATGCAATTGCATTGGAATTCATTTTATTCTATTCCAGACCTCATCAATAGCAACATGAACAATATGAGCAACTTGCCAACTATCACAAACACCTTTCCAACATCACACCAAACTGATAAAACCACTCGAACTGTCTGCAAGGATGTCAAGTGCAAAATAGAGTCTGCAGAGGATGCCGCAAAATCGGAAATTCAGTTATCATGTGAGTGTTTATTAAAGCATATGTAATACAAAATTTACGATTTAGTTGAGATTAATTGCAATACACGTGAGTATTTTACTGCTTTTAGTGAACTTGAAAAAAAATGATGTTCAGTCATTGAATTGAAATCTAGCTGAGGGTTGAAAAATAGAGATTATGGAGTTAGTGCATTGTGACTTATAGTGGAGAATGGTAATAATATTTTTACCAAAAATAAAATTTTTCCTAAAAAATTTGGAATCCGTTCGGTGGGAGTTCAGAACTATCGTTTACAGTAACCCCACCGAACCACCGAACCACCAGGCACAGGGCCCTTAGTTCTTCGCATTGCACGGGTCGGGGGTTCTATATATTTCGGATTTTTTTTACAGTAATTTTCTTCAACTCATTACGGACAAAAAAATATGAGGTATTTTTGCGATTTGTGTACGCGGAAGTCATGAAAAATCAAATAATGTTGAAAAACCAATTACTTCGAAAGTGTTGCGGAGAAGTGAAAATGAATTCAACGTCTATATTTAAAATTCAAGTATATTTTTGCCTAGAGGTCGTGATGATGTAGTGAGTAGAAATTTGAATAGCCTTTATCATAGCCAGTTCTGTTAGCACTATATGCATTGCACTCTGACGTTGAGTTAGTGTTTATTTTAAAATTCATCAGAAAAGTCGTAATATATTTTCTCCAAAAGTGAGTTGATAATTCTTACATAATTTAAAGTCTTTGCCTTCGAAAATTTGGAAATTGAAATTTTATAAAGTCCATACTACACGTTGTCATATTGATAAAAAGTATCTGATAGTACGTGATATTATACAATCTAACATTTATATCGCTCATATTTCCATTCATTCATGAATCAATGCAATATTGATATTTGATAACTGGACTGTGTCATTTAAATAAAAGAACGCTTCATTTATCTTATCTTTAGGTACTTGATTTTTTATTACCATCTATTAAACCATTAATATATTATCAGCTACACATCATTAACTCTATCTTTTATGCTACTGCAGTTAAAATAAATTTTGAGTAAATAAAATCCAGACTCGGCATATTTTTACTTATCTATAATTACTTTAGGATTAACATACATCTGTTGTAGTGTGGGAGTCTGATAATTTGTTACTTTGATACTTTGTTACTTCATAAATAAAATTCTTGTTACGCTACGGCAGTAACATCAAGCAGTAGAGTGTATAGAGAATGGAACACACAGAACATATTGAAATGATAACACTCACATTTACCGCTGCTTAAAAATACTAAAAAGGTAGCATGCCTTCAGTAATTCTACAGCTCTCGAGTAGATCAGTTCAAATTTTGATTGTGCTGCTAAAGTTTTGATTTAGTTAATAAAAACGTTAAAGTGAGTAAAATAAGTAATTATATGTTAAACAAAGATTTGCAAACTTTAAAATGATAGAAAACAGAAAGAGGTCAATTTTATTGTCATAGATTTTTAATTGATAAATTAAGTCAATAATTAATAATATGTTAGATAATGGTGTCGTATGTTAAGAATAAATCTTTTTGCGATACTCTTTTACACTTTCAACAGCAATAAGTAGTCAATTAAAGGTGTTTGATTTATTTATCAGAGAGACTTGACATATAAGTAATTAGCAATTGATGCCAATAAATGCGTTCTCAAATTTAATTTAGTGAAGTGTTTTGCTTGATTGTGATATTGTTTGACTGCAAAAAAACAGAATCTAGATTTTCCAATAATAATTGCCTTGTAATTCTAAAATTAACAAGATTGGACAATTAAACGTACAAGTGTCTCTAGGAATCTGGCGTAAACATTTTTGTTTATTTGTACAAAACTTTGTTAAGAATATTGTTCAAAATATGGGGGTGATATTGCAAAAATCTTACGTAAATTCTCGTGCACCGCAATGAAAAATAATAATATATCTAGCGGAAATAATGCAGAAAGTGTGATCAGCTTTTTTAATTCAATTGTAATGTGACGAAAAATGTCGATTTTATCTTTTTTATGTAAAATTTAAAGAAACAAAAAATGCGATATCTTAACTGAAAAGTGATAACGATAAATTGTTGACCCCCAAGATAAAATATTTTTTGTGTTGAATGACAAACTTGTGCGTTTTTGTGTTGTTTTATATATATTTGATTTTGTACTGAGTTTTATGCTCTTCGGTGTGTTTTTTTGGTTAAAAATAGACTGAGAATTTATATGCAGTAGCTATAGTAATAACCATACTTTATAAAGATGTATTCCAATTTATTCATTATGCAGATTCAAGTTTGAAGTGACTCATGGGGATTTCAACTTTAGATCGAAATTTTTGGTTGTTTTGGTCAGTTTCTGCTGTCTAGGGATAATAAATGTTGTTGTGATTTTAATTTTATGCTTATATTTTTAGAATGTTTTTTAATCATAATCAAATCAAATTTTTATCGAATATCCATTCTAGGAATTCAACTTATAGCTAATTTGTTAGTTTTAATTGAAACTCTGATTAAAAAATTTAGAAGCGAGATTTATATCTAATTGATGATTTATTTATTCAAACACTCCTTCTTTACCGATTTAAATTTAAAAGCATGTATAAATATATACACTTGCTGCATTAAGGATAATCCATCAAACTTGAAAGTTTCATAATAAAGTACTATGCAGGATAAACGACTCAATTAATGTTTTTTTCCACAACTCAACAGTAAACAATGATAAAATGTTCATACATATTAAGTAAATTTTACATCAATATTTCAGACGCTTCAAAATATAACAATATTACCAATCCATTGATGAATAATTTTTATAGTAACTTGCGCTGCTCCTTTCAAGGTCATCAGTCTAAAGGAAGCAAAAGAAACAATATAATCATTGATTAACTTTAATATGATGGTATTACAAATTGACATTATGTGTCTCTGTATTCCTTAAAATTTGATGATTGATTGACCAGAAACATTCTTTTAACAAACTTCAAACTGCAATAAAATGATACATTGAGAACTTGAAGTATAAAAAAATATTGTTAAATACAAGAAAAAACGGCTCGATTTTTTGTTTGTGAAATAATATCTCTGACAATATAGTCTCAGGACTTATATAATACTTTATTGTAAAAAACAAAAAACCACTTTGTAAAAACGTTATGTGTTACCATAAGAACATTCTTAATTTGCTATGCAGTATTTATAAATGCATAATATTTAAATAAGTTTCCGATCATTAAAAAAAAAATAATAACTTTCAAATAACACATTTAAATGTATTTTTTGTTAAATTGTTCTAAATATATTGCAAATGGTTTAACCGTGGTTTAGCCTTGTAAATTGCACATATTTAAGATAAAAGAATTTTCGTTCATTATTAAAATTTATGTTTTTAATAGAATTTCTAGTTAAAATTATTCACGTGTTTTATAATTTTGAGAAAAATTTAAACTTTGATTTGCACAGAATTCTTCTAATCTAATTTTGTGATAAGATAACAGAAGTTTACACAAAATTTAGTAAAATCTTGAGTTTTTGCAATTGTTGAGACAAAGTCAGTCAGTAGTCACCTTAGAGACAGTTTGATCAGGAGATTTGTAAATATGAGATTAAGTAACTTAATTAGAACAAATAAAAATTCAAGTTCATTTAGCAGTAACCAGTTTAGTATATGTATCTTATACTTAAAAGATAAGGATGTACTCATTGTACACCATCAATTGTTTCAATTGATTTGCAATATTATGCAGTTTCTAATAAAAATTACGATTAGATAGATATTTGTAATTTTTGAGTGGTTTAATGTGAAGTTCTCTATTGTTTTAATTGATTGGAAGTTGAACTATCAAATCAAATATCAAAGTTAATTATTCGAATTTATGTAAAACGGAAGTTAAAATACTTTTATAAATAAAGCGATTGTCGTCAAAACCGCATACAATTCATTGATATATTCAATATTATTTAGAAATAGTCTAATAAAATACGGAATTATATTGGCAAGATATTTTATTTATTTATAATTTAATTAATTTAATGTAATTAACATAAACAAATAGCATTACATCTACATTTTGAATTTTTATAATAATTTATACTTTCCAGTCAAACATGCATCTCAAAACAAAAATAATCTCATCATAAAATGATGTGACTTTCATTTTTATTCTGTTTTTCAGTTATTTTTCTAAAATTTGCCTTATAAATAGCCAAACTTCATTAAAAACGGAAAAAATTATATAATCTGAAATGTCGAATTTTAAATTAAGTATTTTCAATTTTTATTTTATAGCCTGAAAAGGTCACCAGGTTATAATTGGAATTTTTTGTTGATAAGATTACGTTAACGCAATGTAAAATACTCCACACACAAAACAACATATAGTTTGATTGCAATGTTTAATTGCAAACTCTTACAATCATTAAAAATCTTAGTCTATACAACTTAAGATTATAATATTTATATGCGTCATTAAATATTTCAAAAGATCAAAATTTTACTTGTTTTAATGGATTTACATTATCAATCATCTGAGAGATTTGTTTAACAACATATTAAGCCTATCAATATTTGCTACATTTTTTTTTTGTTTTACTAAAAAATATAGTGATGAAGCAGCGGACACTCGATACATTGGCAATATTTCTTGCTGAAGTAATTGGAACAGCTTTGCTGGTATTTTTAGGTAAATGAAAAAAAAAGCCAAAAAAGGTCAAATGTCACGAGTTCAAATGCGGTTTTCACCATGAATTACTGATTTGATTACTACTAATTACTTTTTTTCTTCATTCACCTGGTATTTTTAGGATGTATGGGCTGTATTTCTACTTTCCCGAGTGTGCCTTCACATCTCCAGATTTGCATAAACTTTGGATTGGCAGTTATGCTCATCATTAACATTTTTGGATGCGTCTCAGGTGCTCATTTGAACCCAGCAGTGACTTTGGCTGCTCTTGTTTATAAACATGTCAATCTATCAATGGCTTGTATTTATATGGTTGCTCAGTTCCTTGGTGCTTTCCTCGGATATGGAGTTCTGAAGGCAGTAAGTTGCAACTTAAAACAATGCATAAATACATGTCTAAACCAAATTTTCCTCTTGCAGGTTACACCAGTAGACAAATTTGAGGATGGATTATGCCTTACTTTGCCAACAGTTACAAATACTGAAGCTTTTGCCATTGAATTCATCATAACCATGATTTTAGTTTTAATTTGCTGTGGAGTTTGGGACCCAAGAAATGCTAAACATCACGATTCAGTACCATTAAGGTTCGGACTTGCAATTTCCTGTCTCGCAATATCCGCTGGACCTTATACAGGTAGGGATGATGATTAGTGCTTTCACTAATGAAATAATCAGATTAATTAAACATCATTTCTATATACAGGCGCTTCCATGAATCCTGCAAGATCATTTGGACCGGCCTTGTGGAACTCAAACTTTGATAGATTTTGGATTTACTTCTTTGCACCAATGATCAGTGCTTTAGGTAAGCTTTTGAAACTTTGTGCTGTACATTTTTACACCACTATTATTCTATTATAGTTACATCGATTGCTTTCAAAATGGTTTTCCATAGAGAAGCTCCAATAGAGTCTCAAAAAGACAGAAATATGGAAGAATTTCCGCTAGCTCGTGAAAAGAACAACACAAATAACGTTTAAATATTTTTATTTGTAGAAAACTCAGAAAGAATCTTAAATGAATAAACTTGTTATTTAATAGAAATGTTTTTTTTTTCTTTTTTGGATTTATCTCAACTTTGAATCATGAATAAGTTGATCCGAATAACAAAATTGATTCTATAATAATTTGCAGATCTGTAAAATATACTTGTAACGTTCAAAAACATAACCTGTAAATATTTCACTAAAATCTCGTTAAAAAGCTCATATTTAAAAAGAAAGCTTTCGAGGGGCTGATTCTGATAGTTTTCAAGAACGATTTTTAAGTGTGTGCGTGTGCTTAACTGTCAAGTGTCAACTGTCAAAATATATATAAAAGCTCAGAGTTCATAAAAATCACTCGCGAACAAATTAACGAAAAAAGTGGTCTAATTAATCCTACTAAGTGCCATTGGTGCCATCCTTGCTATGAAAAAGGATTAAACCGGAATTTGAGTGTTTAACGTGCATAATATTGTAAAAATAGTGAGAGGGCGAGTGAATATTGTGTCTCGAAAATATAGCTTCCTGAAAATGAGTTAAATCCATTTAAATCAGCCCTTTAAGCAAATGGAGCCTAAATATATCGCTAATTTAGTGAAGCAACAAAGGTCTGAGTAGTAAACCAGCCTAAGAAAAGTTCCAAATGAGTGAAATAATACGAAATAAGAAGATTTGAGTGCCTTTTGGAAAAATGGAATAAAAATGGAATAAACATATGAATGGAGAAAACTCATTATTAATTGAAGCAAACAAGACGTAAGTAAAATATTTATATCTCAATTTATACAACAACAAACTGCGTAAAGTGATAACGAGGAATATTTCGTAAAAGCATACAACTTCTTGAGTTTCTTCATCTTTCTCCTGTCAAGTTTTTTGTCAACTTTTTTCAAAATTCCTGAGGATTTTCCAGGAATGCCCAGCTGAAAGAACTCGCCATCCAAAGAAAATCGAATTTCTTTGCAACAGACTTTTCTTTTTATTGTCTGTGTGCTTTCTCTTTGAGACTTTATTAAAATAAAAGCATATTTCCTTCGCATTAAGCGTTTTGTTGGTTTTGTCTTCATTTTGGACAGATTCCATTTTAGCATGTTTCTTGGTTCTTTAGATATTTGACTGCGAGGAGAATTTGTTATGGCTCAGATTTACAGATTTTTAAACCGTACTGAGCCATAAATCTTGTGCCAAGGCAACATATTTGCGCTCAGCCACCACGTTTCCGAGGTTTTTTAGTTGTTTTGAATCTAAAAATAATAGAAATCAATTGCCAAGTCTGGCTCGCAGTATTCAAAATTGACTGGAAATAAAAGATCCTCTTCTTAACAAACAGCTGGCGCCACTAAATTGCTGACTCCTTAAGAATTCAACAATTATTTCTAGTTTTATTCAAAATATTTTTATCAGACTGAAATACTTTAATCGAAAACTAGAGATTCAAGTGGTCTCCAAAAACACAAACACGATTCATTTTCTTGAGACAAGTGCATGGAATTGGAAATCTTATCAGTTTCTTTAGTGAAAACAAAAATGTTATGAACGAGAAACTCTTTATTCGAGGGTTGTGTGGTGATGATGTCACCTTTTCTAGATTTTGGGCGTTTTTCATGACAAATTGAAAGTGCCTCAAGAAAAATAAAATTTAGAGGATGGACAAAATTTGTTTTCTTGATGAATTTACTAAAAATTATCTGATTTAAAAAAATCTCCATTCAAAAAGCAATGAATAAAAAAAATCATAATCCTTGTCCAGCCCTCTGAACATCCATTATTATCCAACAACAATATTGCCTTCCAATAAAGACTGAGACACTTTACATTCAATACATATTAACTTTTTGTTTAAACAGCGAGAAATGGAACTCATAATATTGCTCGCCTCAACCTGAAGTCACAAATTAATTGCTTATTTAACGAAAAACAAAAACCAACACTGTATTTTATATTTCTGTGAACTACTCGAACAAAACTCGGACAATACTCGAAAATGCAAAAAAGAAAGAATTAAGAAATTAATGTTTACGATACTTGTGCGGAAATGTGATTTTGTTGACCTGCGGCCAACTGATTGCTTGTGCCACAATAGCTCCGATATTAGTTGGACGGTTTAGTCACAGCTCCTCAAAGCTGGCATACTTGGGTGCGAGAAAAGTCTCCAACACTGATTAGCGGCTTTTAAAGTGACGCAATGCGATTTTGGCCAGAACCTCACAGCATTATTACTCACGCGATTTTCGCTTTATTATCAAATCTCCTCCAGTTGGTGACTCAGTGACACAGAATGGTCGCTTTAGCTTTCAGATTAACAAATGTTTTTTTGTTTTATTTATTTTATTTGAGCTTTATTCCGCTTTGATTGTGAAGAAAATGTTGAGAAAATACTATAAATGCAAAGATTTTTTCTGCGCGTATTTTCTTTCATTTTTTATTTGAAATGTTTGAATTTTTTAAATGATTTAAATATTGTTTGGAATGGTTTGAGTGCCCACCAAACGCTTAAATTTCATTAATTTAATCCAAACAATTGAAAATGCGAAAAAAATTGGTAAATTGAACTGAGGAGTGAGGATGGAGAAACAATACAATGATTGGAAATGCGTAATTAAATATCGGATGGAGGTTTGAGGATGTTGCCGGTTTTTTGTGTTTTTTGCGGAGTTGCCAGTTTTTTATTTAGTCTCAAATATATTCTCTAAAATTTACATAAACTAGTTAAGTTTTGCTGGAATCTGCTCATGTACTTAATAAAAACTCAAAATGATTAATTTATACCTTAAATATATTGTTGAATTTTTTGACCAGTATGTCAAATCTTATATATATTATTACTCTTTTGAGCTCAATATATTTAAAGTAAAATGCCTTTACTTACTCCTACAAAATAATCGATCCATAAACAAAACATCGCTGCAGTCATTATATATATAAGAACAGTAACGAAAATTACAATTACTTTGAATTAGTTTTGCATCTCTCCAAAGCAAAATTGAAAATTTCACTGATTTAACATTTTTACTTAATCGGATATGAATGAACAAATTTACAAATTTTGAATTTGAAAAGTAAAATCAGGCAAAAATCTTCAAAAACTCAATCAAAATACTAGAAAAAATCAAATTTTGAAAAATTGTTTACTAATAAAATGTTGGAGAAGCGCTTCTTTATCTGCTTGTTGTATTTAAAATTTTTTAAGTATAATAAGTATAATGCGGTACTCGCTCATTTTCATTGCAATTATATAATTAATTACATTAAAACTCAATTGGAAGCGAGAAAAGTGCGGCATAAAAGCCTCCGGTAATGTCTGAAATGTTTAAAATAGAGGAAAATTAGACAAAAGATGATTTTTGGCGGCGAACAAAAGCGAACTGAAGATTCAAATGGGCCCGAGTTGCGGCGCAAGAAGAAGTGGTCAGTGTGCGCCGTTGAAGTATTGCGGCGTTATTGTGTTACACATTAGAAAATTGTTCGATGAACGATGAACAAAAAAGTGAAAAACTTGCAATTGTGGAATTGTGAAGCAAATTACATTCAAGCCACCAGAGACGAAGAGATGATGGATGATGAACGATTTTGGTGCACTGTGCGTTTGTTGGCTTGGAAAGAGATGGTTGATCATTAAAGGGAAAGTGGATGGTTGATGAGACGGTAGATTTTTGATGTCCCGGGATTGAATTTGTATTGTTTGTGGTTTTCATCCGATATTTGTGTCTTTCCATTATAGTCTCGGGAGATCCTTCAATCATCACCCTATCAATAATTCATAGTTTAGTCTTACACCGTTTTACTATAAGTCCAACAGCTCTTAAAGAAAAAGCCCATGCAAATGCATAATGCAGTTAATTGTAAGCTATGCAGAAATAATAATTTACTGTTATTCAAACATTTCTAATGCATACCTCAGTAGGGTGGTTCAAACTACTATGGGAATGCTACTGTATTAAAAAGTCGCGCTCCCCTAGCAAATTTTGATTTAAAATAACATAAAGAAAATTCACAAAAATTTTCAATTTTTTTGATGGACGTTTAGAGGTCGCGCAATCCATTTGAAATTTTTATGTTTTTGAGGAAAAATTTTGAGAATTTTCGACAGAAGCCCTGATGAAAATTCGGAAAAATCTTAATTGTTTTTTTAACACTTATTATTGAAGAAAATTATCCCGTAATTTGTTTTTAGTTAAATTATGCTACTCGCAAGCTTATTAAAAGTGTTTGACATCAAGAGTGCGAAAATGAAAATCATTCAAAACCATGAACAAAAAATATTTGAAAACCTCCAATTCACAACTACAATCAATAAAAATGTTATTTCTAAGAAATTAAAAAGATTTGGCATATATTTGATGTTCACCAGAGCTTAATTCCAGTTTGAGTGGATCAATATAAAAATGGATGGCATGTTGTTGTTGTTTTTTTTAAATGTGCATTTTCTTCAAAGTTTATTAACAATTATCAAAAAAAATGTTATGTTTTAGGTCAAAAAAGTTCATTTCAAGAGATAATTGTTAATAAACTTTGAAGAAAAATCTAATTAAAAAAAAACAACAACAACATGCCATCCATTTTTATATTGATCCACTCAAACTGGAATTAAGCATCTCGTGAACATCAAATATATGCCAAATCTTTTTAATTTCTTAGAAATAACATTTTTATTGATTGTAGTTGTGAATTGGAGGGTATAAATCAAATATTTTAGATATTACATGGTTTTGAATGATTTTTCATTTTTCGCACTCTTGATGTCAAACTGCTTTTATTCATAGAACTTGCGAGTAGCATAATTTAACTAAAAACAAATTACGGGATAATTTTCTTCAATAATAAGTGTTAAAAAAACAATTAAGATTTTTCCGAATTTTCATCAGGGCTTCTGTCGAAAATTCTCAAAATTTTTCCTCAAAAACATAAAAATTTCAAATGGATTGCGCGACCTCTAAACGTCCATCAAAAAAATTGAAAATTTTTGTGAATTTTCTTTATGTTATTTTAAATCAAAATTTGCTAGGGGAGCGTGACTTTTCAACAATGTTGCATTATGGTCCACCCTAATACCTCAGTCTTCATAGTTTTCAAAGTCTCTTGTACGTGTATTCTTCGATGAGCACTTGCAGCTCAGCTAAAGTGATTTTCTATTAATGAAATTATTATATTATGGCTTTTTCCATTCATTCGGAGGTTTTACGAGTTACAAACTGATTTGGTTGTATATACGGGCAAGGAATCGTTTGATTTTTTTGTGTGACGATTTTGACTTTTTGTTCAACCTTTATTGGTTATTATTTCGAAAATCTAAATTAATAATATCCTACCTTCCCACTCAAAAATCCTTGGGTCTCTATAAATGCATTACTGTTCAGTTGCACTATGATGTGTATTTTTGTTTCACTGCTTAAAGCTCTAAACTGCAGCATTTATGACAATTGCCGTGAATTTTCGCTTTTGTCATCGATCCATTAATATTGATGAATTCGAGTGACCGACAGCATCGTGACTAAAAGCGTGATTTAACAATTTTACAATAATATTGCGGTGTTGCATGACTTTTCTACGAGTTGTTTATTACTGTTTGAATTCCTTGTATAAGGTTTAGTTATCACACTGGCAACAAAAACACTGATATAAATAAATTTATGAGTATATGACGTCATCAGTGGTTAGGGCAGAATTGTTTTTGAATGAGTAAGAATTATTTAATCAGTTGCATAATTGTTGGAATGCAAAAAAGGCAGGAAATGGTCGAATATTTTTTTTGGGGTTTGGTTTGGTCAAGGAGAGTTGGAGGTGGTTGTCGATATTATTGTTTGCAATTCTTTTAAAGACACTTATGAGATGCATCTTGTTGTGTTTTTTTTTGTCATAAGTATTGTTATTAAAATTTTAATCCTTATTTCCATAATAAGTCACTTTCATTGAATTTTATTAGCTTTTGTTTATTTATGACGTTACAAATTCTGAATGAATTCCAGCATGCCAACCTCAAACGAATTGCAAAAAAGTTTGCCAACAGGTTGAACTGCAGCATTTTATTATTTTATTAATTTATTTTTAAAAGTTTTCTACGATGTTGCCGTAGTTCCGTGTAAACTGACTTTGCTTAACTAAATTGACTCCACTGACAACCATCGACGTTTAGAGCTGCAAAAAAAGATTGTGTGCACATTTGCAACACAAAAAACATGTAATTCATGCATTAAACTCGACGAAAATGTTGTATCGAATTACAATTGAATTTTACAGTGGTTCAGGCGAGTCGCGGCTTGTTATGTTTTTTTGGTGGTGGTAGAGTGAGTTTGAGGGTTGAACTTCAATACTGCACGTGCTTTGGTCAGTACAATTTCTATTTACATCTTTTGGTAATTGTATAGATCACAGCATGACAGGATAATAACAGAAATTGGAATTTGAAAGGTTATGTTGACGTTAGTCGTAAAATTTATTCATATATAAATTTTTATCCTTAAACTCGTCAAAAATTCGAACCTTCGTGTTCTCCATCACTAATAATAATAATTGATTTAAAAATAGCATTTCACCTCGCATTCAATTTTCTCGATGTCTTCAATCTTGTGACATTACTCACTGTTACCTCAATCATACTATTTTGACTTTGGCTGTTGCGCGCAAACTGTAACTGAAAATCGATTCCGGAAAAGAATTAACCAAATCGACCTGCTCAGTGCTGTGCATATTACCATACGACGCTATTTTAGTATTTCTGCTTTTTTGCATAAAAATTTATACAAAACGAGACATTCTCTGGAAATAGACAGAAAAACTAAAATACATTGAATATGTGCTTGAGTTATTTGATTTGTTGATTTGCAAGCAAGAAGGACAAATCTCATGTATACCGTTTTTGATTTATGGGTTTATGAGTGATGTAATGCTTGTACTGCTGCTGCTGGTTGTTTTGTGTGCTGTGTGCTTTGTTGTGAATTCCTGAGGTGGCAGCGAATATATTATTTGATGAAGGCACTTGGTAGTGCTTTGAAAGGTGGAATGTTGTGCTGATTCATGAAGCAATGAAGATGATTTAGAGAGATATGATTGAGATGTTCATGGGTGTCAGGGATTGTTGGATTAGCAGGATGGGCTTTAATTATGAAATATTAAATTTTTTTATTTTTGAAATCTTTGTGGTAACTTTTGATTGAATTCACCAGCAAATATTTGACGTCATTGTTAGCATGTTGACCAATACCATTCAAAGTCTATAAAGAAAATCTATTTTCAATCCTCCAAAATGCACAGGTCTTGACCCTTTAACGAGTAACAAGCAATAAATGTCTAAGAGTTCAACAAGTCATGGTTATCTTGCGATTAGCAGTCAAAGCTTAATTTATTGAGGTGAAGGGTCACTACAATATCTACAGATACACATTGCACATTGTTGTTGTGTCGAGCCCACATAATAATATTTTAAATATTAAAGATATTGCTAACATTTTCCCGCAAAGCTCGTAAAACTTTAACCGCAACTTGACAAAACTAATCAATATTAAGCGAAAAGAAGTGAAAGACAAGCAAAACCGTGTAAATTTGTTAAATTGCCATAAACAGGAAAAGTTACTCAATTTCATCAATTTCCCAGAACACCTTAAATATTCTATTCATTCAGTATTTACAATCGAGTAATCGACAGTTTGACTTTTTGGCTGCTTTTACAGGGCTTTTATAGTGCTTGGCATTTTATCGGCTTCGTTGCTGGTTTTCTTTTGTTTTTATCTATATCGAGGGTGATAAGGAAACATCGAATAAAATTTACTCGAAATGTTCAAATGTTCGGTGTAGGAACTCCAATAAATTCCGGTTAATCTGATAGTGACTTTGTGAAACAATAATAGAATGTTTGCTTGTTATTTGAAGTTTTTATATTTTAGTTTATTTAGTGTAGCTAGGGATTGTCGTGGGACTTATAAATTGACGAATTTGAGGCTTTGTGGAGTTTTTGGTGAGATTCCAGGTAGATTAAGTTTTATGACGATCTTTATTGGTGGTATTGAATTAAATGGGAGAAAATTTGTTTGTTATTTTTGGTTATAGGTATTGCAAGGTCAGGTCGAGTCATTTGAAAACATCATTTCTGCTTTTAAAAATATTAAAAAATTATAAAAAAATATCGTAACAATAATATTAGGCTAGCATGTCGACACATCTAATTTATTATCTTGTTTGCTCAAAACCAACCTCATGGTCAAGTTATATTTACAAAAATTGTTTAGACATAACCGGCTTGAAATGAATCCAAACATTAAAACACAATGACGTCACCGTTTCTGAAAAGTTTTATTGGGAATCTTTTCGCCCACTCACAGTGATAATACATACATTTTGGAATAGACATAACAGTCTACTTGGCCAAAACCCAAACAATCAATTAATTTCACAAATTTATTGCTATTTAATCGAGTTTTATGCAAATCAATGTCAAATGCTGAATTAATGCATTATTATTTTTAGGTGGGTCTTCCGCTCATTTTACAAAAGTAACAATAAAGAAAATGCTACAAATCTAAAAACGGTATGGAACATGTAACGCATTTGTAACAACATTTTGGTAGACATTTCAAATTTGTTAAAAAACAATTCAATTATCTTGAGGAAGTGATAAAATACTTCAAATAAATTTTTTAATTTCAACGAAAAAAAACTGAAAAAACATTTATTGAAAATTTGAACTTAATCGAGGCTGGAACAAGTTTAAACTGATTTTATTTGTTATTTTGCTGTGCCAAGTATTTGTCTCGACCTCTTTAAAGAATAAAGCGCTTGTGAAAATTATGAATACTCAAAATTACAAAAACTGTATGGGATGAGGGAGATTGGAAGCAGACATTTTTCTAATTATTTATTGTTCTGCTCATAAACATGTCCATTACAACTTTGGAGCATTTAATTAAATAAGACGGATTAAGTGGGAGGCAGAGATTTTCTTGTGTAATTTTTGGTTAATTCTTTTAATTCTTTTAGACTTTTAAAATTTTCTGTTTGTGGCTCAAAATTCCCAGAAATCGTTGATGTTGTTGAAATTGTCGAAATTGTGCTCTGACATCATAAAAAGTGATATAAAAATGCTTGACGCGCGATTCCACCGAGTCTCTGAACTCGAATTACTCTGCCGAGTTGTTTTACTGAATTTACAGAATTAGAGTCGATGACAACGTTACAACTTATGTTTTTTAGTATATATAGTTTGCGCGTCTGTTGTCGCTTGTTTTCTAAAATTAAAAAATTAAAAGATTTACAAATGCATTTTCTGTATACTTTTTGTTGGAAGTCGTTTGAGCGTCTTTTTTCATACTTTCATGTTATTATTTGTTATTTATGTTTTTCAACAATTTGTCGTTGATTTTTATGAATTTTAGGTATTTTGTAAATTTTATGAGTTTTGAGAAATTTATGAAATTTATGAGAACAAAATTGGCGTGAATTTTTCAATTTATAAACAGTCGCTAAAAAAGGTGTTTTAAATTGTTTGATAAATTGGTTGGATTCGTTTTGAAGATCTTTTTAAGCTAATTAGTTTTTAAGCAGAATTGTGTATACGATAAAGTCTTTTTTTACAAAAATGTATAAAAATATTTGATAAACGTCATAAAGACTTAATCGAAAATAATAAGCCTCAATTTAATTCTCAACTGCCTCTGCCTTTAATATTTAAAAATACTTCACTATATAAATAGAAAAGGAAATTAGCCGGAAAATCTCAACCAAAGAAAATATTGTTCAAAGCAAAGTATATTTTGTGTTTTCAACTTTTCAATATTAGACAATTTGACTATTTTTATATTTGTCTAAAATATTGCTTACCAAAACATCGAAGTGATCATACACATGAAATGTTGCAAACATATTTTCTATATGGCAGAGAAAGAAAATCAAGGTCAGGTGACGACAAATCGGCTGAAAACCTGAATGAAATGAAATCGACAGAAATGTGAGGAATTTGAAAGATCGCGTAGCATTTCTTTGAGCAAGTAATAAAATTAATTATCACTTTAAATTCTGGGAACGTTTTATTGGCAAAAGTTTTATTTGATGTGGTTGCTGGAAAAGTTTTAAGTGTTGCGGTAGAAGGGGTGGATGATGCTATGTTTTCGATTAATTTTAATTTATTCTGGATTCTCGGTGTCGTGTGGCATCTACAGCATGTTTTTTGATAATTATTATGGCGTTTTGTTTCATACGGGAAAAAATCGTGACTAGAATACAATTTTGCTAAAGGATGATCAAAGGGAATGTTAAATCAGTCAATATAAAAAGCTCTTTATAAGACTATCAAAATACTCAATCAAGAAATTTTCAAAGTACTTTAAATATTCTTTTAACTTCAACATCATTCAAATTCCAATTTGTTTTTCACATTTGTATAAAATGTTAACATAACAAACAATTTTGATCAGAATTCTCCACTAGAAAGTCATAACCATATAATTAGCTTGTTAGTAATTGAGTAATATTTTTCATCAATTAAAAATTCTTAGATCATCCTATGAGCAAACAAACAATAATAAAACAAATAATAGAAAGTAATTACTGATAAAACCATTAAAAGTTTGTGTCATTGTATTCATCAGTCACGTTTTTTAGAGTTAACTATTTAATCCAATTACCATATAACCTAATTGTGGTATTTTTTCCTTGCAAATCCTATTAGAATTTCCACACACTTCTTAAGACATTGAATTTTCCATACAGAGAATTTCATTTTAATTACATGAAATGAAAAGAAAAGCTAACAAAGTGTTTCACAACTAACATACCAATTTTTTATACAAATTACAACCAACTAACAACAATAAACAGTAACAAAGCGCGCAGACAGATTTAATTAATCTCATGCGTGCCTGCTTCAATGTCACATACTTAACCCCTCCATGACACTTTCAGTTACTTTTGTAATTTTGTAATTTCCATGCGATTAATTTAAAGATATTTTCCTGCACAACTCGCGGTTTCGAATTTTTAGCCATAAAAATCAGTAAGTAAAATTGTAAAGTTGTAAAACTTATTGTAAAATCACGCTGAGAATGTGTGATATTTTTTTCTTTCTTACAAATTTTGATTTTTACTCATTTTTGGGTTTAGAAATTGGAGAAATATTAAAATTTTCAACTATAAGTTTCTTACATTCAAATGAGAGCTCGTCAAATGTTTGCCTTTTAGTATAAAAAATACATTTTATTTGTTGTGGCATCTTAACTCGCATACCTCACATCAGTCAAATGTGCAAATCTAAAAAAAAACTGCAAACATTAAAACATTTAAAACTGTTTTTTTACGTATAATATTTCAACCAACAAGTCAAAACTTCAAACATAGAAAAAATATTGAAAATATTGAAAAGACTTCAAAACAACAATTTTTGTTAATAGTTTTATAACACTTCATAAAATATTATTATGTTGCATTGAATAAGGAATTTGCGCTGAAATACCAAAATCACTAGGAAAGCACTCGAAAAACACAGAAAATACTCGCCAAATTTGAAAAATACCACAACATCAATCAATGATTATTTTTGCAACTTTTATAGACTCTTTCACAATTCATAGTATTGCAATTTAAAAAGTAAAATGTGTGTGAAAAATTCATTCAAAGTAATAGTTTTCCCCCAAAAAAAGTTGAAATTGAAAATCTTGAAGAAACTTGAAAACTGGTTTTTCATTCATAAAACTTTAAACAGCAACAAAAATCTAATAAAACTCAATGAAACTCAATGAAACTGATAGAGAAACTTAAAATAAGTTGAACAAATTTTGGACAGAAAAACTCTATCATTATCAATGCTATACCTTTATCTAAAATATTCTACTGTACAGTCAGTTTATAAAGCGTTTTTAGTATACAGAAAGATATCATATCGCTCTAATGTCTCCGCTGTAGTGCTTTGAGCGATTGCCTGCATGCCATTTATATTTACTCGCTTTTTTTTGCTATCTGCGTAAAAGGACAAGTGGAATTTCTTTTGAATTGGTTTTGTTGTTTTGCTATTGCTTTGGTTTCGATTTAATTGTTTATTGGAGACTTTTTATTGCTTTTCTATTCCGCATTTGAATTGACAGTATTTAGATCCTCCCATTACCTGTTACACATTTTTATGAGTTTATGAATGAGATCGACGAATGCTACAGCAACGACTTTTTGTTGTTGGATTATTTATATGGTAAGGGGCTGGTGGGACTTTCTGTCGGTATTAAAATTAATTTTTATTTAGTGTTTCTACAATTATGACATCCAAACTTGAATGCTAATATAAAGGATTTAGTTCTCATTCTTTTCACCTTGTTCTTGAGTTTTTCAAATTAAAAACCTCTTTCATAAAAAAAATTTCCAAGCCCAAAAATATTCAAAATAAACAATCTTTTAATATCGCCCTTAATCTAAAGATATCCAATTCCATTCTCATCCTATACAAAATCTCATCGCAAACCTGTAATAAACCTCGTTATTAGCGCAATATCAAATTCCCAGCCCGCCCGCCAGTTCCCCCATTATATGAATAATTCAGCAGCCAAGCAAAATGATCGAGCACAAAGAAATTGTCAACTCTATTTTGGAGCTGCTTTCTTTCTAGTCTATTGGTAGTCGGCTAAGTCTCCCGTTCATATCATTGAAATCTTGAAGAAATCTTCAAGTAATCTTAAAATCGTTAAATTGTGCAGAGCAAAAGAAAATTATAAAAGTATAAAAAAAAGCTGCCAGCACTCTATTAAGTTTCATAAAAAATTTCATAAAATGAAAAACTGCAAACACTATAGTGCTTTAGTCAATTGAATGGAACTGCGCGCGGAGCAATAGACGAATAAGCGAGGAGTGAACGGGGAATGGAGACAAATTGTCGCTTTCTTTAATGAATATTACTAGATTTAATAAACTGTCTGAAATAACAGACTGAAATAACTGGGAATTAATAATGTGAGATCAATTTATGTATTTTGTTCTCTTTTGTGAACTGTGGTAGTGGTGGTGACTGATCCAAAACTTCTCTAGTGTCACTCTTAGATGTCATTGTTTTTGTTTAAAATTATTAAAAATCGTACATGAATTCGTGTATTTTTAGAAAATCTCAGTGTTTTCAAAGTAGTATTATTTGCATTCAAACAGTATATTTTATTGGAGTTGTTAAAATTATAAATGTTTTAATAATAAATTATTGGAACTCCATTTTTTCAACAATAATCTACCGCCACCTCTCATCAACCACCTTAATCTAGACCATAATTTCAAAATTCGAAATTTCCCAAATTTCAAAGTTCAAGCAACAAAAAAAAAATCACTTGTTTCAAAAATTCAAATTTCAAAATAATATTCAAATTCGCCGAATCCACCTAGAGCCAAAACGAACAGAGTAACGGTGCAAGGTAACAGTAAAACTGTTGAGGGGTTGTCTGGCATATTTCTGGGAATGGCTTTTAGTGCTATATATTAACTATTATTTAGATTGTTTTGCAAGTGTTTTTGAAATAGTTTTTAAATGTTACTTTGAAAATATTAAAAATTTGTAGAATGATTGGTATTTTGGTATTTTTATTAAGACTAAACGAGCATCAATTGCAGCCAATTTATTAAGCATTTAAATTTGTTGACAAGAAGCACGGAATGGATGGGATGGATTTTTTCCAGGTCAATTAAAAAAATTATTGTCGTCAGATTTTGCACATTGTATTTATTTAGAACGATATAAGATCTTTAAAATTGATTCTAATATCCATCCTTTTCTTCTCAACTCTTCTTGGACCTTTACTCCACAAACCGTATACACAATCTAAATGAAGCAAACTGAGTTAATTGATTCCATCACACTTGTTTGCCTGCTTGCCCGATGCACATTAAGCACTACTCCCGTCATTTGTCATGCAACATCATAAAACACCAGCGCATCTTTTAACATCTTTTAAGTGTCTTACGCTCGACTCGCAGGCGGCCGCTGCGCCAAAGCCGAAAAGTTTACGTAATCAAAATGCGAAGAAAAATTTGTCATAGATTCTTTCGCTCGGGCTTGAACGGCCTTTGAGATGCTCGTGTGTAGCTTAACTCACTTAAGCGAGAGCCACAACATTTGTTTGACGATGTTGTTAACAGTCCATTTTTTCTGATTTTCCTCTTCGTGTTAGAAGAACAGAAAGAACTATGAAGAAGCAAAGAAGTGTCTTGAAGAAGCAAACCTGTTTGGTTCGCATACACTTCTCGTCTTTATTGCTCCGTTGTTGCTCCACGTTACTGTGTATACTGTATTATAAAATTTATTAAGCGACCGTACAGTTTTTAAATATTTTTATTATTTGAAAATTATCATTATCTATTTCTCCTTCCTCGGCTGGGCTAAAAAAGCAACAACAATGGCTTTAGAGCAATGAGGCAATGAGGCAAGTGAGCAAACTAAGCAACTAAGCAACAGTGCCACGGAACTCGCGCAAGAAAATATAAGAAAATATAAGTCATTCATAATTCTTCTCTCTTTACTTGCATATTTGTCTTACATTTATATTATACACTTGCTGGGATGAAAACTTTGAAGTTTATGAATATTCTTCGATTCTTACAAGAAAAACAATAAAAAATTAGAAATGCGCGAAACAATTAACTCTTTTTATTATTTTTGCTTAATTTAGCTTGAGTTTTTTTTCTTCTTTGAAGTTTGCTGTATTTTTTGTTGTGATGTCTGTAGTTCATGTAGTTTTGTCACCGTTTTGGTGTTTTCTGCTGTCTTTATTTTGCTGTATTTCTTATTTGCCGTATGATTGTATGATGTTGTTGGCTTTAGTTGGCTTGTCTAAAGTAAACAAAGTATCACAATTATTCAATTTATGAGACAAAAATCAGGCGCGAACTGGGGAGGTGAGCAAAGTCAATGAATGAATAACTTCGTTATTTAATTACGGGATTTTGTTTCAAGATTGTGAAGGAATTTTTATGAGATTGAAGATGTTGTTAATTTGTGCAGTTTTGGCGGGAAAATCTTGTTTGAATGGTAATAACATTAATTACACGAATTATTGAAATCAAGCAGAGTTGATGGCTAATGCAGCACAACAAGATAATCTGAATTAACAAGTGAAAACAATTAAGCGTTAATCCGAATAATCTTTAATCCATGTTCGCTTAAATAGCCTAGTCTATCAAGTTTATTAGATTACTTTGAGTTTATTGCAAGTTAATCAGACGAAAGTTTTTCGTTTGTTGATGTATTTTCTCAAGTTTTTTACTTATTAACATTGTTAACATGAAATGGTGTCACTTTGATTCAATAAATATTTGATCAATAAGATAATAAAAAATTTGTTTAAAATTGTGTATTTACGTCTCAAATGTGCTATGGATTGAAGAATTGAATTTCGATATAATTGAGTATCAAACATCAACGCAATAAAACTTGATTTCGTTTTTTGTTTTATTAGTAGAGGTCACTGGGCAAGAATCTCTCATATACTTTGTTTACTAGAGGTACAGCTGATTTCAACCATATATAATCTTTCTAACAAAAAAAACCGAAAAAATCGAAATATTCCTCAAGTTATACTACAACTAATAGACAATAGACCAACTGGACCCAACCTATACTATACTATTCACTAAATAGCTAAATATATTCATTCAAATAAGTTAATAATTTTTTTCTCTTCATTTTTAGGTGTGAAAGACGTGCAAATACAACGAAAAATATTTTTATGCAAATTACTCAAATGAATCGCTTGAAGCCCGAATAACCGCAAAAAATTGTAATAATATAAGTGACTGTACCACAGAACTAGTGAAGATTAATTAATTAATCCAAGTATATATTTTTGTACAAAAATCCTTAAAGTGACTAATGATGGCCAAAATAAGAATGAAAATTGATATTTTTGTAATGGACAATTTGAATCGAGAGCAAGTGCACTTGCAGGAGACGTGAACGGGGAGACTGCTGAAGCGCATATCAGTTGTGATAGAATTGAGATTTATTGACGAGCAAGAAATTTCACTTATTAAACCGAAAGAGGACACCGCACCTACACTTTCAAATAAAATTTAGTTTAAGACTAATTAGCGTAAAAAATTGAAGGAAGTTATTTTTGTACAATAAGTGCTAGATATGTCGTTCTTAAATGGCCTCAAAAAGGTCTTCCACCTGGGTGGTGGCGAGGCGAAAAAGAAGCGACTTTATAATAATATTCGCATGGACACAGATCCCATGGAATTCTGGGAAATGGTCGGTGAGCTGGGCGATGGAGCCTTTGGCAAAGTTAGTATATATTTGAATTAGGATTCTGTTCGTTCTCAACAACCTATTTATTTCTAGGTTTACAAAGCACAGAACAAAGAGACTGGAATGATGGCGGCCGCCAAAATGTGTACGCTGGAGGACGAAGAAAACCTAAGTGATCACATGGTTGAGATTGACATTCTATCAGAAATCAAGCACAATAACATTGTGGAGCTGTTTGAAGCGTACTCGCTGGACGACAAGCTATGGGTAAAATATTTTTTAATGTCTTCAATTAACCAAAATTAACGAAAAATCTCTTTTAGATGCTGATTGAATACTGTGACGGCGGTGCCTTAGATAGCATAATGGTGGAGCTTGAGAAGCCTCTGACAGAACTGCAGATTGCATATGTGTGCAAGCATATGGTAGAAGGATTGAATCACTTGCACAAGAACAAAGTTATTCACAGAGACTTAAAAGCGGGTAATGTACTGCTTACTATGGAAGGTGGCGTTAAGTTGGCGGATTTTGGTGTATCGGCTAAGAACAAACACACACTGCAGAAGCACGATACTTTCATTGGCACGCCCTACTGGATGGCGCCCGAGTTGGTGCTTTGTGAAACTTTTAGGGATAATCCTTATGATTATAAGGTGAGATTACTTAAATAATCCCTAGATCAATGAAAACTATTTTTTATTGTTTTTGTTTCAGGTCGATATTTGGTCATTAGGCATCTCGTTGATTGAGTTTGCCCAGATGGAACCACCAAATAGTGAAATGTCGCCAATGCGTGTATTGCTCAAGATTCAAAAAAGCGATCCACCTAAACTAGATCAGCCGTCGCGCTGGACAAAAGAATTCAACGAATTTCTTGCCAAAACGTTAATTAAGGATCCCTTGCAGAGACCCACCACAGACGTGCTGCTCCAGCTGGCGTTTATTAATCGCCATTTGGATTCTAAGCCAATTAGGGACTTGCTGCTTGAGTATAAAGCTGAAGTGGTTGAAGAAGAGTTGTTGGATGAAGAAGCTGAGGTGATTATTTTGTTGATTTAAAAGAATATTCTCTGTAATAATTTACAATAACAATTGATAATTTAACTAATACTCCTTATCAAATAATTTATCACGCTTTCCTTCCTGGCGCAAACGCAGAAAGCAAAGCGCCAGGCCAAAAGGAGATCATTATATCAGAGGGTTGGTAAGTGGTCAGACTAGAGGACATTTAATGGGCATTTCTTTTTTAGCCCACACTGATTAAACAGTAACTAGTCTGACATTCAATTCTTCCCATTTACAAAATGAATGTTTTCTTGTATTGAAATGGATTTATATGATAGTTTTGATTACTAAAAATTAAAAATAAATCTGAAACCATCTAAATCCATTCTTGCTCCTACTTATGATTTTTGAAAATGATCATTTAAGCTTAAAAGATCAAATTCAAACTCTCTCAATCTTATATCTAGTTTTATTGTTTGATGAAGCTTCCATGTCAACAAATTAAACAAAATTCCTGATCCACAATTGTTATCTTCTTGATTTCTAGGAGCGCAACTTGGCAACGCCCCTCGAGATGGATGATGACGCCGTGTCGGTGCAAAGTCAAGAGACTGACAACAAGGCACCAGACACTCCTTCGTCCACTATTTCCAAATTATCTTCCGATTCACGCGAGTCGGCCACGCTTGTTGCACCCGTAGAAGATGTAAAGAAACCGCCCGAAGTAGAAATCAAGAAACCACCGCCACCCCCAAAAGAAATTGTGGCTGAGAAAGAAAAAGAGCACCCAGAAGTTGAAAAGAAGGTATTGAAATTGTTATTCATCACATAATTTCAAAATTAATCATAATTAAATTATTTTAAGGTTATTAAAAAAGGTCCTGCTCCACCGCCGCCCAAAATCATCGCTGCCGCTACTGCTGCAATCACGCCACCTAGCACGCCACAAAGCATCGATCGTCCTGACTTTCTGCATACTATTGTGGAACGCGAAGTCTCGATCGATGAGCCAAATGCATCTTCACCAAAAAGTGGCTCAATTCCTCCACCACCCGCCCAATTTGCCAACGAAGAGACACCCGAAGAAAAGATTATGGAGCAGAAAGATGATGCTAGGAGTAGAAAGTCTTCCAAAGAGTCTGTGGTCTCCTCAAGGGGTTCGGAAAAAGATGGAGAATTGCAAGTACAGTTCAGAAATAGTTTTGATAAGGTGATTTTTGCTATTTTTATACATTAATCAATAATACTAATATACTCTTCTTGTAGATCGCTTCAAAAACGCGTCCTGATATTCGTCGAAGCATTTCCGTAGAAGACAATAAGTCTACATCACCTTCACCAACTATTTCGGTTACTCCAAGTAAACTCAACACCTCGACCATCACGATAAACACAGAAATAAATCAACTTCATCAGCATGCGGACCCGTCCAACAGCTTGGCCAGCAATGTCAGCCAAGTGCTCGTGGTCACAAGCCATCCGCCAATTATTGTTGACAACTCGGCGCCAAATCATCGCCAACAGAAACTCGCCAAATCACTGTCTGTGGATACCATAGGCAGTTCCCCGTCCGAAGTGGTTATTGTATCAAATGAAATGAATAAGAGCCATGTACATGAAAGTTCAACTGATGACGACTACCAATCGTATGATAATAGTTTGGAAAGCTCACCCAAGTACTCAGGGAAGCAAAAAATTGTGGCCAAAGGTAGTGGAAAGAAAGCGAGGAAGCTTGATGAAAGTGAGGTGCTTATTGTTAGCTCTGAAGTTTTTGAGGAAGAGCTGCCAGAAGACAATAAATTGGCATTAGACACCAGCCATGTTTCTGTTGTGACCGTTGGAGATGATCTAGATATCAAAGTAAAAGATTCTTCACACATTGTGGACTCAAATAGTGATCTTTCTAATGTGTCTGCGCCTCCTAGTGAGGCTGGAGATGATGTCATGAAGGTCGAGCTCATAACTCCTCACAGCAAGACAAATGGCCAATCGCACTATAATAAACAACACACGAGCGCATCCCGGGAGGATGTTAGCATCATTGTGAACAAGAAACGAGTATCTCCAGATAGTTCTGTGGACTGTTCCTCTTCTATGGACTCTCCAACACGAACACACAGCGAGAATGGCTCAGTGAGGTCGTCCAACAACGAAAGTAGCACAAAACGTGTCGGAATCAGCATTAGCCACAAGCTGGTGGACCGAAGCAGTGATGCGGAGAGCATTTCGACCACCACTAGTCAAGACAGTCGCGAACAGCCTAATGCTGAACAACCAGAAACACCTGAGGTCACACTACGACGAAAGCCAGAGGCTGATCAACGACAAGTTTCACCTAAGAGACAAACTAGGACCAAGGAGGAAATTCAATTATCCAATTTGAAGAAAAAGACAAGAAAACGCACCAGGAAATTTGAAATTGATGGAGTTCAAGTGACTACAACCACTAGCAAAGTGATTTATGGAGATGATGAGAGTGGACGGCTTTATGACGATCACATATTCCGAAAACAAGAGCTACGTGAGTTAAAGATGCTGCAAAAAATGGAAAAGAAGCAATTTTATGATTTGCAAAGTAAAGAGACGATTGCTAAAGAGCAACAAGAAAAGAAATTTGAGCAGGAAAGATTTTCGTTGGAAAGAACTTATGAGGCGGACATGGAAGTTCTCGCAAGACAACATCGACAAACTAGTGAAAAGTATGAGCAGCAGCAGGAAAATGAACTTAGAAATACTTCCAAGAGAATAAGAGGAGATCAGGAAAGAGAACTGAAATTGGTGAGTTTAAAAATCATCAATCATTAATTTAAAATCTATTTTCAATTTTTTTCATTTTTAGTTCCGTGATGCTTTAAAGCAAGAAATTCGTCTATTGAAGCAGGAAATTGATTTACTGCCAAAAGACCGGCGGAAGGACGAGTTTAGAAAACGTAAAACTTCAATGGAGCTCGAGCATGAAGATAGAGAAAAACAATTCTTGGCTAACCTCTCTGAACAGCATGAAATTGCTCTTCGGCGTATCAGCGAAATTTACCGCGAGAAGCTTTCGGCCACCGAGAAAGGATACCTGCAGCAAAAACAAACTGTAAGATTTCTTACTTTATATGCTTTTGGATCTTGTTCTTTAATTATTTTGATATTTTTAGGCAATGAGAACTAGAGAAGCCATGCTGTGGGAACTAGAAGAGAAGCACATTCATGAGAAACACCAATTGTCCAAGCGACATGTCAAAGAACTTTGCTTTATGCAACGCCATCAAATGATCATCCGTCACGAAAAGGAACTCGATCAAATCAAAAAGTGAGCTTTCTTTTTAATTTTTTAAAAGTTTGTATTGTTAATACATTTTTTTTGTTTTTTCGTAGAATGCTTCAACGCAAGGAAGAGGAGCTGATTAAACGGCAGACGATTGAGAAGCGCGCCTACCCTAAAAGAGTACGCACTGAGCGAAAAGCTCGTGACATGATGTTCCGTGAATCGCTACGTATCTCCATGCAGTACGACTCACAAGCAGAGCAAGATAAGATCAAGAAGGTATGAGTATACTTGAATATTTATAAAGTTCAACAAATTTAATAAATGATGAATTTCCAGTTCCAAGAACAAGAGAAGAAACGATACAGCCAAGAACAGCAACGATTTGAAACCAAACATGCACGTCAGTTAGAGGAATTGCGAGCCAACTGTGATTCTACAGTGAGGTTAGTTGGCGTGAAAATGTCCAATAAAATAGTTTAAACTAACCATTACATTTTTAGGGAACTGGAGCAGTTACAGAACGAAAAACGCAAGGCGCTCCTTGAGCACGAAACCTCAAAACTGAAGGAGTGTGACGAGGCCCTGCAAAGAGAGATGCGCGAATGGAAATCCAAACTTATGCCAAGGAAACAGGTAATGGCTTATATTTTAGAAGCACAAGTTGTAAATAGAGCCACTTCATTAACAATCTGATTGAGCACAAGGCGGTCAGAAAGTTTGTAGATATAGATATTTGCATGATGAAAAAGCAAAATTAACCAAAATGCTAGTTTTTCAGACATTAACACCATTTTATCAAATTTTGTCAGGGATTGAAAGGAAATTTTTTGTTAAATATTTTTATTTTAAAAATATTTATGAAAAATTTCGTTAAAAATGTATGAAATCTCAAATTTATAATTTTTCAACAGTTAAAAATATCTTCTTCAAAATTTACAAAATATTTTTTTCAAGAAAAACTTCTCAATTTCATAAGTTTTCTTATCAATAAATTCTCTTAAAAATCAAAAATTAACCTCCCAAACCCTGCCAAATCAAATTTTCCAGAGCGCAATAGATGAATTGTCTGATCAGATTGACAAATACGAGCAAAAATGGGGCCCAGTCAACCGCTCTGAATTTCCCGCCGATTTTATCATCACACCAGAAGCCAGAACTCGTGCCAGTTTGCAAGGAAGCAGCCGCTCGCTTCGAATCACTAATGGGCTTTTAACAATTTCTCGATCACGCACAATATTATCTTTGTCAACCAACAGAAGATCAAACATTCACAGCTCAACTCCTGATTTAAGTCGAAGTGTTCCGAATACACCACACCAAGGACATAAACTGTCTTTGACTTCCAGCTGCGATTCGGTACTTGAAGAGAATGAAGAGGCATCTGGGGAAAAAGTGGTGGTCATCAAAGGAAAGAACAAAAAATATCACAACTCTATTCAGCATATTTTCTCCTCAGAAGGTGTTCAGTTAAGGAGAAAATCTGAAGATCTTCTTGTAGAGAAAAAAAATGGATCAGTCCATTCTCTACAGCTTCAGAAACAACAGCACTCAAGACAAAGCTCAGATCAAAGCAGAATTATTCCGAGAGTGAAGAAACCTTCTAATATTTTTGAAGCGATCTCTAATAGATCATCCAAAGCTCAAGCTCCGCAACCACCAAAACCTCCGAATCGTTCAAGCAAGCAACCGACTAGTCCTTGGGGAAACTTTCGAGGATCAAATAGCTTCCAGGCAGACCTCAATATTTCATCATTGTCGACTTTCGCTATCCCCAGAGCCACTTTGAGTAACCAGAAAATTGACTTGGAGAATGGATCACCCGTTTTCGACAGGAACACAAAAATTCAAACTAATCATCAGAATGACGACTCGGCGGCTTAATTCAACATAATTTTGCTAATATTCGAAAAAATGCATAATATGCAAGGACGTGCTACAATTCCGACAAAAATTCCCCGGAATTTCCCAACCTTTGTTTCCTGTATTTGTTATCTGTTGTTGCCATATTATATTATTTTTCGTTTCGTTGAATTTCTGATTTATTGCCATGAAAGTTTAGATAAATCCTGTTTTTTAATTATAGTGAATTCTAGAGTTTGTTATGTTTTAGTTATTTTTTGGCACTGTGAAAAAATATTTGCAAAATTTGTATTCCAGTTCTTGAATATTATTTGAAAAACTTCTATAACAAAGCTGAATTTCTATTGATCAATTATTTCATTAATCGACACATTTTTTAATAAAATAATTTGTGTAAAATAATTTGTGTACCAAAAAGCAAATATTCTTTGACAGTGTCAGAAATGTTTTAAAAAATTATTTTTCAATATTATTATAATCCAATTAGTTAGCCTACTAGCCTACACCCTAGTCCCTTTGCATGCACACTTTATTTATTTTTTATAAAATTTTCCTACTTACAATAATTAGTTCAATTAATTAATTAGTCAATTAGTTTGCTTTATTAATCAATTAATTTGTAAAGAACGCCAACGAATTCATTCCTCTTGTAAAACTCTAATGGAAATCTATAAAAAAAAACCTATATATTTGTAAAATGCTAGTAAATGTAAAAACGAGTTGCCAAAAATGACTTGCTCGTATGTAAGATGCTTTCCCTTTGAAATCCTTAAAACTCCAAAAAAAAATTCCCAAAAGCTACAAAATACTTCCTACTTACACAACTTCCACTACAAATGCTACATTTGCTCTCCAACACAAAAAAATTAACTATTTCGGTGATTTGCGGGAAAAGATTGGTCAATTTTCAAAAAACTGTTTTTATGAATGGCCTCGAAGAACAACAAGGTTGGTTCCTACGCAATCATATTTCTAAGAAAACTTTCGCACTAACCTCTCAAGATTTGTATTGAAGATAAGGGTGGTTGGAGCGTTTTGTAAAATTCATAACAATAAAGCTCCAAACATTCTTAATCCTTATTTTTAAAATTATAATGATTTATGCATGATTTAGCATTATAACTTTGCTTTTAAGCCCACCCGAGACACAAAAACTTTCGGCAAATCGCAGACGGAAGTTTTTTTTTGAAACATTTAATTTTTTCCAGTTTAGTGATATTTTGAAAAAAATTCTGAATTACAATATGTTTATGCCATTGATTTGAACCTATTTGAGTATTTTGCCAACCACTAAGTCACTTTTTGCAGGAATTATTAGCTTATTCCGGTTCGAAATGAAAAAATTACCGTAAGTTTTTTTTTCTTCCGTAATTTTTTCAACTCGAGCCGGAATAAGCTAATAATTCTTCCAAAAAGTGACTTAGTGGTTGGCAAAATACTCAAAAAGGTTCAAATCAATGGCATAAACATATTGTAATTCAGAATTTTTTTCAAAATATCACTAAACTGGAAAAATTAAATTTTTCAAAAAAAACTTCCGTCTGCGATTTGCCGAAAGTTTTTGTGTCTCGGGGGGCCTTTATTAATCAAAATTGAATTTAAACTTTACATTAAATTATAATTTATTTCAGATTTATTAAAATTCGTGCCTAATTGGTTTAACTTATAATTTTTGAAATAGCTTTTCTAACTACGAGCATAGTAATTTCAACATAAAATTTAACTTTAAATTTATTATGCTTGGTAGAAGAGGAGCTATTACCCACTTGGGAGGTTAAAGAATTGAAAACAAAAAATAAACCACAATCTTTTTTTCAAAATCTAACCCAATCCCACTATGTTCTCAATTTTAGCGACTTGAAGATACCTTTGCCCAGCAACTTGAGGAGATGGAGACTCTTTATGGAAACCACCATAATATGTTAACTTCACACCTTCCACAAATAATTCCAGGATCCTCTGCCAGAAGCAGTTTCTCTTCTTATTCAGAAACCTAGGGCTCAACAAGCATTATAGTAACAGATTCTTAAATTTAATTAAATTAGCGTAGACAAGGTATATTTTAGTTTACAATTACTGAGAAAAGAGTTAAGCATAATGATTTTTAATGTAAAATAATTCAAAAAGAAAAACTTGAAGCTTAAAAATATATTATTAATAAATAAATAATTACATCTTCCTATATGGTTGTTGGTGTTTTGTTTTTTGCTGGCTTTCAGTCACTTTTGTCGTCTGCTTTTGTCCATAATAAATCAATTTTCTTCAAACATTTGAATATTTGCCGCATTTTGCTTGTATCTACTTTGTATCCGACCGTCTTTTTGGGATGGGAATTATTTTATAAATTGGGATGGGAAGTTTCAACACGTCATTTAAAATAAAATAAATTTTCCTCATCCCTGTTTATACCGCAGTTTTAAAGAGATTTACGGGTCAAGAACCATTCCTAGCTAGCTAAAGTATTAAGCCTCAGCACCAGGTTCTCACCTTTTATGACTGTTCTTCGAACAAACATCTAAATTCCTTTTTTTTCTTCTAGATATGGAATCCAACTTTCAAAGATTTGTTTCTCCAATCAACATTAATGTGTACCCTCATTTGGCCACCGTTCTACTAGTGATTGGTACCTTCTTCACCGCCTGGTTCTTTGTGTTCGAGGTGTCAAGACCAAAGAGCTCAAAGGAGAGTGTTATTTTTAAGGAGTTGCTAATCAGCCTGTTTGCCTCGATTTTCTTAGGCGTAGGAGTATTGTTCCTTTTGCTTGCGGTTGGAATTTATGTGTAAAACAAGGATAAACCATTAAAATCTCCAAATATATGATAATTTTTACATAAGCTAAACTATATTTGAATTAATTTTGAAAAACTGTGACTTCCTGTGTATAGCCGGAAATTGCTTCATTGTTTGCTGAACATGGATTGCTATTGAAGCGCCAGTTTCATTTGAAAGAGTTGCACTCGAGAAAGACGGAATGGTTCCAGGATTTGAAATTGGATCAGAGGATGGATACAGTAGATTGTTTAGGAGAGTAAACAACAGTTGAGGTACATGTCCGATTTCAAAATTATCCTTTCATATTGGTAAAAGTTTCTCATCTTGATCTAACATGGTATTAAATCGAGTAGCAAGACCAAATAAAATTTCTAAATCTTTCTAGGGTAAATGTTTATTTTTAAATGCTATGGTTATTTCTTGACAAGATTATTGATTCAGCTTGAACTTCTTCATGACGAGGTTTGAATCTGATCTGGTAAGGTGGAACTTAAGTTTTTCTTGAAGTAGCTCAACAGCTGCTTTCGTAATAACAAGTGTATCGTATTTCAGCATCGAATAAACGTTTAAACCATAGAGTGGCATTAAATTGACGTAACTGATTTGATCAGTGGCCAGAGAGATGTTTTTTGGTAAGATGTCGTTACTAAAAATAAAAATTAATTTAAGACTTTCATTTAAAACATGAAAAATTCACTCACTCATCAATAAATAAAACAGAAGGACCCCAGTTCCGGCTCTCAATAAGTTGCTTGATATAACTAGCATCATCCGTAGGGATTTCCAAATCATTAACAATATGAAGGTCATCTTGAGCCAATTTTATTGATAATGTAGAAGTTAATCCGAGTACTCGAGTGTAAAAAGGGAGCATATAAAAGTGAGTTGTTGGAGATCTTGGTCCGTGAACATTTCCACCTCCTCGCCAAAGTGGTGAACGAATTGATCCATGACGCGCCCTGCCCAAACCTTTTTGTGGCCAAGGTTTTCTTCCTCCTCCTCTCACTTCCATACGAATTTTACTATGAGCAAAACTAACAAATCTGTATTTTCGTTGCCATTCTACATTTTGGTGTACGATGTCGATTCGGGGGGTGGCTGCAAATATGATTGGATCTAGTTGTATGATTTCAAGTTTCTTTTCAGCTTCAGTGTCCAGGTTTTCTACCCAAACTATATGAAAAAGATTAGATATTAGTCAAATTAATATTAGAAAATAATTAAAAGTTTTACCTTCTCTTGGTTGTCGAAATACTAGGCTTTGATCATGACTGGCATTGAACTTCAAGGGAGTGATGGCTGCTGTTGAAGCTACAGATCTGTTACTGACTGATCTAACAAAGGATCTTACAATATTTAACATTTTTAATATTTTTCAATCAAAACAAATGAAGTGCTACAATGCATGGGAAAACAAAACTGCTATAAAAAATATGGGATGGGAATTTAATGACAGCATTATCAAAAGTTTTATAGCAGTTTGTAAACATATAAACATTCGGCATTTACGGAATTAGCTAAAATAACTATAGATACGATGAGGATTGCAGTTGAAGGATGTGCTCATGGGGAGCTAGATAAGATCTACGAGGTTATCCAGTCTATAGAAGAAACAGAAAACTTCAAAGTAGATTTACTAATCTGTTGCGGTGATTTCCAAAGTACTCGCAATTTGGCTGATTTAGAATGTATGGCTGTTCCTAAGAAGTATTTAGACATTTGCACCTTCTACAAGTGAGTCCAATCAAAGTATTAAAGATCGAATTGACAAATATTTCTTTTAGATATTATAGCGGAGAAAAAAAAGCGCCAATGCTAACAATTTTTATTGGAGGAAATCACGAAGCATCTAATTATCTTCAGGAATTGGCTTATGGTGGGTGGGTAGCACCAAACATTTATTACTTAGGCTATGCTGGCGTCATTACAGTGAATGGTATTCGAATCGGAGGTATTTCAGGCATTTTCAAAGGCTATAATTACAATAAGGGTCATTTTGAATTTCCTCCTTATGATGAGAACAACAAAAAAAGTGTTTACCATATTCGCAGTTCAGAAATTTTCCGTTTGAAGCAGTTGACATCTAAAATAGACATTATGTTGTCTCATGATTGGCCTGGAAATATTTACAACTACGGAAATGTTACACAACTGCTGAGATTCAAGCCCTACTTTCGTGAGGATATTGAAAGTGGAAGATTAGGCAGTCCACCATGCGAAGAATTGATATATCTCTTAAAACCAAGATATTGGTTCTCAGCACATTTACATTGTAAATTTGTGGCCAAAGTTATTCACTCGGATACAGAGCAAACTGATTTCCTTGCATTGGATAAATGTCTACCTAGAAGAAACTTTCTGGAGATAATTACATTGGATGATACTCCAGAACCAGATCAAGTAGTGAGTTTGAAATGTTGTATTGAAATTGAAAATAAACTTACAACAACTGTTTTTTTAGGAACCTAATTTGGAATACGACCTCGAGTGGCTGACTGTTCTCTTTTTAACCAACAACCTTCTAAACGTACGCAGCTCTTACACAAAACTACCTAGAGAGTGTGTTAACGACGCTAGTGACACAACAAGAGTTAACTTCAAACCCACTGAAGAAGAGATGGCCTCGGTTAAAAAGAAGTTTGGAGATGACTTAAAGATTCCCAAGAATTTTGTAAAGACAGTGCAGGCGTTTAATCCAAATTTCGATTCAAGCAATTTTCATAGGATTAAGTAAGAATGATCTATTCAAAATTATCTATCAAACTAAATAAATAATTTTTTAGTGTCGACGTCCAACCGGAATTGAATCCTCAAACCACATCTTTCTGCGAGAAGCTTGGAATCGATGATCCATTATTCCTTGCACTTTCTTACGCTGGAAAAGATATGAGTAACATGAGCCTGAATTGTTCAATGGCAAGTGAAAGTAATGTCACTCTGAATGAAACACTGGACGTGACGACAACTACTGATAAAGAGCGGGAATTTGCCAAACGAGCTCCTCTCGCTTCTTTCCTTCCAAAACCAAAATGGACTAATGATGAAGAAATTAATTTGGAAGATTCTGATGATGAAGCAATACCGAATATTTCAACAGCGACTGTAGATTTACTTAGCTCTACTAAAATTGAAGAACAAGTTGAGGAAATCGAAGAATCTGGAGACAATAGCATCCTGGATTTATCGATTAAAGATCAAAGTTCTACTTTGGCGAGTGATCTAAATGATACTGCAATTGAACAACCAACTGAACTAACAACAACTCCACCAGTTAAAAAGTTTAAGAGGAGGAATGAAAGTATATACAAAACTGAAGATGATTAAAACATTGTGACCTTACAACCATAAAGTATGAAAAAATTTCTGTTAATTGACGATTATTTCATAGTTTATTATTGCTTGTACATGAACTCGTTGTATCTATCGTTATTGATAAAATGCATTAAAATATATTTTAAAAACAAATAAATTCAAAATACTTTGGAAACCTTTAAACTTAAGTTCATGCTAATAAAAATTCTGGGGACTCATAAAAAACTGTATCACAGAAATAGTGATCTGGCGCAGGAATCACTTCTAGTTTAAGTATCTGCTGTTCACTATTTTCTTTAACTATTTTCCTGTAAAAGTTACAGTGGCTTCTGCTGTCATCTCTTTGATCATTGTAAGGTGGACTTAGAATATCAAAGAAAGCAGCTGGTCCATCGATTGCTGTAATTTCATGGTAGTTATATTTGTCAGGGGATAAAATGGAAGTGACTAGATCTGACGCGTTAATTTCTTGAATTTGTTCTCTTTTAACAAGAATCTCGTTAGATGTACCGGCATTTATTCTCGTGTAACTTTGAATGGTCACTGATCCAGAGACAATTTTCAGAATACCATGCATTCGGGGATGGTCATGAATAGGCATCGTGTAGTTGTCTCGTAAAACAAATACTAGAAAAGAACCAAAGTTAAGTCTATCTAAAAATTCGTATTATATTCTGAAAATCTTACAGCTCATAGTAAATTCAGGGTTCTCCTGGATACTAATAAAGGTGCAAGGTGCTTTGTTGGTTGATGCAAAAGCACGTTTACTGGTTAGTTTTGGATTTATGCCTAAATCTTTGATAGTAATGTCGGCCACTAAATTTCGTAACTGAGCAAAATTATTTGCAAAAATATGTCGATTATTCTTGTCAAAAGTTATCTGAGCTTGTTTAAACACTCTTGCGAATAGTTGTGACATTTTGAGTTTTCAGATTTGCACCAAGATAAACCAAAAATACTTTTAAAGAGTCACATCCTGTTGTAAATATGCTATCTAAAATTCACAGGAATTATTTTTCCAAAATCAAAACAAACTTTATGACAGCTGATTTTAGATATAAATCCCATCCCATTGTACAATTAGCATCTTAATTATTATGCAGAGACTCTTCTAATTTGAATTACTATGATACAAATCGAGCTTTTTTGTTAGTTTTTCAAATCCTTTATTAAACAAATTGTAGCTATTGCGGATTTCTGCTATAAATAACCTATTTTTAACTTCATCTCATCTTTAATTTACCATGCTCTTGTTTTGGATTGAGTTGCGTCCGTTAAAATCCATGTATTTTTCTCTTTCTTAATCATTGACATCTGTTTATGCCTTGGATGAGTTTTGCAGATATTATACAGACGACCTTCTCTTCTCACAAAATAACAATCTTTGCATCGCCTTCGCAATTTGCCTTTAATCTTAAAGCCTCTTTCAAAACTAATTAAAACTGGAGCAGGTTGCAAAATATTACTGGTTCTAAACAAGGAGCTTGAAGGCAGTAATGTAAGTGCTCTAGTGGTGGCTTGAGGTGCTGTGAATGCTGAAAAACTTTTAGCGAGAATTTGAGTTGTAAGCTTATTTGTTATGGATAAAATTGGCCGCCAATTAGGTAAAGATATCAGCTGCTTCCACATCTAAAAGACAAAATGTGTTAATTGGAGACTTTTCATAATCAATGGAGATTGAATTACCTTGCAGTTCTATTTAAGAATTTATTTTGAATCTTATTTTATTTGATTTATTCTCAAAAGTTTCCCATCCCACAAAAGTCAACGCACTATTTAAATTTGTTGTTGTTGCTGGTATTTTTATTATTTTTTGTTTATTTTGATTTTAATTGATTTGAAGCGGCTTTTAACTTAAAAGCAATACTAATATCTAGTTACCAGCTTAGAGATAGACCACAGGAGTAAAGGAAGCCTCGAGGAACTCTTAAAATGTGATTACAAGCAACGCGGGTTATACAGGTAGAAATTTGTTTTATGGACCACCTACGAAGAAATCTCCATTGAGATATTTTGTTTTTTATGATTGTTGCTAAAATGAAGTTTCTTTCTAGGAAACATGTTGCTCATTCACATATTGGCAGTACTCTGCGTCACTGTAGAAGCATCTCGAAACTTTATTCCAAATGGAGACTCGCCTGACTCAACTCGTCCTTTGGAAGCTATAAATAATACTGGCAACTTTCGAATGCATGGTAAAAAAGGCAAAGACAAGTCATGGTTCAATGGACAAGAGATGAGATATATATACTGTGTGAGGCCGTTAGAGGGAAAATGCGAAGAGATTAAATCTAAACAGTGTTTAGGAACTAATTTACCTTATCAGAGCACTAGTTTGGATCTAACCTCATCTTACAGCCAAGAAGAAACTTTTGAGCTACTCTATAGTTATCAAGCCCTCAGACATGTTCCTAAATGTTGGGCAGTTATTCAACCCTTCCTTTGTGCTGTATTTTTGCCTAAATGTGAGATCATAAACTCAACGTCTTACGTTTATCTGCCCAGTTTGGAGATGTGTAAAATTACTATGGAACCATGTCGTATTATGTACAATACCACCTTTTTCCCGGATTTTTTGAAATGTAATGAAAACCGTTTTCCTACAAAATGTAACAATGATGTTCGCGAGATGAAATTTAATCTGACTGGTCAGTGTTTGAAGCCTTTAGTGCCCACAGACTCTACTGGGGATTATTACAAAGAAATTGAAGGATGTGGAATTCAGTGTAAAGATCCACTATATTCGGATGACGAACATAGACAGATTCATAAGTTGATTGGCTGGGGAGCATCTATTTGTATCACCTTCAACGTATTTGCCTTGGCTACATTTTTCATCGATTGGCACAACGGAAATCAATGGCCAGGATTAATTATCTTCTACGTAAACTTTTGCTTCATGATTTCATGTTTTGGGTAAGTTTTATTAATACCATTTTATATTGAAACTAACTTCATCATTTATTTTAGTTGGTTAGCCCAATTCCTTCCGGGTGGTAGAGAAGACATAGTTTGTCGTAAAGATGGTACTTTGAAGCACTCTGAACCAAGTGGTGGTGAAAACTTGTCTTGCATTATAGTTTTCATCTTAGTGTACTACTTTTTGATTGCGGCAATGTGCTGGTTTGTCATCTTTACATATGCTTGGCATATGAGCTTCAAGGCGATTGGTAAAATTCAAGAGAGAATTGATAAGAAGGCTTCATATTTTCATCTCATGGCTTGGTCTCTGCCACTTATTCTCACCATAACCACGATGGCTTTCAGGTTTGTTTAAAGTTGGATTTAAATTCGAATAGTTTAAATTTTGATCTTATATTTTTTATATTTTTTTTATGCATTAAAATCTTATTATGAACTTTCAGTGAAATTGACGGCAACTCAACTGTAGGCATTTGTTTTGTTGGCTATCTCAATCATCCAATGCGTGGTGGTTTCTTACTGGGACCAATGATATGCGTGCTTTTTGTTGGCGGCTACTTCCTAGGACGAGGAATGATCATTTTAATCAAACTGAAAATTTCAAGCAAACAAATAATCTCCAGTCGCGCCAGCAAGAAAATAAAACAGTCAATTGTTAGAATGGGAATTTGCTCCATAATCACGTTTGTTCTCATTTTGGTGACAATTTTCTGCCATATCAACGAATTTACCAACACCGATAGTTGGGCAGGAACTTTGAGAGCTTATATTATTTGCAAAATATCTTCAACATTTACGGATGAAAGTGTTACCTGTAAAATGGCTGATCGTCCTTCTTTGTCCATGCTGCAGTTACATTTACTGAGTTTGTTCGCTTTTGGACTTTTGATGTCGAGTTTTGTTTTTACACCATCAACAGTTCATATTTGGGGAAGATATTTCAGAAGGTGAGTTTATTTTTTCATGTAAAGACTGTTCCTAATTTAATTACTCAATTATTCTCAGAAAATTTGGAAAGGAAGAAGAAGAACCTTTAAAACTCCAAAAGCACAAAGTCATCGCTCAAGCATTTGCCAAAAGAAAGGAATTTCAAAACCAAGGCCGACTCTCAATTAGCTTCCACAACTCACACACAGATCCCGTTGGCTTGAAATTTGATATGAATTCAGCGATTGGAAGTCACGATTTCAGTTCGACTTGGGCCAACAATTTACCAAGATTCGTTAATCGAAGGTATGCTTTGACAGGTTGTGCTACGTCATCAAGTCATGGACCAAGGAAAAATTCAGTGGACTCAGAGATCAGTTTTAGCGTTAGGCATGTTTCGGTTGAGTCGAGGAGAAATTCTATTGATTCTCAGGTTTGTTTTTAATCTTCTAACAGAAATTAAAAAGAGATTTATTTAATTTTTCTTATTTAAATCCAGGTATCCGTGAAAATAGCGGAATTGAAGACAAAAGTGGCTAGCCGCTCTCGTACAGGAAAATCTAAAAATCGTCACCATTCTTCTCGACACAATCGTCGTGACTTCACTACAAGTAGAAGGTATAGCAGGAAAGAAAGCAGCACAAGCGTAGAATCTCAAGTTATAACAGCTATCCAAAACGGAAGAAGGTCCACCAGCGGGACTTCCGGTGTAGCTGGACTTTTGGTGCCACTGGGTGGAAGCAAAAGAAGATCAGGAATCAGCGAGATTAACGAATTGATTGCTAAAAATAAATTCATGATGCCATTTTTGAATTCAACCTCGTCGGATGAAAATTTACAGATGGGAAGTTTTAACGTTCAGGACTCAAAGATAGATATAATCTTGAAGCAGATTGGTCTGAGCGAGCACAAGATTCACGATAATAACTTGAACATGTCGAATAGTCAGGAGAATATTGTTACCTGTGAAGCTTTTGAGATGCGGAAAAAATTACAGGTATTTATTTTATTCCAGATAAATATTCACAAGAATCGATTACTAAATTATTTTTTATCCTTAATTTTTAGGAGACAATGCAATATTCCGACACGCACAGCAGCCTTGAAGAAGGTGCTTTAGCTCTTGTAGGACGCACTAGTAAAAATAACAGTATTAAAAGTGCTAGCAGTAAAAAATCCACTAAACATGGCACTTCACGTCTCAGAAAAACTCGCAAAACGTCTAGATCGATTAGCAAGAATATTCCTCGTACAGATGTCAGAAAGGAGAACAAAGCAATTGAAGATTCTCAAGAAAACTTAAATTCTTCTTTTGCTTCATTTAACTCGGAGCTGTTTCCATTAAACGACTTGAATATTATGCAAAGCTCTCAATCTGGAGTTTCAGTTACAAATTCCAGAAACAGTAAAAAGAGTGTAGATGTTGGAATTCAAACTAATCCTCATGAAATTGCCAAACAAACTTTCTCATCATTTGAGTTTCACGAAAAAGCTTTGAAGAATGAGGAGAATGAAGACATTTACACTGAAAACCATAAATTACTGCCAAAAAAAGGCAATTCAAGAATTATTGCCACACAAACTTCCAAGAAAAGTGAAGTCTCAATGAGTGAAACTGAAAAGCTCAAACTACTTTTGCTGCCTTCGAAATAGTTGTCAATCGATTAATTTAATTAAATAAATTAGAATATAAGTTTATAGATTTTTAAAAATACTTTTAAAAAATTTTCATGGAAGTCTTTTGGATAAAATTTTTACTTTCAATACAATGAACATGAAAAAGGATACTTTTCATAGTAATTTAATTTTTGTGCTGCTAAATGATGATAAAAAGTAATTAGTGCCTTTAAAATATGTCATACTGCAAACTATCAGTAAAAGCAATTGATTAATATTGCATTTAAGTATATTTAAGATCGACTGAACTATTTGAAATTAAATGAACCTCATATATTTTCATCTCTCTTCCTGAACCTAATTAGAACCAGTTTAAAGGAACAAAAAATCGTTGAATCGAAGAAAATCAGAATCAAAAATTAATTTAAATGTATGAATAAATTTTTTAACAACTAATTGATAATCAATAAAATAAGTTAATAAGAAAATTAAAATGTTTTGATGGTATTATTGGTTGGCAATTTCATCTTTGTCGAAGAAAAAGTTGGTCAGTTGTTTAGAGAATTGATCAGAACGGTCCTAAAAATATCCTCCGAAAGTCGGTTTATGGGCATATTATCCATTGATTCAACATGTTATGATTAAAAAAAGATGGAGTGGCATCAAAGGCTGTAAACAGTTTAATTAATTAAACTATTTGTTGTTGTTTATTTTACTCACGTAACCTTACTCTCATAAAAACTCACGAATTTATTCCCTCTACGGGGCAAAACTCGTGAGTAAAAAAGAGCTCGAGTGAGCGTGAGAGATTGACAAAAATATTTGCTCATTGTTCCGCGGGATTCATATTCAAAACAAACATTTGTTTTTTTATTTTATTAGATTTCCCGGCTTTCCCGGCTTGAATTGGTTTTCTAAAAAATCAGACCGTATTTAACTGATTTTTAAACATTTAAATCAACTGAAAGAATTTACAACAAGTGTCTGAGGTATTCTTAGAAAGTGATTTGCAAAAATATTATTTATATTAATTCCAAAATATTTATTTTAGTAAATTGTGATCTTAAAATGGCAGATGAGAATGAAAACTCTTGCGATAAATACGACAGTGACTCCAGCAAACCTGAGAAGATGTTTACGCTCAAGAAGTGGAACGCTGTTTGTCTGTAAGGTTTCAACTTTCTTTTTGTACTATTTATTCCTTTTAATTTTCTTGAATGACATTTAAATGCCTTTTAAAGATGAATAATAAGATAGTATTAACAACCAATTTTAATATATTAAATTGTTTATATGAATGGGCTTCTGTTTATCATGATCGAATAAATTATGATGGTCGTTTAAGAAAAGATGTTCTTCCATGGAAACATTTGTTTAAAATCAAATGCCCAAAGTTGCTGTATTTGATTTTCACCAACTTACCAGATTTCATTAATTATGCTTAGTTATGCCTAAATCTGCCTAATTATACAAAACTTTGGAGGAAAAAACTAATTTACTAATATTTTCTTATATCTGCATTTTAATTTAAAACTTTGGTTCTTAGATTGTTTTTTTAAAAAACACTTTGATTTTCACCAACATACCAAATTTCATTAATTATGCAAAATGATGCTGAATCATGCCTAATTATGCAAAACTTTAGAGGTGAAATGATCTGAATTTGCACAGAAAAAATAATATTTAGCAAGTTCTTAAATTAAAGGGTTATTTAGTAGTAAAATCCTTTTGGAAAAATTTTTAACTTTGTGTTTGGGTCCCAGGTTACTTAAAATCAGAACCTTTTGGAATGAACATTTTTTTGTTCAGATTGTTTGTTTTTGTAAAAAAATTTACTTTCTACATGAACCTTCATGGATAATTCAATAACATCGTTTTTGAATTTAAAAAATTAAAAATGATCTCAAGTTTTTGAACTTCAAAATAAAATTTTCTCTTGTGTCCTTAACCTGGGTTCATGGATAATAATTTTGAACATTCGTTCGACCAAAAAATCTTTCGTCGGGTGCAAGTTATGGGTCCCAAAAAATCAAATTTTCCTAATAAGTTCTTAAGATTAAAGGGTTAATTTCTTGATAAAATCGTTTTTTGGAGCAACATTTCGTAATTTTTGGTTTTTGGGTCCCAACATTCAGAAATAAAATTTTCGAAGTATTGCTTTTCATGAACCTAGGTTCATGGATAATAATTTTTTTGAACATTCGTTCTTTGACTAAAAAAATCCAAAAAATTGGGTTTCGCGGGTCGCATTTTTGGTTTTTGGGTCCCAACATTTAGAAATAAAATTTTCGAAGTATTGCTTTTCATGAACCTAGGTTCATGGATAATAATTTTTTTGAACATTCGTTCTTTGACTAAAAAAATCCAAAAAATTGGGTTTCGCGGGTCGCATTTTTGGTTTTTGGGTCCCAACATTCAGAAATAAAATTTTCGGAGTATTGCTTTTCATGAACCTAGGTTTTTTGCATCAGAAACTATACTAATAACAGTTTTGATCCAATTCGAGACACTTTGGTTCAATCTTTAATACAACTATTTATAGACATCTTTTGTCAACTTTCCGCACATCAGTCATCGTGAAATAGTCTTATTATCAAGATTCTTACATAAAATCATAGTAGCCAGAGCATTTTACTTGAGATATTAAACTTTAATCACTTGTGCTTAAAAATCCACGATCTATTCATAGACACTATATTAGCCGACCCTCAGATCGCATATAAGCAATGAAGTTACTCGGTTTTTAGTTATCCGCTAACTTCACTTACTTCATTACTTCGACCCCGCAAAAAAAGGAAAGGTACTGAAATACATGTTTTAGTAGAAAAATCCGTGTCGCATGTATTCAAATTTTTTTCGGTCTTTTCAAATTAGAAATGTCAAACTGACAAACGGGTTTTGCTAAAACTTCACCGGGGTAAATATCAAAATAATATAATTTTCCTCGAAAAAAATATTGCTCCATATAAAAAATAGTCTTTTTTTAAAATCATTATTTTGTTCAAAAAAGTTGCATGTGGATTTTCTTTTATGGTGAAATATCAAAGATGAAGAGTCCAATTGAACTTCTGTTTCAACAGAATTTGAATTAGGCAACGCTAAAGTGGTATAATTTAAGTGTCTATTTTTAAATCGAAACACTCCGTCTAAAGATACATATTTCCTGTTAAATCAAATCCACTAATAAATTCCACTAATAAATCCACTAATCCTGGATTATAACAGGATGGTTGCACAAGTTTATAAGTTTTCGATTTTTTAATCGTGTTTTATTGTAGTCTAAAAAGTTTACGGTCAAATCATTAAACTAGCAAAATTATAATTTTCGTTTAACAAACAGAAAATTTCAATAAATTCTCAAAAATATCATAGATGAAATAACTAAATAGCTCGATCCCTGAAAAGTTAAATTTCGCCAAAAAGTCAATAATGTCGTCAACAATGAAGGTCAAAATATTTTCACAGATTCAAAAAATCAGACAGTCATCAGATTTAGTGTGTTCTTGCCCTTGCATGATGTTTACGCACGAAAGAATCTATTTATAGCTGAAAACAACATTGTAAGGATTCCTCCTACAACTGCATGAAATACTGAGATTCCTTATCTGCGTAAATCAATGAAAAATATTGATTCTTTAATAAGTTCTTAAATAGCTAAAATAATACGACACCAAAATATGTTATGGACTTATTTTATTTTGTAGCTTTCTTTACATATTTGCTTAATGTGCGATAGTTTTGATATAAAAATATTTTTCTTTTAATTGAAATAAATATAGTTTAGCCAATGTCTTTTGATAATTTCTTGTAAAATAGGAGTAACCTTATCATTCCTAACCATTTCTTATCATTGGTTCTGCTACATTTTTAATGTAGATATTTTCGAGCTTATTTCGAGTTCATATCCAGTAAATTCACAATTTTTTATTTCATTGCAAATAGAGATTTTTGTCATTAATCACCAAATTTCGAAGGAACTGTTGCCTTATTGGATTTGCATTCAACTTTAAAATTTCAATTTAGCTGCCTAACCAACAATAAATGTATTGCCTATCATTTCCATTTTTTTTCTATAGTAATATTCCAAATTAAATTTCAAGTTAAATTTCAATTAACAAATTTAGAAGAGCTTCATTGTCTCAAATTTCACTAATTACCTAATTAAGATCTAATGTGCAGAGATACCTACAAAAAATCTACAAGTCTATCTACAAAGTCTGCCGGTTCACTAATTCAATTAATTAATATAGATATAACTAAATCATCGCTAATTGCTAAGTAATAATATATACACGTCTTTGATCGACCTTCTACAAAATAAAATTCTTGGGGGCTGCTTAAGAACTAGATTAATGAATTAATTATATTAATGATCTGATTGATTTCTTTAAAGTTTCTTTCGTCAATTATCACAATTAAATTATTAAAAATTATTATTGAAATATAATCCACTGCGTGTTAAACATTATTTCATATTCCTGATGCAGCTTTACATAAGCTGCCTCTGCTTCTACAGTTGCAACAATTGAATAATTCCTAAACAACTACTATGGCAATATTATTTTTTATATTTAAATAATAATTTTATAACGTTATAGTTGAAGTCAAGGAGAGTTAAAAAGGAGGATTTTAATTTTTAATTAAACTGAAAAGTTGTGTCGTCATCCATTGCAATTTCCTCCTTTCTTTTCCCTCCTTTTCTCTATTTTTAAAAACTAAAGCTTATAATCAAAAACCAAAATATAACTACAACATAAACGAGTTAGGGTTACATGTTGAAGGACATGGGCTTAATGTTGGCCACCGAGCTCATCCTTCTTACGCGACCCATCATTTTGCGCTCAATATCTTCCAGCGATTTTCCTTGTGTCTCTGGCACGTAGAAGATCACGAAGAACAAACCGACCACGCAAACAGAACCGAAGAACCAAAAAGCACCGTGATTTCCGATAGCAGCTAAAATTTTAATTGTATATTAGAATATGATGGGTTTTGGATAAAGTTTAGAGTAACTTACCGACAATATCAGCGAATGACTTTGTAACGACGAAAGTACAGGCCCAGTTAAATGCGGTTGCCACTGATGCAGCTGATCCTCGAATTTTGCCTGAAAATGTATGACATTGTATTTAGTTTCAATTGTATTATTTAAATTTAAATAAAAATGCTCACCTGGCAAAATCTCTCCCATCATGAGCCATGGAATGGGTCCGAAACCAAGGGAGAAGCCGACCACAAATAGAACGAAACTGGCAAGTGGTAACCATCCAATATCACTGACATCCGCACCAGAGTTCTTGTAATAAAAGAACGTACCGAGCGTCATCAAAGTGATGATCATCAGCACATCAGAAATGTAAAGTAGAATTTTTCTACCAAGTCGATCAATTAGGACGATTCCAATGAAAGTTGCCATAAAGTTTACAATTCCAACAATAATTGTGCAGAGATTCTCGTCAATGGTACTTCCAGCATCCTTGAAGATGGATACGGTATAGAAGATAACGGCGTTGATACCAGAAAGTTGCTGGAAGAACATCAAACCAAGAGAGATGAGCAGAGGTTTAAGATTGCTGCGTTTCATAAGATCAAAGATCGCATTCTTGGAAGCGTGTCGTTCAGCTTCATGGTGAGATTTCATGATTCCTTTAAGTTCAGGCTCTACATCTGCTTGTCGTCCTCTCAGCCATTGTAACGCTTTACGTGCACGATCTTCTCTTCCTTGCGAGACATACCAGCGAGGAGTTTCAGGGATCAAGAACATGAGAACTAGGAAAGGAATTGGTAGTGCGGCTCCTAAGAATGCCAAAGCACTCCAGTCCATGTATTTTCCAGCGACGAAACAAAGAAGGATACCTATGTTACCAAAGGCAGTTGGTAGGAGACCGAGAGTACCACGAACTTCTGGTTGAACAGTTTCTCCCAAATATACTGGGAGCGAGAGTGAAGCAATACCCACACAGAATCCAGATAAGGCACGACCTATGGGATGGAAATATTATTTAATATTTTCAATCATGAAGATTTGAAATATGGACAACAGAAATTTACAAATTAATTTAAATAAATATTTGAGAAGAACTCACCAGCTAAAACAAGCCACACAACATTAGCACAGGCAATCATGAGCCATGCAACGATAAAAGGTATTGCTGTCGCCAAAATTGTGTTCTTTCTGCCTAAATATTCAATCAAAGGTCCACCCAAAATACCTCCAGCTAAACCAGCCAATGGCATAATTCCACCCACCCAAGAAGCCTATAAAAAAGCATAATATTTTTAGTAAATTGGTACAAGTTTAGCGAATTTAAAAAGAACTTTGCGTGATGTGCAGATTTAATTTTGATTAGGGTTTATGTGAATTCTCAACCGTTTCTTTGTTTTTTGTAATTCACTTCATCTTGAATTGTTTTTTTTAAAACTAAATAAAAATTGTTCAGAAATATTTTGATTAAGAAAACTTAATTAAGTAATTTACACAAAACTTTTCCCGTGACAATAATTCGCCACACTATTTTCTCGAAAATCACTAATTTATTAATCAAATATTTGCCACCCATGTTATGCAAATTACACAGAAACTAATATGGCAAAAAATTAAGCAAAGCAATTTAAGTTCGCCAACCGCTGCAAATTGGCTTTCAATTTCATAGCCCGCACAACAACAACTTGAAGGAATCACAGTTCGCACGAAGAAAATCGATTTGGGGAAATTTTCCACTTACTTCTTGATCGGACATATCAAAGTTTGTGATGTTGCGGTCCTGCATGGATACTAAGGCTGGTGAAGTGTAGGCAGATGAGAATCCTACGACCATGGATCCCAAAGATACAGTCAAAGCAGCCAGTACCTAATTATTGTTAAATTAAAATTTGTATAAATTGATGTTGGGATGTTTGGAGAGCTGAGAAAAACCTGGGATATGGTGCATTTGGCTTTAGGATCTTCAAAAGGCACTGAGAAGGACACGTGAGTGTCAGCTCGCATGAGAAGCTTCATCTTTTCGTTGGGTTTTTGGTTTTAAGGCCACAAATTATAACTTTTTAATAATTAATTGGAAAATTTTTAGATTGCTAACTATTTTCCATTAAAAACTCGCTGGTGTCGGATCAGTTAGTCTCAATGATGCACTTTAATAATTTATTAGATTTCCTAAAATATTATTTTTTTTTATTTTGAATGTCTTTTCACTTTTGTAGACAATTAATCGTCAATTGCCCAAGTCGAACTAAACAAAACACTCATTTAGTCAATCATTTGTCAATTTTATTGATCAGAAAAATCGCACAGCACTTGAAAATAATAGGAAGCCCTTCATGGACCAACATCGTGGTGTGCATGCGTTTTAACGAAGCTCGTTTGACCCAATCTCACTCGTCTGAGCAGACTGAGAAATTCTTTCTTAAAAATTTATTTTCTTCTTTTAGGCTTTTGAAACTTTTAATAAAGACTTTGACAATACATATTTTAATAAATATTGATCATGACTCCAAAATGTGGAGCAAAGTCTTGAACTTTTAAAAGTGCGATAAGAATGCTCAGAAACTACTGATTAAAATTTTGTGGCTAGCTTGAGAGAATAAGCTCATTTGAATATTTTTGATGCTAAAACAGATTTCGCGAATCACGCTGATTGGGATTTATTATAAGCAAATGAATTAACTCATCCGGTTGATTAGTTTAATGGATATGCGTTGGAGAAACATTTATGGTTGAATCACGGTTTATGAGTTATAATTAATATTCTTTATCAAACTGCATCTTTTGATTTGTTAAAGATTGTCAATTTTCTTCTTGACGATCTTTTGCACTTTTATGAAAACTTGCATGCAATTCAGGATTAGATTTAAAATGTGCCACAAATTTCCAATTTGCTCAAAATATGTTTGCTTGACACGCAACCTTCTCGTTAAGATCGGAATTTTCAAATCAATTTCTTTGATGAAAATGCATTGAAAATATCCATTAATTCTAATGACTAAAGCGTTGTACACACTATGAAAGTGATTTTTTCAAAAATCAAAGTTTTCCGTGAAAGTTTTTTTGACGCTTCAAAAATTATTTTCTTACTTTTCGAATTTTATCTCATTTATTGTCCAAAGAAAGCGTTTTTAACCATTTTCTACGAGTTCTAAGCATTGAAAGACCATATTGAGAATGAATTGGCATTAAAAAAGGGAAATGTGTCGAAATAAAAATTTCGGACTTTGAAAATCGGAGTAAATTAATCAAACTTGCAGCGCAAAAATAGGAAATTTTCTATTCTTCGTGAAAGTTCAGCCTCGCAGTTTTTATTGTGGTTTATGATTTTGATCAGAATATTTAATCACCGCAACTGCACAAATCTGATGCATATTTATGGCAAGAATGATGTGGAAAAAAAAAATTCCAAAATTTATCATTTTTGAGGCAACTTTCATGGGCAAAACCAGTAAAAAGACCAAAATTCACTGAAAGTTGTCTGAAAGTAGAGTTTTTCCTAAAGTTTTTCCAAATTTTCTTCAAACAATAAATTGGTAGTGTTTCTTTAGTTGGACAAAAAAATAAGTTGGAAATTTTTATTTGTATTTTATTTTTTGGAAATTTTTAGTTGGACAAATATTTTTTTATGGATTTTATTTTTTGGATTATTTTTAGTTGGATGTATTTTAGTTGGACTGTTTAAAATTTTTGGATTTTATTATTTGGATTTTTTAAATTTGGATTGACTTTATATGGATAATATTTTTGATTGGAAAACATTTATTTGGTAAGATTTTTGTGGACAATGAGCTATAAAGATTTTTAAATCCTTCCATTTAAAAATTAGTGCAATGTGTTTAAATAAAGATGAGTCTTTTTTTGCAAGATAAATTCCAAACGGATAAAGTGATACCAATACTTAGATTAAACATAAGTGTGGTGTATCCACCAGCTGGGGAGATATATAACTTCTCTGACACAAGGTCGGTTTTCTCATACAAAATCAACTTTTGAATGGTACAAGTTAGCGATTGAGTTCTGCGAAAATATTTAATTATCGAAATATTTGAAATTTAAAAACCACTTTCATGTTGAAATACAAGTAACAGTGTTGAGACGTATAGATTTTTCATCTTGTAGTTGAATTCCAATAATTTTTTTTTTTTCGTTTCATCTTACAAAACAATTTTCTTGAAGAAACTCAATCGCTAGCTTGTACCATTCAAAAGTTGATTTTGTATGAGAAAACCGACCTTGTGTCAGAGAAGTTATATATCTCCCCAGCTGGTGGATACACCACACTTATGTTTAATCTAAGTATTGGTATCACTTTATCCGTTTGGAATTTATCTTGCAAAAAAAGACTCATCTTTATTTAAACACATTGCACTAATTTTTAAATGGAAGGATTTAAAAATCTTTATAGCTCATTGTCCACAAAAATCTTACCAAATAAATGTTTTCCAATCAAAAATATTATCCATATAAAGTCAATCCAAATTTAAAAAATCCAAATAATAAAATCCAAAAATTTTAAACAGTCCAACTAAAATACATCCAACTAAAAATAATCCAAAAAATAAAATCCATAAAAAAATATTTGTCCAACTAAAATACATCCAACTAAAAATTTCCAAATAAAATAATCCAAAATAAAATTTTTGTCCAAATAAAAAAATCCATATTTATATTTTCCAACTAATGATACGCTGTCAATAAATTCGTCTTTTTAATACGCAAATTTTGACTATTTTTTGAAAAAAATCCTTCCACGGGAAAATGTCAAGAAGTTGAAAAAACCGGAAAAAAGAAGAAACTTTCAGTGATTTACTTTCATAGTGTGTGGACCGCTTTAAGACTTTAAAATTTTTCCATTTTCTATAACATTTACCACGTTCGCATATTTTCTTTACAAATTTTTCGAGCTCAATAAAAAACTCATTTAAGGAAAAATCCTCAAATATGCAGAAAATATTGACATTTAAATTTTAAATTCCCAATTTTCTGATCAACTTGACGATCGTTTTAGTTTCATAAATTTCTGGACATTGCACATAAAACAATTTTGTAAAATTTTCTTACAAATCGTTTTAAATCCTTTATATTAGGTTTTAAATTGTTTTTTCACTGAAGACACTAGATTTTTTAATAGAGAGAAAGCCTCCGTCAAAACTTCTTTCTCAGCAAAACTACCGATTGCTACTATTAAGCATATTTTCTTACAGACTCGAATGAGCAACTGATACTGACTTTAATTTTCAAATAATAATAAGTCCTACTGTGAATTATTGTTTCATTTGACGATTTTTCATGCAAAAATTAAAAACGAGAGAAATTCTCAATCTTTGAATTTAAATAACCATCTCAAAACTGAGTCTAAGGGAACTCCAAGATGTTACTTAAATTCATGCTTTGCTTTTATCAACTCTAGGCAAACTTAAATATGGTAATTGGTAGAGTGTAGTGAGTTCTTCCTGCTGGCACAAGCTCTAAAGTTAAACTGTTGGCAGAGCTTCGCTTAATTCATGCTAACACTACTTGAACATAGCAATGCAAACAGTGACAGCCATAAATTACCAGCGGAAAATATTATCCACAATCCTATTCGCTCGTGGAAACTAAACAAAAAGCTGCCCATAAACTTTAATGATGCATAAGGTGGAAGCTTTTGATGATATGCTTGAAATGCATGAAATATGTTTTTAATATGCTCGAAGTGCATAAAGCTAGTGGAGGTCATAAAATTAATAGATGCAGCTATTTATGCCCATCGTATCTATGATAATCTTATCAGATGCATTCAATTTTAATTAATGAAGACGTGTGGTTAAAAATGAGAATTGATTGCTTGCTTTTATTTTAAGGTGGGTATTTTGTCTTGTAGCTGTGTTGGCTCTTCAAAATTCCAATTCAATCACATTTTGGCCTAAATTAATGAATTTAACTCAAATTGGTCCAAATGACTCTTTTAGTTAATAATCTATAAGCAAATTATTCTCAATATTCTCCAGCGATAAAAACTGGAATGGACTCAATGCACTCAATTAAATTAAAACATGATTTGAAAAAAAATTGCTCAAATTATTGGATTGTTATCAAATTCATCTGCTGGAAGCGTGCTCGCAATTTGACGTCACGTAAAGCACCAACTCCTCGCTTGTTTACGACTCCGCGATTTTGACCTAATAATAAGTGTAATTGCCAATTTTGATAAGCGAATATCTCTTCAATTACTATAATGCTTCAGATTGAGGAGAAAACTCTGGCAATTTGCGACCAAGGTTACGAGGGCCTTTTGATTTAGCATTTCCGGTTGTGGAGCATTGCCTTCTGTTTGTTTTAATGGTTCCTCAGTTTGTTTGAGGGAACGTGCCTAGTTTTGAACTTTAAAAGATTTCTAAGGTTAATTTGTTTGGAAGATTCATAGAGTTGAATGAATTTAAATGGACCTCATTATAATACTCCAAATATATTTGAACAAGCTTGAGCTTTAAATAGAACGCGAACGGTCGCAATTTTATGATTAAAATTGATTAGACTGTAATAGGTTCATCATTACCGAAACTTTTGAGCGGCGTGACGAGATGGCACTTTAAGTGATTTGAATTCTTTTGATAGTCACTTGTTTGCGCTTGAGTAGCTGGAAATTTGTTAGGGTATGTTCGTAAATATTGCTCAATGAATTGGTTTTGCAGTTTATAAGTGGTTTTTTTCTACTACGCTTTGATTTGTAAAGAGTACAATTTTTTTCACATGATCAGTCAGATTTTCAAAAGTTTTTCTAATAAATATTTAAATTTTCTCAATAAACCTATAAATTTTCTTTTTTCTTGATTATATTGAGTGAGGATCATTCTTGATCGTACTTGTAGTTTATTTTCTCAGTGCCTTGTCTTATCCAGTAAAATCTAAATCTTTCAAATACTCACTTGAGTGTAAATATAAATAGGGTTGGTGGTTGGTCTATAAACTTCAAGTTTTGCTTTGCCATCTTCAGTGATTTGTCTCACGAAAGGAACAGATGATCTTAAGTTGTCATCTTTTGTTCTCATCTCCATGTTATCGCCAAAGAAGCTTATACTTTTCTTGGAAGCAATACTGATGGATCTTGCGTTCTGAAAACTTTTTCTGTTAGTCAGGAATTCGTCTTCATCGCTCGAAGAGTCGAGATCCTTAAATAAAAATGCAAAATGTTAAAAAAATGCAAATAAGTAAAATAATTGAACTAACTTTAAGATCAATGACCACTGGCTTGGTTATGTCTGGATCAATGTGCAACAAACTGGAGTTTTCATTATCATACTCCTCTTCGCTGCTGGATGGTGATGGTTCCTTTTCAAATTTGAAGGAGATGTGGCGGGCGTCTAAACTCTTGTGTTTTCTCGCTTGGAACTGTTTGCGTTGGGCTTCAAACTCATCATCTGAGGAAGAAGCTTTAAGCAGGTTCTCTAATCGCTTTGAAGATTTTACGTCCAAAGATACGTGTCTTTTGGACTGAAATTGGCCTCTATCACCATCATCCAGATACGCTCTTAAGTCCTATAATAAAATTAATAAATTAAGGTTAATATGAAGAAAAAATGAAATTAACTTACTCGAATTAAAATACTTTTGTGTTCAGATCGCGAGCTTATAGACCGAGTTTTCTGGAAAGCCTCTCTCTTCTTCTTGAAATTATCTTCGTCACTATCAAACTTGTCCTCTTCTTCGTCCTGTTCATTAAATGACACATGTGTTTTTCTGAGCTGTTTGGCTTGAGTTCTCGCGTCTTTTATTTCATCAGCAAACGGATTTTTGTTGTCTTCAGATTCCAGGAGAGGATTAAAGGTGCGTTGCTGATTGGCCAAAAGCCTAGGCGAATTAGAGATGTTGTCTGTTGAGGTGTCGATAACAATTGTGTCCAAGCTAGTGGCGGTTGTGGAGTTCGAAAGGGTACCTTCTGCTGCGTTAACTCTGCTGTAACCGTGTTGAAGAGGATCATCCTAGAGAATTAAGACAAAACATTTTTTAGATTGAGCAGTAGGATTTCAATTTTACGAGGAAACTAAAAACTTTCGATTTTACTATTCAAAAGAGTTTCCATGAGTCCGCCAATGTAGCTGAGTTTGAATGAATTTAGCGCGAATAAAAAACTTAACTATTGCACAATAGTTTTGATAGGTTCGCTTAATTTACTATAAGTGCTAATCTCCACTTTCCACAATGTCTAGAGCAGTTGCAGTTTGACACTTGAGTGAAAACTTGAGTGTGGCGCATCTTCCAATAAAAACTTAAATACTTAACTCCATACTATAAAAATGTCTTATCAAAGGGCTATGAAAATGATCGGTGGACTGGTTCTTTAGAAAGGCATATTCAAATATTTTTTTAGTCAATTATTTATTATATACTCATCAAGTAAACATGAGAACTTTATTTTCTTCCATTTTTTTAAAGAAACTCTAGGACAATCTCGACGAGTAATGTTTACAACATGAAGATAATAAACTTTGACCCAAAATATTTCAAAAATTCTGTTTCTTAAAAAATATTGGTAGGAAACTAAAACTGTTGAAATTTTTCAAATAATTTTCAAAACTACAAAATGATGAAGAAATGTGAACCCTTTTGACACTGAACTTATAACATTATCAGACAATTATCAGCTTGTTTTACTTGTAACACTTGTTGACGTGAGTTTTATGAAATGTTCGATGAATTCCTATGGAGCATCAACAATTTTTTCCTTATCAAATTTTGTAATGAGAGAAATTCTGTAATTTTCGACTTGTGCCGGTCCAAAGCGGATCGATTTAGATTTTAATTAGGATTGGTTATACTGAAATATTTTGATTCTGAACTTAGAATTACATTTCATTGATTCTTAAGCTGTGTTTTGGAAATTGAATTTATTCATGTTTTGAACCAGACCAAAATTATATTTTGCTTTAACCTAATCGATGATTATTGCAATCCTTGCTCTTGGTTACATAAAGTTTACATATAATATATATTAAATGAAATTGAAAGCATTTTATGATATACTCAGAATTTATTCAACGATTGTAAACTATACATCCAGATGATAATGGTTTTAAAAATGCACATTTGCACACCTTTCTCCTAATCAAATAAATGAACCAATTTGCCATATTATACTGCTGATTATAGCATTTTTTCTTGAGTATGTATTCATTCTTTATTTAGAATATTTCCGCGAAAACTGATAGAACGTTTATTTCCTTCGTGCAAAATGCATTGCTAGTACAATATATATCTTTGTCAAAAAAAGAAACGTTGTCACCAAGCGAGCCAACATTGTCTAACTTACTCTACGTGTAAATTAAATTTGCAAATTAAAACAAAACGCATCGAAAGTGCATTTTCATTTGCATATTGCCAAGGTTCATGATATAATTCTTAAATAAAAGTTTCAAACATGAAAATGGTTTGAGTTGGTTGAAAGACTTTCGTCTGAATTCCATAAGATTGATAGAGCGAGGTAGGGAAGTAGTTTTGATTTCCTTAAAACGTATTTAAGGAAAAAAGATTTCAATTTTATTCAAGGCCACCAATTATATAATTTCATTCAGTTAAAAAATATTTTGAGGAAGTATTTTATTTTGAAAAGTTTAATTTTTTTTTGAATTTTTTTTCTAATATTAATTCAACCAAACATTTCAAGCTATGTAGAAAAACAAATCCCTTTTAAAAATAAGTGATACTTTTGGAATTCCAGTAATTCATTATCAATTTGATCAGACACTGTTTCATTTCTGCCACAAGTGTCAATATTTGCACAATTTCATTTACTTTAATTCAATTAGCTCAAAAATGCCTGACAAGTAGTTTTAAATAACGCGCTGACGCGTTCTCAGGTCAAAAGTCAATCGAATGTGTGCTTTCATTGCATATAAACATTTCTTTGCAAACCAATCTAGCTATTTGACTTTTCCCTCATTTTCGCACATTTTCATAAATACTCTCAAGTCTATTGTCTCAAGAATCGCTCAAGACATTGAATTTCTTTATAGAGCGCCTTTGAAAATTTAAATTGGACCCAATTGCCATTTTTATTTCAAATTCTGTGATTCGCTTCGATGTGAATGACATTGGCCCACAAAACGCGAAAACTATTAAAAACTTAGGAAAATCGAGCGAGTTTGCATTTTTATTACATTTTCTGACAATTCGAAAATTTTCTAGAAATTCATGTCTTTCTTTTCAATTCATTTCAAATTTTGTTTACTTTATTGTTGCTTTTTGGTCACTTTTATTGCTGCGGTTGTCTACAACTTGAGTTTATATGAAACTCAATGAATCGGCACATTTTGTTTGTTTATTGAATTATTAGGAAAACAAACCAATTAATTGAATTTTTATGATGGATTGCAAATTCAACGATGCTTTTTTAAATTTAATCATTATGAAGTCACTTTCACATCAATAGTATTTTTTTGTGATATTAAAATTAAGGAATTCGTGAACACTTCAAAACTCACTATCTAAGTTCAAGATTTTTCAATATATCAAAAAGTGAGGAACCTTCAAAATTTTATGCTTCAATAACTGTACATTGGCGAAATAATTTTCTATTCATAAATATTTTTCATGGAAACTACACTGACCTGTTCACTCGACATTGTCCGCTTTATTTTGTCCACCATTCGCCCCATGGGGCCTCCACCGGGCGGCTTATTTGCGCTCATTCTGCTGTTTTATCTAATGAAGCAATTTTTGCACTAAATATTTTTAGCAGTTGTAGAGGGCGCTGCGAACGCGACACTATTTTTAAATAAAAGTTTTTTCTTCAATTTTTTTAATTATTATTTTTGCACCAAAATGTTTTTATTTTTATTATTTTGAATAACTTTTGAACAAATTTACAAATTTTTGACTTTTTAGTTTTTTGTACAACAATTTTTCGTGCACTTCACTTGTCTGGTAATAATTAACAGCTTTTTGCACTTTTTTCTGGGGTTATTGAATAACTAGTCCGATTATTGAAGTTTTTCCTTCAAAAACTTAACTTTCTGTTTTTTATTTGTTTTTATTTGTAATGTTTTTGTTATATTTCGTGTATATCCGAATTTTAAAATTTAACTCAATCTTTTCGATATTTTGAAAATTTTCTCAAATTTTGTTACATAATTCAATTATGTTGCTCAAGGTCACAATTTATATCACTGAACTTTAAAATCTCCTTCCGGTAGACCAGTCTAAATATTTTGAAAATAATTCAGATTTTTTCTGGAAAATCCAAAGCTAGATATCCAATCTCCACAAGCAACTAAAAAATAATAAACTTGAAGCTTTTTGCAAACGTCTTTTGCCGTTCAACCGTTTTTATATCTGAAATTCAACTAAGATACATCGGCCTGTTGTTACGTTATATATAGCTTTTTGCCGTGATGCGACGTCACTACTACGACCACTTAAGACACGATGTTATTTATCGCGAGTATTCGCGAGTATAGCGCACTCAAACATGTCAAGCAAATGGAGACCGTCAAATGTAGTAGGTTTTCGTACTGTGGTAGGTTTTACTCTTATCAAGTTATGTTCTAGTGAATTGGGGGAGCGTTTTGTTATAACTTTTGGATATACACGAGTACAACATTATGTTGATAAGGTTTGAAAAAGTGTGAAATTTTTAGTTAAAACAATTTTATTCTAAGTTAATAAATGATAAAAATTTACGATTCGATGAAAATGTGTAATTCTAAGTAAATGATAACGCGAATTTTTCAAGGTCATTATTTGAGTAATTTTTGTTCTTCTACCAATTTTTTTTACCAACGATTTTATTCGATTTATTTAATTCTGGACAGCAGTCACCTCTACTATAATCCAAGATACAATTATAATTAACTCAATTGTTTAAACATATTCAACATTTAATGTAAATTTGCAAGTGCACTGGTTGCAGGTCATTAAGAAGTAATAATTAAGCCCAGACACTAATTGCACAGCATAAAGCAATTGTTCGCGATAGAACCCTCGTGTTTATTCTGTTGTTGGTGTTGCATGACATTCAAGTATTATGCTATAATAAACTTATTTTCACGTTCTGCCGAAGTTGAAGAAAAATAATAAACTACAGTAGCTACACACTGATAGATACAACAAACTATATGTAGGATCATAAACCTCAAAACTACATTCGTGCTTTTGCCTTTTGGATAAAAGTGTTGGTTAGTGACTTCATCAAGTCGAGCCTCTGAAAAGTTTAACATTAAAAAAATGGGTCTTGTTTAAACAGCTTTTTATGAGTTAGCGTGAAGAAAGTAAGAAGACCGTCGAAAAAGGTGATGCAACAAGTTTTCGCCAAAAACTTGATAAAACTTTGATAACAGTGTTGAACGATGTAAAAATAAAGGAACATATTGGTTTATACATAACATTTTATTGGAACAGATGTTTTTGCTTGCGGTTCTTTAGCTCTTGGTATGGTTTAGTATTTTCGTCTGGTATATATGTGAGTTAGTATGCATTAACCTGTTTGCAGATTCCGAGAAGCGAAAATATTAATTTATTGGAATTTTGTCTGCAATCACTTGGTAATGATTGATATTGAGTGAATTTCAATAATTCGGTTTAAATTTCATCATTGTTGTGTTGTTGAATGATAGACTATCAAGTTTAGATACAATTTAATATCCATTGAATTTACAGATGATCGTTTGGGCGCCAATCAAATATGCTAACAATTCATATCAATAATCGATCATTTAGAAGAATTTTAAATAAATCATAAGCAAATGACACATTCAGCAAAATTTAGCATTGAAATTTAGTTTCAACTTAAATATATTTTTTCAGAAAAATCTCTTAATAGAAGTTGCAAAAATCAAAAGACCCATCCTCCAGTAAAAACACATTCGGAAAAACAAACCTCCAAGCGTTAATTGGCGCCATAATTAATAACTTTCCGTGATTTAATTAGATCGGCAAGTTAGAACAGGTTCACTAAATAAGGCATTGTGACACGAATTTCTCCATAAAGCTGACGCTTGTTGCTTTTCTGACGAATGCAAATACTGAAAAACTATTAAACTGACAATTTGCTAAGCTAACAGAAAACTACAAAGCAAGCAACTACAAGTGCTAATGTGCAGGTGTCTTTGCTTATTTGCCGCTAGTTCATTACCATGTTGTTTGAATTTTGTTTTATATTTTTATAATTCTTTGCAATTTCGTTTAAATTTAATAAAAGTTGCTGATTTCGCTAATTCATGCAAAAAGAGGCTCGTACGTATTTCGAGAATATTGAAATGCTTTAAAGTGACGATATCACATGTGGTAATTGCTAAATGTTTAACTGTTAGCAATAACAGGAAAGTCCTTGGTAAAGGTTATTTCAATTGCCGGCTGAATATGTCGTCAATTTGTTGAAATTTTGCTCGTAGCCAACAAATCAGATATCATGAATGTTGTTTTTGCACCCAATAACGTTTAATTGGCCTCTGCGTTATTGCGTTGGTTCCTTTAAATACATGAAAAATAGAATATTTTGAGTTGTCCCACAAATTCAGAGCACGAGCTCAGGCGTCACACGCTTTTGAGAAATGCGACTATTTTGATTTTTCGGAAATAATAAAATTCGGTTTTGTTCTTTAAATAACGCAAGAAAAGCGGTTTATTGCGTTTTCTGAGATTTCAAGAATTTGGTGGAACTTTCAGAAGAAAAAAATAAAGAAGGTGAAAGTCACCACGCGTGCTGAATTTTCCAAATGTGTATAAATACATTGATTCTGACTATACTAAATCTGAGATCTGATCAAAGAAAGATATATAAAGTCTTTCGAGCTAAACAAAATAGTGGATTGTGTCAACAAAATAAAAAACAATTCGAGAAGATTTCAAACATATTTAATTTACAATTTATTTTCAATAAAGCTCGAAACACGTATTTTCAAGCAAAATTTTTTTAGATTGTATATTCTTCAAGATCAAGCTAATCCATCTTGAATTCCAATTAATTAGTTTCTCCGAGCCTCTAAAAGTCTGAAATTTTAACAATCAACAATTCACCGAAAATAAATGAGAAAACAAAGATCAAAAACAACTGTTTTGAACAACTCTCGCAAATCAAGGTCACCGTTTTTGCAAGCAACGCAGATTTATGGTTTACTGCTTCAATTAGTTATAATTAATTAAGTCAAGTTGCTTCAAGCTATTCCCAAGTTTAAAGCGACTTAAAAATAATTAAAGCGAGCGACATCAAGAAAATATATTTTAAATAGAATAATACAGAAATTGTGAAAATTTTATTCTTTTCCTGCATATGTCAGTTTTAAAGTTGACGACAGGGTTTTAAATCAGATGAAATCTCCAGGAACTTGATCTAAAACTTGCTCCAGAATCCCCGACCAATTAAAACCTTGTAAACTATTTTTCCAACGATAAAATCAGACAATTTGCATGATTCAAATACATGCAGATGCACAAGCAAGCGCAAATAATCAGCAAATTAAATTTAATCTGTTCGCAAACATGGCACTGCTAATGCGCTTTATCGCTTTGGTAGTGAAATGCTAGCGTACTTTGAAAAGTTTCAAGAGCAAGTGCATTATGGAAATGATGGAAAATGTAAGCGGAAATGTTTTTCTTTTTGTGGATCAGGAAGTTTAAGGTTTTTTCTGTTTTAAAATATTGTTATGCAACAAAAAATTATGACTGAAGACTTTTCAGATGTTATGCTCAGTGATGCAGTCACACAAACCATTTGCAATGTCAAGTAAAGATCACTTTCATGGTAATAACTCTTATTTTATAATACTTTTGATTTATTGGTATTCTAAATTCTTAAAGTTCTGAGCATTCAGGGTAATTAACGAGTAAACTTTAACGGCCCAAAGCTTCTGCATAGCACGATTTTAATTCATTCATTTTTTGTGATTTTGTTAAATACTAACACTGGCTTTCATTTTTAATTTATTGTAGTGTATAATTATCCAGGTCGTTAAACGACGTAATTAAATCACTTACTAAAGGAATTCAAAGTAACGCCGAGTAATTAACAAAAAATTTGCATGCGAAGGCTTTCTTAAATTTGACATGATTTCACATGATTTCTTCAAAAATACAGTATAAGTAAATTTTTGTACTTTTCTCAAATGTATCACGTTAACAAAAGCTTCAAGTTAAGTTAAAAAAAATTAGAGCTAAATAAAAACCAACATATTCCAGTTCTAAGACACACCTTCAAAACTTTTTAATTGGATGCAGTTCAATCAGGTTCAATCAATATTCCGTAATTTTATTCTATAAGGTAATTTAACTGCGATCTTTAATAAGGTTCTTTGTAATACAATTTTTCAATTAGCAACCTGCATCGAGAATATTTAAATACTTATACTTCCACATCTAGTCGTCAACCTGCAATTTGCATTACAAATTGTTATAGAAAATCTATGCAAACATCAATCAAAGCTCCTTACAAATGCTCCCAATAAAATCACAGAATTTATCTTAAATAAATCTAGTCAATTAATATTTGCATACTTCATTAATTAATTTTAAAATCGCTTCATATAGCTGAATGTACCGAGTAAAGTGTGTGTTTATAATTCATTCACATCCACTTTAAGTTATTCTAATTTATTCATTAAAACAATTAAATGTAATAAAAGTTGAATAATTGCATAAATCAGTTGTCTGGGTTATGGCAATGCGCTTCAAACAAGTGCAGTAGTCAGTGAAGAATACAGGCATTTAAATCACAGAATGCACTTCTCGATTGCGAAGATTCATGATTTATCGGCTTTATTTAAATTGCATTTAAATGTTTAGTTGAAAAACTTCATTTGTATTTGATGAATTGCTTGGGGTGGGACAATTCAGAATTGTCAGTTATAGTTGGCAATTTGAATAACTTGGATTCCGGTTTAATTTTAATGATTTTACAAAAACGATCGTGGATTATTTGGCGTTAATAGAAATTAAAAGTTTTTCCGTGTTAAGTTCATTTGAAGGATTTCGCTGAAATTTAGAAATAGTATGCAAAAACATTTGTCTAACAATACTGATAATGATTTGTATGAAAAATTTGTAAAAATCTTGAAAATCGTTCCTTTCAAGTCTAATTGTGTAATAAATAAAAGAAATATTGACTGATATTTAAGATCAGTCACGTGTTGAATTTGATCTTGCTAAAATTGTCAACAAATCTTGAAGAATGTGTTTCTTATCACGTATACTTACTTTTATTATCAGTAAATAGTTTACTTAATTAGTTCTAGGAAACATTTAGAAAATCTCACAATGTATGATGTCTAAATGCAACCTTATAATAAAAATAGCTTTTATGGAGCAATAAGTATCAAAATCTGCAAACCACAACAACCCATGTTTAAAAATCTGCAAAAAGCGAAAAGGTCGATGGAAAATTCCACTGGCGCTTAAAATATGTGAAGCAAACTGTGAAAGAGAATGATACAGACACGCCAAGAAACGTGCGGTGGCATTTAGACAGTCTAGCTAGTAGTACTGATGAAAGAAACCTGTAAAGTAAGGCAAGAGACCAAAGATATCAAAGATTGAGGTAATTTCAAATACTCTGTATTGAATCATAAGAAATACAGAAAGAAATCAGAGATGATGAAATTCCAATACAAACTGTAGAAAATTTCAGTTCCTGCTAGCAATTCAGAATGAAGGAACAAAACTTCATTTTCTGGTCAAACAAGAATCTTTGTTGAAACTTTAATAATTTTATGGCAGGAACTGTACCGCAGATTTTTTTCAAACTTGCATAAATAAATAAATTAACATATTACGGCGGTTTCTAAAAAAATTCAGTAAATCTGGTGGGGTTCTGAAAGCTTATAAAAATTCAGATGCATCTGATGACATTTTCTTGTAATCATAAGATTCTCTTGGTTGTGTTTTATCTAGTTTAGGAAGGTCGCCTACTCAACTTTCATATTGCTTGAATTCCAAGAAGTTCTGTCTTTGTAATCTTTTTTTTATGTTTATAAGGCTTTATATATAGTAGACATTTTAAGGCTTTGATATAAGATTTATTGTGTAGTGATCACGACACTTGGAGGCACTCGAGGATTTTTAGGACACGTTTCAGTATTATGTCGATAATTTATTGATATCTTTTAAAAATTTCAAAGAACTATTTTATTAGTTTTTACTATTAATAGCTTCTAAAAATATAATAAACTTTTTGATACAAAAAATACGAAAATCAGGTTTCGTGCCAAGAAATTTTTTTTACAAAATATCCAGTTAAGGTAAATTTGTGTTTTATACAAAAAACAAACAAAACCTCAAAATTTGTATAACTGCTTTACTATCAAATTCATGTAGATTGCAAGTTTGTTGCACGAGTCTAACATATTTACTTCATGCCACTGCTCAATTACCATAATACTCAAAAGGCATGTGATTTTTAAGCAATTTCGCAGTAATTTACCGAGTCATTCCATAAATTTGATTGTTCGCATTTAATAACTGTAATTAAAATTTTTTACAAAAGTGAACGAATTACAATTTGGAGGTAAATTAAACTCGAGTAGTTTTCATTGGTCATATTTTGAAGGCTTGTTTTATACTTTTATATGGTATGTTTTTATGACGTCATTAAAATTATGAAGATAAGATATACAAGATAATTTTTAAATGTTGATCTCTTGAACGACTTGTCTGCATTGTTTAATTGTTTCATTTAAATTTGATGCTGAGTAAATAATTATAATTGCTAATTGAGACACCAAAAGAAACACAAATTTAATGCCTTTATAAATTTATTTAAACCAGGTAAAACTGATTTACATCGGCGCTTGTGCAAATCGACAAATTATTGCTAATAAAACTAATAAAATCAATGCAATTAGCATAATAAGATAAAAGAAATAACTTTGATCATTAATTATTATTAAATTTAGCGCCAGAGCTGCTGAAATATAAGTTTATATATTTGATATGAATAAATTAAAAACTGTAAGCAGCTATGGGTAAAATTAAAATTCAGATCATGTGTCTGCACTAACATTATTCACCTGCTTGATCTACTATGTTATTGTAAATTTATTAATATTTCGTATTTTTTGTTGTTTTTATTAAAATTTGCTAATTTAAGTTTTGCGGATTGCTCAAGGATTTCCTCATTTATCTACAATTTTTGTCTTTAGTTGTTGCTTATTGTTGGTTTCTGTTAGAGCTCAACACACTCAATGCAAATCGGCTTTTTATACATAATGAATTTTTATTTATGAGTCCAAAGATCGTTCTGAATGATGAATAATAACTTTAGAAGAGATTCTTCTTGAGTCCAAAACTTGATCATAATCATACCAGTTTTTATTAGATAAACGAGTTTTATTGATTTTCAACACTCAAAAATATTGGAACTTTTCTTTGTGGAAACAAACGTAGCAAGTATTTACCACAAAATTATCAACGATCGTGCGAAAAGTTTCCATCACCATTTTTTCAGGTGGAATTTTTGGCTTCACTGCATCTTTGTCACAATTTAACAGCAGTTAATAGGTTTGTGTTAATTAAGTCACACCACTTCAATTACGATACAAATAAATATGACACAATAAATGAGGAGATGAGCGGAAACATTTTTCACTAGAATTGTGAAAAATTTAAAGTTGGATACTTAAAAAATTTATTAAATACGTCACTGTAGTTTTGGTTAAAGAAAGTGTTCTAAATTAACTGTAATGAATAATAAAATTAATGTATGCAAAAAATTTAAAATCATTATATAACTTAAAAATGGAAATCCTGAGTCTCTCTTTAAAACGTTACAAAACTTTTGCAAATTTTATTTTTTTGATTTGAAGAATCGTGATTTATAGTTTTCTCAACAATTTTCCTCGTGATTGCTATGCTAAATCGGGATGCTAAAGTAGTTTTGTGACTTTTAAACAGTTGAACAGCTAATAAACAAGTAAAAAGAATTGCCATTCGGCAAGTACAGAAACCCATTTTTTTGGCAACCTCAGAAAATATTTTTGGAAATTCTGAAAACTCTATAAATTAAATTTTTGTTGGTTGAGATTCCACAAAACTAAAAAATCAGAGATTTTGTTTATGAATTTTTGGACTCAAAAACCAAAACTTCGACTTTATTTATTATTACAAACCAAGTCCTCCGAAAAAGTAATAACGTTTTGAGAGAAATCAATCATTCATTGGCCATAATATTTTAATAATGACTGTCAATTTTTTGTCTTTCTTGATACATACTAAATACAATCTTATAAATAATAAGTTGTGAAATTTTGAATCTAAAAATAAACATAATCAAACGCAGAAATACCAGTTTTATGAGCTTGGCGACATGGATCAACAATACAATTACAACTCTTTGGCTTATAAACATACATTTGTTTAAGTAATTTGTTTTAAAACACAATTTTGCTGTTTTTTGGGGTCCATACTTTCATTTTAAGAATGGAATGTCATTTGGGTGTCATTGAGCTTTTTAGCGATGAAAATTTATTGAATGAATATAATTTTTGGTCTGTTTTTCTACCTTTTGAAACCTTGATTTACTTTATTCAAATTTCTTTAAGAAATCGTTTTCGTTTTCGTGTTTTAAGTTGGTTAAATATTTTAATTGCTTGTAGATATAAAACCCCATTTCCTTTACCAACAAACGATGAATCGGTAATTCTAGCTGTGTGTAATTAATGTATAATCATATCCACTTCCTAATTCTTGTCGCGATCTATTGTTACAATATTTCGAATCATGTTTGCAAATTTCCTTGTAAATTGGTGTTTAATGTCAAAACCTTATAGTTATTTTAGCAGGAAAGTAAAACAAACAAGTTCACTACCTAATTCCTATAATTCTAACAAAACAATACATTTACAATCATTTCCTATTAGTTTAATATCCACTACGATCTGATTGTATCATTTGAAATAATTGACCTCATATTACAGAAAATAGTTTCTAACTTGTAAATTGTTTGTTTACAATTTTTTCCAAGATCTTCAGTCTTTTATTTTCATATGTCTTTCTACGTTTTAGAGAAAAGGAAAACTGTAAGAATATTTAGAAGTTTATTCGTGAAAATACTCAAAACATTGAAAAGACAAGAAAAAACTAAAGAAAAAAATTATGATGCATCGTGAATGTCAAAATGCCATACAAATGGTTGAAATCAAGATCACTTTAGTTTTGAAATACTAATAATTCAAGGAATCGAAATTTGGTTGTTACTCAGTATTTTGATGTTGTGTTCATCCTCGAATTATGAAAAATCCATCAAAAATGCAGGAAATGATTGAAATTCTCGCATAATACTAATTTGAGAAGATTAACCAGACAAAACAACTAACTAAGTTGTTGTCGGCTTACCACCTCAACTGCAGCAAAAATTGGACGACCTTAAAAATTGCAAAACTCTCTTTAAAAATAGATTAATTCAGTTTTATTTAAGTTTTGCAAATTTATAGTATTTTTTCAGAAGTGAACTAAGATTTATTATTAAAAAACACAAACTCATCATATCACATTTTTCGTCTAATTAAAAACTATTAGCGGTAGTTCTTAATTAAATTAACAATAAAATGTGAATTGTGGGTGTGCTTTTTGCTCTGTTTTTTTGTTGTTAGTTCGTTGGTTATTGTTTGAAATGGCGTTTACTTTTAGAACTTCTAAGAAATTTTGTAAAACATCGTTATCGATAGAATCTTTTATTTCTACTGAAATTCCACCAAATATAATTCCATTGAACACACCTTAATAAAAAAATGAATCTTGATTTTATTTACGTGATTTTCCATTAAATCAATACAAATGGATTGATCTTGATTTTTGACCTTGAAACAATAAGAAATTGATGATTGGTTTTATCTTGGTTTTATCTTTATTCTTGAAATCTAAGAAATATTTATTTTTATTTTTGTGAAGAAAATGAGGAAATAAACATGCAACATCTCAACCAATAACTAAAAACCACTTTCTAACTGATAGTACATGCGACAATTTGATTTATTAAACTGTTTATCTGCTGTGCGCACGTGATCTTTACTGAGATAACAGAATTTCTTGAATCACAGTTTATTTTGTAGTTTAGTCTGCGATTCTGTTTACGATTCTAAAATATGTTGAGATTTCGTGCAAATGTTCACAAAATGTCAGTTGCTTTAAGCAAATACAAATTAATTTTCTTTGAGCTATTACAATATTCAAATATATATAGCCTTAAAGTAGCTGCCAAAAATTCAAAAATGCTCCAACTTAATAAAAAAACCTATTTATAATTTATTTCTTCTGCATGCATATTGGTGCTTGAACTTTGAACCACTTAGATCGTTTTTGAATTTATTTAATTGAAACTATTTTAATCTGTGTTGTGCTGCAATTAGTAGATTACACATTCTTGCAAATATTTGTGCACCTGTGGAGCAGATGTAATATTTTGGTAACTTGGATCTTGAGGAGATTATTTGAAATGAAATAAATCATCGTGATTATTTTCATAATAAACAAAACATAGCATTTATGCGACATTAAGTCAATTTCTTGCAATAACTTTAAAAGACAAGATCATAAAGATTCCTCAGAACAGAAGTATTCGATGAAAATTCTCAACGTCTCACAAATTTTAAATTACCGCGCAAAAAGCAATTCATCTCCAACTCGATATGAAAATATAATGTATATGAACAAGCCCACATTTTCAAACTGTTTCAGTTTATTTTTATTTTTCTGTTTATTTGTTGAAAAGAAAAATGTGATTTACAGAAATTCATTAAGATTTTTCAGCTTTTCACGCGACTTTCTTTGGTTTCTTGTGGTTTTCTTGACAATTGGCCAAAAACTAAAAAAATATTCATTTGAAAAATATTTTTCAAAAATAGACTCAACTCAGTCTATCACAAGACGAGAAAACGAGATTTAAAGACGGCTGCTTGTATTTATAATTTCAGATCATTTGCTTGCAAGATCTTTAATGGGTTGAAAAGTAAGAGTTTTGTTAAGTTTACTAACTTTTTGATTTTTTTTGTTGCAAGAATAAAATCATTTGATGTTTGTGCTAATTAAAAAAATATTTGAAAACCTTCTTCTTTTCAATTTAATCAATTCCATTCATGTTTGTTTAAGAAAATGAAGAAAATTTATTTTTCTTTACAAGAACCACCGGCTTAGACCAGATTCCAATTACAATCGTATTATCCCCTAATTTACCTTCTTCATAGTGAGTCCAAAACTCAACGCGTTCAAAGACAAATGAAAGTCACAGCTTCTTGTCTTAGATTTTTTTTTGCCATGCGAACAAACGAACAAATTCGCGAAACATAACAAGTTAATTGAATGTTTGCAAAATGATTGAAACTTGTTTGTAATATTTGCACTGTGAATAATTGCTATATAGCTTTGGTTTGGCTGACGCAATTGGAGGCCCGATTTCTGTTTAAAGTGAGAATTCAGGTATCTAGAGGTGGTTTTTAAAACTTTGTTTAATTATTGATAAGATATCTATTCTACATTGAAAATAACCCAAAAATCAAAAGTTCATTGGAATTGCTTTTTACAACTGCTTTAGATTTCGATAAGTGATGATTGACAACTTTGCACTTTGCAGTAAAAAAGAATCATCAAGAATAGCCAGTCAACTCGTGATGTCACAGCACACACCCTTTTTTTGCCTTGTTGGTCTAATTCAGACACAATAGCAACTGTGTACTATTGTTCGTTATTATTTATCTTGATAATTGACTAGCGAATTTTACAAAATTTATTGAGTTGAAAAAGTAACTCTTAGTAGATTTTTGAAATTTCAAATCTATATAAAAGTTTGGATCAAAATTGTACTTTGGAACCATATAAAATTTTAATTTTAACCATGAATATAATATTTGATCAAGTGTTTAAAAAAATGTGTTTACCAACAAAATCTAAGTGACGTCTGTCTTGATCAAATTAATAAAGTGCGAGACCAAAATTTTTAATTAAAAATGACTTTGTCTCAATTTACCGATTATTATTTATTATGAATACAATTGAAGCATATGAGGCGCCAAAACAGTTTAAAATATACACTAAAGGGTCAAATCAATGGAACTTTATGTGCGATCCATTATTTTGCGGTTATAATTGATACATAGCTTTCAGAAGTTTTCTGTAAATATTTTTTGGACACTCATCATCAACAAAATACACTGAAACACTGAAAAATAGAAAAACGGTTGTATTGTTATGTTAGATACCTATTCGTCATTAACATCTAAAAAATAAAGTTTATGTGGATTCAGCTGTTATAAACTTTTTTCCTCTCTAAACTAAAGCTCTAATAAATCTGATAATAAGTGGAGCTTTTATCATCGCTCTGCCCAACATGCATCGAAGTTATTTTTTGGCTTGGTTAATTCATGAAAAACACATCTCATAAAGTTAACTGATTCAAAATTAATAAAGTTTCTTATTTTGTTTGTATAGTTAGTTGATCTTTTGAACGTTCAAAGTCTACAAAAGTTTTTTTTGTTGTCTGCTTGGAAAATATTTAATGTCTTAAATCAAAAGACGAGACAAGCCTCCAAATACAATTTTTGCCGCTTTTATGGCTGATTTTTGGAATTTGTTCAAAATTTGTTGTCAAGATAAAAGTTTTTTTGTAATTATTCGTGTTGACAAGATAATGCATTATGCGGGTTTTTTAAAAACAGCTCAAATTTTTCATTAATTGATATCTAAACGTTTTGTTGCAGAGGTTTTGCTTATCAGATTTGGCCAGTGAATTTGTTTTAAACTGTAATAATGTTCACGGCCAAGTAACAAGCAAACAAGAAAGACGTATATTTCAGTCGCTTAATTCAAGCAACAATAAGGAATGTTAATATATTTATCAATTTAAATGTTGCCGTCACAAAATTTGGTAAATTACTAAATTAATGTTTTGTTTGTTTTGGCACGTACGACGACAATGAACCTACGTTGGACCAAAGACAAATAATTCAAAAGCTCATATTGTGTTTAAAAATAACGTTTTTAAGTTGTTTCATGAAAAGATTTTCATCGATTCATAAACAAATAACATACTGCTGCAATAACCACCTGTTGCATGAAATATATTTTATCTTTCTCACTATGAAATCATATACGTGAGTTAACTAGCGTCAACATCCATAGCCATAAAAAATATTTTACGCACGAACCGCTCACGCAAGAACTCCAAAGAAATCAAGAGTGGTTTCACGAGAAACTTTTTATAGATTTAAATAGTGGAAATTCCCGTTACATCAGAAATTACTTTGAGCAGGTCAGGATTTTCCAGAAAAATTTGGCGTTGTGAGAATTAAGTTTAAATAAATTAAATTTTTTCCAAGATTTATGGGAAAATTTACATTTAGCACTTTTTGTCTGCTTTTTTTATCAAAGCAGACAAAAAAACTAATATATTAAATTTACATGAAATCAAAAAACTATGACAGGTGTAACAGAGAAGTCGGAAGAATTTATAAACTACATAATCTCAAGTATCAAGTGGTTAACCTCCATTCAACCTTTTTGCCACTTTTGCTCTCGTTTTCACGTCATTAGACGCAAGAATAAGTTTTAAAACTAACATTTTAATTAATGGAATAATTGAAAACCCATTCGGGAAGTGAAAAATATCTAAAATAAATTACTCGCACAGCAAAAATATTCAGACACAATTTGGAATTGAGAGGCATATCTTATGAGTTAATAAATTATAAATTTGCAATATCAAACCAGATCAAACACCAAAGACGAAGCACGTCAAAGTCACTTTAAAATTTGTTGGATTTTTGCATCGATCAGTATATTTTACAGTTTATTGAAAAAATCACGATTCAGAATTCAAATTTATCAAAGTACGTGCTCTTGTTCGCATATAAGCCAATTAAAAATGATACACATAAATAAATTGCTAATGGAAAGTTTATCAATAAAATGAATTCAGCTCAATTACTCAAATAATTTAAAGTTTTAAATATAACTCTTCGCAATTTTTAGAATCTCAGTATTATGCGAATGTTTGCCAGAAAACTAAAAAACTCTAAATTAAAAAAAAAACAACATATTTTTTGCATCATTTCAAGGTCTCATCAAATAACAATGATTGAAAGTACCAATTTATTTCAAATTTTTCAAATTCAATCAAACAGACTCGCGAAATATTTCAAATATTTGAGAGGCGCGCAATAGCTGTCATGACAATGTATTAGCATAAATTCCGTTAATTGACACTGAATATATATGTATGTTTGGCTGAACTAATCACTTTCCTAGATTGCTAGCGTCATTTGTTTCCATGAATCGCTTGAACTCTAGTTAAATTGAAAATGCTAAGAAGGCCCGCGTTGTCTAATTGAAATAAATGTGCGATTAACTAGAATGATCACGGTTTTATGACGAAGGCGGTTGTGTTATTTGGCTGGGGGCACGACCTGCCTAATGTTTGTTATTTTGAAGTTCTTTTGTGTTTGCATTATTCTTCGTTAGGTCAGACATAAGACAATTTAAGCTTATTTAAAAATATGTTTTGTTTTTACAGATGCTTGCTTGAGGTGCCAAGCGGAAAGCAAGAAGGATGCTCTAGGACGAAGTGGCGATTGTGTGGTGGTTTGGGGAGAATGTAAGTTCATTTCAAAATCAAAGCAACATAAAAAAAAAAATTAACAATTTTCTTCATTTTTAGGTAATCATTCCTTCCATCACTGCTGCATGTCTTTGTGGGTTAAGCAGAACAATCGGTGTCCGCTCTGTCAGCAAGAGTGGTCAATACAGCGTATGGGCAAGTAGTCGGAGCGAGTCTCAGAAACTTGAGTGGAGCAGAAGACTTTCGTGGTGAACATCAATCAATGTGGATTTAATGGGCGTATTAAAAGATTGTGTTACTAAATTTCTCAATATTTGTTTTTTTAATAATTTCGAATAAAATGGTTGGGACAGTTAATTAGATTTTTAGCTGATCTTGAAGAAACAAAATTTTAATTCTTTTTAATAAATGAACTTCCATTTTATGCTTACATTTTAAGCATGACTTAAATAATTAAAAATATTTCATCTTGTATGCATGGAAACTTTATAAATAATTTACATATCAGATTTAAGCTGTAACAACATTAAACTTAACGTACTCATGCATTTCATAGTTTTTCTCGTCATAATCTTTATTTACAACGTAAGCCTGCAAAAAGTCCTCAAACTCGTAAGTTCTCTTCATATAGGTGTCTGTTAATTGAATGTCACTTATGGTGATTAAACCTAGCTTTGTTGGAAAAATGGTCAAATCAAAATCAGTGATCTTTCCAGACTCAATTGTTCCGATACCGTGCTCTGAGGCTCCGGTGTAACTTCCACCCTTTCTAGGCTTTGTGTTCATATTTAAGAGAAGATCCATCGTTCGTCCACTTGTGTTTGTTACGCGACACTTGAAGTTGAAAGGCTCGCTTATCTTACAAATACTGTCGGCTTCTATCACTGTTAATCTGAATGATGAAATGAAAGAATTATGAAAAAACACTCTAAATTTTGGCTAACTAAATAATATACCTCAAATCGCCATATTCAATGGGACTCCTTTGCAGTTGGCTAGTCTGAAGTCGTCCTCTTTCCCCCAAGTTTGATCGCCACACAATATCTAGTTTACCAACATTATTGGCTAGCTTCAAAGCTTTTGGATCATTAGCAATGGAAGCAATTGGTTTGATGCAATACAAAAACTGGCAAGAGTTTTGTGGCTGCAATCGATGTATGGACGAGAAGATGGACTCACCATTGGGTAAAGAGTTTAAGGAAGTAACCTGATAGCTCTCTGAATTCTCAAGTTCAACTTTTTCTAGGCAGATTGTCCCAGCAGTAATATTTTGAATCTATAGTCGAAAGATTAAAAATGAAAATCTTTCTTTAATTATGTCATCATGTTAGTCACAAACCTGCGCCTCCAAGAACACTTCATCAGTTTCTGCCACATAAAATTTTGTTTTAACATCAATTGGTTTCAAAACCTGAAACTTGAAAAACTTGCGGAATGATAATGGGAGACCAGCAAAGGAGATGTAGTTGACTTCGCAAACCAATCTAAAAAGTAAAGACACTCAGTGTTTAATTATAGTCTTGTTACAACTTCAGGAAACTTACATGTGAGTGCCGATTTCTTTAACTTCATAGTGAATCACGTCATCTAAAGTATCATCTGGTCCCAGGGTAGCAGGTATCTGTCTATTTTCATGGATTGGCAGGCTTACCCTTGTGTTATTGGATTGAAGATCAGCCTTGACAGAAACAGAGTTGACTGGCCCAGAAGTGTTATTATTTACACAGAGAAAAGTGGAGAACGTTTCGCCAAGGTAGATATTCCCAAAAGCTTGTGGGAGAAGAAGAAACTGCCCTGCAACTAAAGCTCCTGGATCTTGACAAGTGATATCTTCTTTCAGAAGTGTATTGAATGTTGATTGGGGCAAATCTTTTGATTCACAATTCACTATCGGGTTCACAACTAAAGAAGGTCTGGTCAGCCTCATTACTTTTAGTGCGAGCTGATGATCTCCTGGATCCATGGCTGACATTTTTCAGAGATTATTTATGCTACAATAATATTAAAATCAATATTAAATTTTTCTGAAGCTTTTCTTTTAGTTTGTTTTGACTTTTGATAAAATTCCCGGGATGATTTATTGTGACATTTCTTTTTGACATTTTGTGCAACCCTGAAATTATAAAAAAGTAAACAAACGAAAAATTCAATTTTAAACTGCATATAATTGAGTAACAATGTGGCCAATTGTTTATGCTTTGATAAGAAGGAATGCTGTGTACCTTACTCTACCTGTGGCTGTAGTAGTCGGCTTCATCGGATACCAAATAGAGAGTAAGTGACGTTTCAAAGCAGTTGCGTTATGAAATTAATCCTCATATTTTTTAGATTTAGTATCTAGCAAACATACTCCTTACCAGAACTCAATCCAGGATCATAGAATCGAGAGACAGACAGACGATGAAGAATTGAAAAATGCTGCCAATCATGAAAAGCTGAAATATAAAGAAAATGTATTTGGAAAAAATTTATCACCGAGTCTTCAACAGAAATAGTTAAAGTTTATTAAAAATAGTAGATTGGATGGGTTTAAATAATACTGTCTTAATGAGTGATGTTAAGAACAAAAATTGTTACATTTATGCTTTTAATTAGCTATAACAAAAAACAACATTAATTCTAGGTTAAAAATGTCGTGGAGAAAGTCCAGAAAATCATTCAATGTTAATAGTGAATGCTTAATTGGATAATAAAAATATGTAAAACGAGTTTCCTTTAAACATCTCTTGAGCTTACTTACCATGCTACTTTTTCTACTTCTTATAATATTTTATGGAAAAATGCAAGACGTTTATCTTCAATTTAATAGATTCTTCTTCATCCTCGCATTTCAAATTGAGAACACTTTTTTCTTTTATTCTGAATAATTTAAAATTAATTATTACATTTTTGAAATGATATCAAATATTTTTAATCATTGCTTAAATACCGACGTGCATATACTACAGTTTTCCCATATAATGACAAAATTTTCCACAAAATGTCAAATTGTATCCAAACAAGATTATGCAATCATAAAAATAAATTGCTCTTGATAAAAATTTTTAAAACCGCAAAATTTTTCAAAAAAATTGAATAAATCGTAAATAACGATGTCCAGTATTTAAAAGATGTGTTAGAGTGCAACATATGTTTGTGACTGCATTCACTGATAGAACTTATATTGTTGGAAAAGCACAATATTGTATCCTCAATGAAAAAATTTCTATTTGAGAAAGTAAAAGTTCGTTGAATGATCGCAATACATTTTGTAAATTTTTATTTAAGTACAAAAATGTCTTTCTTTAAAAGTTAATTGTTTTATCAGTGTTCTTCATATTTTATGATGTGGGTTGTAGTTATATTTATACGTTTGCCAAAATTTTACCTAGATACCATAACGACTGTATGGAACTTTTTTTTTTATAAACGAGCTCGTAAAATTTGTGAGCTTTTGTTGGTTTTGGGATCGTTATGTTGAAAATTGCGGCAAATTATATAATTTCGGCAATTGAAAGCTGAATAAGCAAAGTTAATAATAATTGATATTAAAACTTATCCCTATTTCAAACTTAATCAATATTTAACAAATTTACTGTTCCTAGAAAATGTGCGATTATGGCAAAAGTTACCTAAACTTTTAATAGCAACATCTAAATTGCAAGTTTATTGGTTTTGGAGATTGATTTACAAGTTACGAAAATTAGTCAAGAGAGTTTAAGGATGTTTAAGTTAAGCCATTTCACATTATCATAACTGAACTTGCAATAACAAAATGTAAGTATCAAAATGATATTTTAAAGGTTATTTCAAGGATCATTTTTGGCAATCTTCTGAAAATATTTGCTAGCAAATATTTTGTCTCAACTAGACTTTTTTCTTGGAATAAGTTTGATAAAAAGTTTGTGAACTTGAAATGTCCAAGTTCTTCAAATAAGAAGTAAGTGTTTTTGCAAACAATTTCTATTATCTTTTCTATTTAATTTCGTAAAGTCAATACCCAAATAAAACAATTTTATCTTCACTATAAACTTGAAGTAGGTTGAAATCATATGTCATATGAAAATTTAAAATTTCCGCATTAGAAAAATTAGTATATATTGGAGCTTTGAAGTTTAAAAAATCACATTCAATGAGAACTGTTCAACCAAACAGTTCCAAATAAAAAATTTTGAAGATGGCGTTAAAGTTCTTCATCTGTGTAAGTTTCAATATGGCGAGATTTTAGAAAAAGCTAAACTAAAACATATTCTATCTTTCATTAGGTGTTGGCCTGCATTATTGCGAAGACCGCTGGACAAATTGTATCGACAGCCGTTTCAGTTGCAGATGTTTGTCCAGATGTTACGAAGGATGGTCCTCACTTATTCTGTACTGATAAAAATGCATGTCTGAGTACGGGAGTTGTCGTAAGTATTCAAATTCAACATTCGACAAGTTTAAGATAAAGTTTAAAATTTAAATTTCAAAAAAGATCTGTGAAGCAGTCGGTGTTGGATACATCGTTCCTTGTCCTCCAGAAAAACCATACTGCACATTTATTGATGGAACACCTGGCAAAGCTAGGCCTGGAATATGTTCCGCAACCAAACCGGAGAAGCAAAGTATGGCAGATACAGACGATAAAACATGTGCGAGCGTAGTTGACCCAAAAAAATTCATTTGTACGGGTCCAGGTTTTATTCCTGACCCAACTGATTGCCGAAAGTATCATTTTTGTGAAGTCGATGCAGGAATATTGAAAGGTTATGACTTAGAATGCAGATCCGGTATGATGTACAATCCAATTACTTCCAGTTGTGACATACCATACACTGCAGCAAAGTGTCTAAATGTTAATTGCACCGCAATCGAAAAGTTTAGCCGAATATACTATGGTACTAGCAAACAGTACTACGTACAATGCGCCGAAGGACCTGGTAAAGTGGATGTACCAATAATGTTTTCTTGTCCACTTAACACAATTGCTGAAATCCAAATTTTCCCGGTCAATTGTGCATACAGTTGTAAAAGAGCAGGATTCTTTGCTAATTCTTTGAGTCCCAAGGAATACTTTGAGTGCTACTATGAGGCATTAGTCTGGAAGAATATTGAGCATACATGTTTTGGAGATAAAAAATTTGTAGAAAATACAACGAATCCAGCTAAGTTTGAGTGCCGTTAATAATACTCTACATCTACACTTGTTTTTCTGGCAATTCTTTTACTTGAATACTTAAAATGAGTTAACATAATATATGTATCGTATTATCTTTCAATAAAATTTTGAATAAAGATTTTCAAATTATCGAAATTACATTGTATTGATTTTTATTATTATTTGCAGGATTTTAATAACTAATTGATCAATCTTTGCTAAATAGAAGATAAAACTTCTATTGCAGTGATATTTTGATATAACATATAAAATATTGGTTGTTATATTTAAATAAAATGAATATTAAGGATACTATGTCCATACATGAATTATGTGTTCTATAAAAAAAAATTTAATCTGCATAAATTTTAATGGTCTGAGAACAAATGTCCTCATTCTTTTTTTAAAAATATATTGCATTTATGTAAGGCGAATGAGGAGGATTGCTGATCTCAGCAACTTAAGCCTCGTGGGCTCTTTTCATTTACGTAATTAATATGGTTTTTTTTATGTTACTTAAGAGTATTATTATAAATTGTGATAAAGTATTCAAAATACATAATTGAACGTTTGCATAATATATAAACTCAATCATATCAACCTGAAATTCAGTAGGTTGTAACTCAATTGAATTTGCTTATCTATCTGCATATATATTTTCTCAATGGCCCAGCAGCATAACGCAAAAACTCGTAAAAAGTTTTGCACGGGTGTACGCTGTTCAATAATAAATATTACTATTATTAAATTAATATAAATTCTTTTAACCCGGTTAACATTTTAGTATAAAATTCCTGGACACCGCTTTACAAATTCAATACTTTATTTTTTTTTACAGTCAACAAAATGAAATTTTTCGCTAAAAGCATGTCCTTCTATATAAATAATAATAAATAATAAAGGAATTTTATCTTAAAAGTAGATAATACGGTTTTCTTTGGAAAAAATTTTGAATGGTTGTAAATCGCACATTCAAATAAACGTATGTTCCAAGAATTATTCAAGTTGCTATCACAGTGTTATCTTTACACTCTCATTTTTATATAGCTACAAATTTCTATTTGGAGCTGTTTTATCCAAGGTTTGTCTATTTCCTAGAATTTTCAAAAAACTCTTTACGACATTGTGTTTAGTCTTCGCATAAAATAAAATCTGTCTTTTTTCGACATAATTAACCTTTCAAAATTTAGCGTAACTTAATTAAATTTTATCAGTATTTGTGTGGATATATTTATCTAAGTAGTACGATTTTGAGTGGTGCAGTATAATTTTAATTGTGTGGTGCCTTGGTTCCATTCGTTGGTTATGCCTGCTTTAATTTGTAGATTTATACATTAACTCCTTGAAAAAAGTGTTTTAATGTAGATTACACAAAAAATTATATCTTTTAAAGTAAATATATAAATATTGTGCTTATCTTCATTGTAAAACTCAAGGCTTTTTTTAGGCAAAAAAATGGTATAAAAGGCATTTCAAATGGGATGTAGTTTCATCAGTAAAGAAAGTTATTACAATGAAGTTTATTATTATTGTAAGTTTAATTTAATTTTACAAAATATATTGAAAAATAATAATTTGTTCCCGTTTAGGTATTGTTATGCAGTATTGCATTGGCTAATGGAGCTAAAAAAACCACTAATGATTGTTTAGAATACAGCTCTGATTTATACTGTGAAGAAAATGATGTTACAGAAGAATGTGATAGATTTAACTTTATCGTGAGTATTATTTAATTAAAGGACTAAAAAAATAGCTCAATCGGATGTCATACAACGTAGAAGCTCATAATATTTTTTTTTAGCAATGTCTCGCAAAGGGCGTTGGAATTGTGAGTACTGGTGCTGACAAGTGTGGGGGATACTGCAAGTTTACTGGTCCTACAGTGGCTGGTGCGTTACAAGTAGGTACATGCGTGCCTGGATTACCAATGAAAACAGATGGATCCCCGTGTGAAGGTGCAAACAGTTTCATATGCTCAAACGAGGGTCATGTCCCAGATCCAAAGGATTGCACAAAATACTACTATTGCAAGAAAGACGGAGCCACTATAAAACCAACACAATTCTCATGCGCTCCAGGAATGATGTACAATAAATTAGCAAGGCAATGCAATCTTCTTTATAGCGCTGCTTTTTGCACCAAAGTGAATTGTACAACCGCTGATAATGTCTTCAAGCCATTGTATCCTCACAGCAAACAGTTCTGGACAATGTGTGTAAGTGGTCCTGGCGCAGCAGGAACAACACTTTTAGCTGGAAGTTGTCCCGATCGTGCTGAGGTGGACTTTGCAAATAATGGTGTTTTTCCGCCAAAATGTAATTACAGATGTCTTGGAGCAGGCAGTTTTCCTAACAGTCAGGATCCCACAAAATTTTTCCAATGCAACTGGTCTTATCAGTCCAGTGAACGTTTATGTGAGCCCGGCATGAAATTCAAGCAAAGCGTTTGGGGTGCTTGGTATTCAAAATGCGAATTATAAAAACTATACAATTCATTTTGTAATATGTATAAATGAAAAGAAATATTAAATAAAGAAAACTTCTTCTTCAATAAAGCTTGTTGGTTTTCTTACTGTTTGTAATCAACACTTTTATTACTTTATCAGTAATTATTACGTTATTTCAAGAACAATTCGTTAAACAGATTTTCTATGTTAAAATTAATGTTCAACTAAGAATTAAGTATGCAATTGATTTCAGACATATTTTCAAGTTCGATTTAATCACATTTTCAAGAAGGATTTATTGGAGACTGTATAATGTTACACGGAATCTTGATTTTGAATTAGGATCCCTCCTAAAACAAAGTACTTTATCTTTTTTTACACCAATTCAAATATGCAAATTCCGAATGTAAATATACTATAATGTTATCTTCGTGGTAAAAGTCCGCATTCAAATTTGGTGTCTAAAAAATTTTATTTGGTATATAAAAGGCGCTGCAAATTGTCTGTTTTACAATTGTCCTAAAATAATGAAGATCATCGTTTGTGTAAGTCATTCAAAGCTACGAAAAAAAGAGAATATATAGTTTTTTTCTGTTATTAAGGTTTTAGTATGCTGTTTTGTAGTATCCATTGTTGGAATACCAACCGCGGTTGTAGATTGCAAAACTGCAGGCTTGTTTTGTTCAGATACAGATCAATGTAATAGTAAAAAAGCGATCGTAAGTTTTTCAGGAATTTTATCAAATAATATTTAATTTTTATTTTACCTCTGATATTTTAAGCAATGCCTTGGTAATCAACAAGGTTTTGTAATTGACTGTGTAAAACGTGGAGGTTTCTGTAAATTTGAGGGTGCTTACGCTCTAGGATTGAGAAAGGGTAATTGCTCGGCTGAAGTTCCTCTGAATGATGGTAGAAATCCTGTAGTCAATTGCAATTCAGCTACTACTTATCCTTCTGATTTCATTTGTTTAAATGTGGGTCATGTTCCAAATCCAGCCGACTGCCAAAGCTATTACTATTGCAAGAAAGATGAGTTCACTAATGCAATAAAACCAACACAATTTTCTTGCGCTCCAGGAATGATGTATAACAAAATTGCAAAACAATGCAATCTTCCTTATATCGCTGCTTTTTGCCATGTTGTAAGTTGTGAGACAGCTGATGCAATTCTGAAACCTTACAAAAATTCCAAACAGTACTGGACAATGTGTGTTGGTGGTCTCAAACAGCCCACACTTCTTGCTGGTGGATGTCCTGATAACGCAGTATTTGATCCTAAATCGATATTTTTGCCACCAAAATGTACCTACACTTGCTTAAGACTGGGCTACTTTCCAAACAGCCAAGATCCAAAAAAATATTACCAGTGCTATTTAAGTTCTTTGACTTATACATCTATTTTGCTTGATTGTGAGCCTGGAATGACTTTCAAGCAAAGCCCTTGGGGTCCATTGCACTCAAGATGCGAAATCTAAAACATATTTTTATAATAATAATATCTTACTATATGTTTAATGAGACAAAAATAAAAAATTTACTGGATTTCTCGGTAGCATAGTCACGAAAATGTGATTAGAAAAAAAAGCTCTGATGAGGAAATGATATTACCTAAGCTTGTTAACATTTTTTATCATTCTTATTATCATTCTTTCTTTCTTTTAAAATCAATCTTATGCAATAAATTCAAAAAGTCATCACAATATATAGAATTTCATTTGATAATATTTTTTTGAATTTTGATATTTTCATTGTAAAATATTCACGTATAGTAAATAAAAATTTTGGTGCTACAATTGTTTTGCAAGATTCATTTTTTGAATCGGGTAGGTTGAAAAAAATATTATGGAGAAAAACACCTTGTACATTATTTAAATAACATCAGAGATGTATATACATTTTTTAAAAGCTTTGCTATCAGTGATGAGAATCAAATATTTTTGTTGCAAAATAAACATGAAAATTTTAATCTTATCTTTAAATTTCTTTTCTGATTGTTTGAAAAATTTTTCATTCATTCCAGTACTAAAATTATTGCAAATTAAAGAGTCCTTCAATTAAGTTCAAGCTAAAATTATGAAGGTAACCATTTTTGTAAGTAATATACATTGAATATGAATTTATAAATTAATTTGATATTTGAATTACGTAAGCAACTATTTCTATCTAAAAATGAAGATATTAGCATGTTGCATTGCAGCCATTGAGAGTGGCCCAGTATTCATTACTGATTGTTCGATTGCTGGATTTTTCTGCGACGATACAAATCAGTGTCAAAGCAAAAAAATGATCGTGAGTTGTTATAATTATGTGATATATTGTATAGTGTCGAATATTTTTGATAAAAAATTCTTTCAGGAATGCACTGGCTCAAGGCAAGGAAAAATTATTGATTGTGTGGACCTTGGAGGTTACTGTAAATTTATAGGACCAGCCATAGGAGGAATGAGACCTGGAAATTGTACGGCAGAAGTCCCTTTACGTGCAAAAAATCCCGCAACTAATGGATTGTGTAATCTCACTCCTGAATCCTCTAATTTTATTTGTTTCAATGATGGGCATGTTCCAAATCCCACTGATTGCACTAAATACTACCAATGCAAAAATGCCACTTTTGCACAATTAGACCAAACGGCGTTGCTATATACATGCCCTTCAGGAATGATGTACAACAAAGTAGACAAACAATGTAATCTTTTTTATAACAATGAATTTTGCACCAATTTTACTTGCGAAACTGCGGATGGTTTGATTAAATTTTTGTACAAGAATAGCAAAAAATTCTGGACAATGTGCATTGAAGATCAAGGGAAGCCTTTTGCCCTTGCTGGGGAATGTCCCGATGGTTTAGAAGTTGATCTTGATTCCGTATTTTTGCCACCCATCTGTAAATAACATGTGATCAAAATAAAATAAACAAAAATCGGATAAATAAATTGCTAGTTGGTTCATAGATAAATACCACTTATGAGATGATTCTCTTTACAAAATCAACCAAAATTTTACAAGCATATGGAATCTTCCTAATGCAAAACGATCTACGATTTGTGCTATTATGCCAATGCTAATATTTGGTTATGAGCTCGACATGCTCGCAAATTTTCCAATCAAATCCATATTTACATTATGCTATTTTTCTCAATTAATTTGCTGCAAGTGTTTCGGGCATGTAAATGGAAATACTATGTTGATACTTGTTTGCTTACTGATCTAGAATGCATTACTTGAACGGCTAGATTTTATTGTTTATTCTTAAACATTGTTGCGGGTACCACTTGTCCCTACGTAGGGAGCATCTATAAGAACTTGAATAAATTTAGCTTTAATCATCAACCCAAATATTCTTTAAATAAAAAAAGAAGACTTTATTGACGCATTCTTTGGATATATTTATTCATGCAGTTGCATAGCAACAGTTACCATTCATGATTCAACTTCATGGATTCAACGAACCGGTAAGTTTTTCCACAAGATTTTTCAAGCAACTCGCAATTGAAATCTAATTTAATAATAGAACATTTCTTATAACTTTCTTATATTTGATCCTATGGCACAGCAAAAAACAACTCAACAAGCGTAAAAAGTTCTTATTCATTTTCAATTTTGCCAGCTAAAAAAGTATTTTTACTTCTCCGCAATGGAGAAGTATTGTTTTCGTGACAGCATTTTCAGGGTTTTTCAACGTTATATGATTTTTCCTGACTTCCCTGTACACAAATCTCAAAAATATCTCATAATTTTTTTGTCCGTATTGAGTTGAAGAAAATTCCTGTAAAAAAAAATCCGGAAAATATTGAGCCTTGAAATTGAGGGCCGCCTGGTGGTTTGGTTCGGTGGTTCGGTGGTTCGATATCGATTTCCCACCGAACCGATTCCGGATCTTTTTTGATGCCAATCGACTTGGAATCTATTCCCATCGTGCAATATTTTTGGTGATGATGACTCCACCGGATAGGTACCATTCCGTGACGCAAAGTCGGGGTTTTCATTTTTATTTTGAAAAACTAGAGATACAGCTATAATCTCTTCAGAAAAAATGTTTGGGATGACAAGTTCAGTTAAAAATTGCATCGATGTTTGGTCCACTACCTGCTGGGAGTCATCTGGGGGTCATCTGGTGGTACCAGACAACTTTTTTTTTCAAAAAAGTTTAGAATTTTATGATTCGTCCAGAAAATAAGAAAAATCTTTTTTGGAGTATCAGTCTGGTAGCGCGTACTCTCAGCTCCAAACTCGAAATAGCTTTGGTCTCTTCAAAAAAATTTTGAATGATGATTGAGAAAATTTGCATCTATGTTTGGTCCATAATTCATTTCATCTGGTGGTACCAGACAACTTTTGTAAAAAGTTTAGAATCTATGATTCGTCCAGAAAATAAGAAAAATCAAGTTTATGGAGTTATCAAGCTTACTCTCAGCTTCAAACTCGAAACGACTAGATATAAATTCAGAAAAAAAATGCTTGGGATGGTCCACTACCTGCTGGGAGTCATCTGGTGGTACCAGACTATTTTTTTTAGAAAAGTCCTAGAATCTCACCCTGGTACCGCTTTCTCTCAGCTCCAAAACTCAATATATTTTTGAAACAATTTTTATTGAAAACACCATTCTATGCTAGCGGAGAAGTCCTGCTCAGCTCACAAGCTGCACAACTAGTTTTTTTTTGCTTTTAAAGCAGCATAATCATATCTAGGATGGAGAAATTTCCATAGTGACACACTGAAAGTAATTCCAATTTCCAATTTTAAGAGGGAAATTGACAAACAAAGCGATATTGTGATGAATTTAAATACTTGAACAATGTTTAGTTAGAGCGTCGTCATCCGAAAAGTTAATTAGCAAAGTTTTGCCATGTTTTGCTCTACGTTTCGATCCTTGTGTTGGGAGCAAAGACATGGTGCATAAATTAAAATCATTCATCAATAAAATCATTGTTTGTTTTTACTATGAAAATGAAGGGTGCAAAATTACGTGTTTTGTCTTAAATGTTGCTTGGGGTCGTTAACAGGAAACAAAATTAATTTTAAAATCAAAATATTTTGCTTTATTGTTTGTTTACAACAAAACTTGCTAAAAAATATAGCTTAATTCTTACAAACTAGCCTTTTTGAGCTTTTCTAATGAAATAAATTTATTTAAATAAAAAATTGGCGCAATTTTTCAAAAATGTGATTCCCATGGGATATATTTGCGCAACCCTGTAAAGTCTGTTTCCCGCCAAAAATATTGTAAATAAACAAACAGTTCATAATATTTTTTGTTAATAGTTTTCGTACTTTTAAAATAGTTTTAATAAAAATGATTGATTCCCCAATATTGATTAAAGAAGAGATCAATTGTGAAAGCGCCTACCAGCTAGTGAACCGGATGCATGCTAGTTTACGTCCAAAACTAACAAAAATGTTGGATTTTATTCAGCCAGGTTTTATTCTCGAGCCGAACGAAAATCTTGAAGTAGGTATCTTGTTCTGGTGCTCAGAATCATTCTCTAATAATTTATTTGTAGATTCATGGAAGTTCGAACTGTGGTAAAACTTACCTGCTTTTCCAGATAATATCTAAAGCAATTCTTCCTTTGCGTTGTGGTGGCTGTGGCTCAAAAGTTATTTTAATAGATACCCAACAAAACTGTATTTATCAGAAAATTACCGAAATGCTCATGAAGTCCGTGGATGATGATGAAGACGCAATAATTGAAGCAAAGTCCAACCTTTTCATTGTCAAAGTTGTAGATCCAGATCATTTATCCTCCACAATTCCTGCAATTACCGAGCTTATACATAAAACTCCCGAAATCAGTTTGATCTGTTATGATGCGATTGGTGAGTTTTATTGGCTGAAGAATGATAATGACGATAACATAGAAGGATATGTACGAAAGGAAAGGAAGATTTTTGAGAAGATTTGCAATGACTTCCAAGTTTCTCTGATTTATGTGAGATCAGCTTTCATGACCAAAAAAGCAAGTTCACAGGATGTTAATTATTCCATCAAGCTATCTCCTACAGCAGAATCAGATCAGTTCAAGATGTTGGTGAATATTAATAATAGAAGTGTCGTCCTATTTTACATGATTGATATGTATGGGTTCAAATTTAGTGAACCCATTATTCAATCTTAATATTTGGTTTTAATATATTATTTTTATAAATAAAATGTTTGCTAGATGTTCCTTACTGCAAAATGTTACTACAAATTTTTAAATTATTATTATTAATAATTATTTGAATCCCAAGTATCACAGTCTCTAGCAATAAAAATATACACTAACAAAGAAGAGGAAAATTGCCATAGTCTCTTTCATTTCCGGATTCAATATGAACATGCCATCACAAAGTGAACAAATTCAAAGCAAAAAGCAACAATTTATTTGTAGAAAAGGGAGCGAGCTAAACCTAGCAAAAGGACATTATCAAACGAAACATCCTTGAAAATTTATTATATTTTTTGCTTCCATCATGTGTATAAAGCCAATATAGAGGCGCAATATAGGATGATATTCCGAACTGTGTGAACTATAAATTTGTACTTTATACTATATCTTGAGTATCTCTAGCTTGGTTTATTAGGTAATAAAAAGCAGCTCCTTCATTTATTGTCGAATCAACAGAAAACTACCGCGCCAAAAATTTTACCCATACTCCTCAGAGTTCCCTTTAGTTTTGGGGAAAACACCGAAAACACAAAATTTGCATTTTTCTTTTCAAAATTATGATTTCCATGTTTTTTATGCAGAAATAATAATAAAATATAAAATATGGTGCTTTGTATGCTAATAATTTTTATTACCCTGGAGTTGTGGAACTGGGAGTCAGCAGGAAAGTGATTTTTCTTTAAATTTTTTAGGGGGTTTGAGGATTTTAATGAGAATTACAAACATATTTCGACAAAAAAATTTCGTTTTTTCAAATAAAATTTTTATGAAATTTTTAAGAATAATAGCTACTCTTTTGTATTATTTAGGCCAATCTTGAAATTGATGCATCCTGCGAGAATTTTTAAAGGCATGATCTTATAACAAAAAGTGATTGTTGTTATTTAGAAAAAACAACTCTGATTAATCATAAACAAGTTTTATAAATGTATGAAACATTTTAAAATATCTAAATAGTGAATACTTAGATGTATTCAAAACGAGATTAACAAAAATCCTTTTCCATTCCTAAAACCACCACCCTTTTTAAACTTTTTTATATGAATTTTTCATATTTGTTTTCGTCAAGACTTTAAGTGCACAATTCCTTTATTGTATTTTATGAGCAAATATGCACTAACATTTTCCTCAAAAGTGCTTCATATTCAAGTGATTCGAGTACTTCGAGTGTATGTAAAGTTCTTGTTGCTGCTTCTCTTTGTGTTATTTCAAGGCATTAAAAATTATTTTCCGACTTGGTAGCAATTTGAAAGAGAAATTTAATTTTCTAGCTGGCGCACCACCAAGAGAGACATTTTAAATGGAAGTTAGTTAATAAAAAATCCATTTGGGCAGTTATTTTGATTATTATTATTATTTAATGATTGCTTCAGAGACCAATCTTGAATAATCGAATTTTATTGCATGATTTAACAGTTTAGATCATACTCCAGGCAAAGTAAATTTAAAATCAGATATAAATTTAGGATCACACTCAAAGCATACACGTTTTTTATTTAATATTCATGCATTCGCTCCTCAGTCCTCATATAAAGTCCTCATTAAAAAAAACTGTGTCAACCTTTTTCGCTTTTAATTATGTATAAAAGTATTGAAAAAACTGCAAAAATCATTAAAAGTTCATTTCAATCAAAATTTTATGAATGAAATTCGCTATTTTAAGTATTATTATTGCCGTAATGAGGAAATGTTGATTGACTGATTGCTAAGTATCTTATTAATTTTCTATCATATTTCTCTTTATCGTCTTCTGTTGCAAAATACTTAGTTCGTTGTAAAATACCAAGTCTAGACTGCATAACAATTAGATACACAATTCTTAATTTATATTTTCAACTTTTTTTTAAATGTTTCCCTAAATTAAAGATGCAAATTTCATTGATACTTTAAAAACATAAATTTTTAAAAACTTAATCATTGTTCAAACAACTTTTCCACTTAAAGATATAGCTTAATGTTAAATGAAATTACAATGACGATGAAAAAGGATACAAATGAAAAACAATGCGAATGCCAATTTAACATAAAAATATTTAATGAGATAGTTTCCATACAATAGAAGGATTTAACTTAAATCTACTTTGTGCATCGTGCAATTTTACTCATTGCTAATAAGGGGAAGCCTGGGAAGTGTGACATATTGAGAAAATTCGATATTAGCTTACACCTTGCCTATTACCTGAAACATATGCACCATTTTGCAAAGAGTTGCATAATAATAGCAAAAATTTAAAAGTGGGGTCAAAAAGAGGAGAAACTCACAATGGTTTACGTGGTCTAAAGATGCAATAAAAGGAACTGTAATGGAATGAAGAATCATTAGTTGAAATTTATTCGGCTTTGCGTAGTATACAACGAGTGACACCAGTTCTGAAGATTTTGTAAAAACTTTAGTGAATTTTAGTGAAAGTTAGTGAATAAAAATGAAATTTTACAGTATTGTGAAAATGGTGACCCCGTGTATCAAAAATTATAAAAAAATGGGGATTATATCTTTTGCAATTGCATTTTTTTGCAGTCTTTTTGGGTTCGTTATTTTCCCGAAATCGATAAGCAGTGTTATCAAAAATGTGAGTTATTCTAGTTTCCTTATATATAAACATTAAACAACCATAATTTAGAATCTAAAATTGAACCCTGGCACTACAATTCGAGAATTGTGGACAAAAGTTCCTTTTTATGTTGATTTCAAAATATATGCGTTCAATGTGACCAACCCGGATGAAGTTATGGCTGGAAAAAAGCCCAATGTGCAGCAAATAGGTCCTTACATGTTTGAGTGAGTGCTAAGATAGTTTAAATACTTTCTTAAAAAGTTAAGAAAAATTTTTATTTACCTAGAGAGTGGAAAGAAAAGTACGATTTGGTTGATAATGATGAAGAAGACACTGTAGAGTTTGAGATGAAAAATACTTTCATCTTTAGGCGAGATTTATCCGGTGGGCTAACTGGGAAGGAGATTATTACGATACCACATTTACTGATTATGGTGACTATTTTAAAAAGCCCAAAAGTAAATAAAATATGAGTAGAAACTTGTATTTCCTAATAGGGCGGAATGATTGCAGTACAACGTGAACGAGAAGCAATGCTTGATCTTGCAATTGGAGCTTTTACTCAAATTTTTGCACCTACTACAGGGTTTTTAACTGCCCCAGTTATGGACATTCTTTTTAACGGAATTGGAATTGATTGTAACCATTCTGAGTTTGAGGCCACAGCGTTTTGCAGTCTCTTGGACGCTGAGGGGAAGGGGATTAAAATCGTTAATTCAACTTACAAAACTTTTTCTGTCTTTGGCTCTGTAAATATTTTCTTCTTTGACGGAATATCGAATTATTATCTAAATTGTTTATTTATTCATTTTTTCTGAGGCTAACGCAAGTTCCATGGGGAGATTTACTGTAAAACGTGGCAATCAGAACATCAAGGATCTTGGAAGAGTCGTAAAATTCAACGGAGAAGACGAACAGAATATTTGGGATGGCGATGATTGCAACCAATTTGCTGGAACAGACTCCACAATTTTTCCACCTTATCCGACGATAAAAGAAGGTCTCGTTGCTTTCGCTCCTGATCTATGTAGATCACTTGGAACCATTTATGAGCATCCTGATAGTTATAACGGCGTACCAACTGGGAAGTTTACAATGGATTTTGGGGACTTAAGGGTAAGTTTGGTTTTTTTTTGAAGATTTCTGTGCAAATATTTGGGCGGTCAATCATTTCTAGAACACACCTGATCTTCAATGTTTTTGTCGAACGCCTGAAACATGCCCACCTAAAGGCACAATGGACTTGATGCCTTGCGCTGGAGCTCCCTTGATCATTTCTAAACCCCAGTTCTATGGTGCCGATCCTCAAATGATCCAGGATGTTACTGGACTAGCTCCAAACAAACAAGACCATGACATTTTTCTTCACGTTGAAATGGTAAAAAATACTATGCTATATGCGCTAAGCTTTACAATCTAAAACTACAACTTTCTAATCTACAGATGACAGGCACACCAATATCTGCGGCTAAACGCCTTCAATTTGCCTTGGACATGGAGCCAGTAGAAAAATATCCACTTATGGCTAACCTTCCTCGAGCGGCCGTCCCTTTATTTTGGGTTGAGGAAGCTGCTCATTTGGAAAGAAAAATGACCAATATTTTCAGATACGGACTTTTGTTGTAAGTTTAACCTATACAGTTTGCTTTGTATTTAATGTAATACAGCTATTAATTTAATTTAATTCCAAGAATGTTCAAAATTGTGGCTTTTATAAAGTGGACAGGGTTTATCGTGGGTTTGGGGGGACTAGGAGTTGCTGCTTATATGATGAGAGAAGATTATCGAAAAAATAAAAATATCACAACACATTTAGTCTCCGCTATTGTACCTAATCTTGTTACTCCTTTGAAAAAAAACGGTAAAGATGTTGTAAATGTGGAAAAAACAGATACGGTAGATCGTTCCTAAATAAATAAATTTTGGAGGGAGAAAAAGATCAAGAAATGTGGAGTAAATATGATAAAGTTAATAAATGTAAAGATACAATGTTGAAAAACTTATATACAAATTATTTAATAATTTGTTCTTGTTGTAATTCAGAACACACATAGAAGCAACGTTATTAATAATCTAATGATACATCACAAATAAATTCAATTGAAAATGTAGCAAATATAATTTAATATCAAAGCATAAAATATATAAATACAATCAATTAATTCTAAGAATCATAAATGTTTTGATGTTTCGAAGTTGAAAATATATCGTTTGCGAAATTTCAAACCGATCATGATTCTCCAAAAGAAGCCAATTACCCTATTTTGTCAAGCAAATAAGATTCAACAATGAAATATTTCGCTTCAAGAATTTGAGCACAAATTGTACTCTCAATAATAATTTCATTTTACTTTTAGTTGAATATCGAGACTATGACATATTTTGAAAATACTTTTTAAAATATTCAAAATATTTCAAAATATCAAAAATATTTTCAAAATATCCAAAATATTTTCAAAATACTTTCAAAAAACCATTTTGAGAAACAGTTAAGATCCAGTATGCAACAATATTTTTTATTTTATCCAAAAATGTCAAAATATGTTTCATAAATTTTCCATTGGTTTTTCTAAAAATGTTTAAGCTCAACTGTCTGAAATGTATTTTGTTATATTGTCTAATAAAACTGTCTGATTAATCTCATTCTGATTAAATTTTTTTTTATTCCTCTAAATCGGCCGATAGGAATAAATTTATTCCTCTCACTAATATTTGTTCAATTTGAAGGAATAAAACCCACACTACAGACCAAAAAAATGAAACCGCACGCACATTCATTTAGAAATTGCCTGTAAATACACGGTAGGAATAATTCCTAAGGAATAAATCCTATATCTACGACCCCCTTAAGAATCATAAATGTTTTGATGTTTCGAAGTTGAAAATATATCGTTTGCAAAATTTCAAACCGATCATGATTCTTCAAAAGAAGCCAATTACCCTATTTTGTCAAGCAAATAAGATTCAACAATGAAATATTTCGCTTCAAGAATTTGAGCACAAATTGTACTCTCAATAATAATTTCATTTTACTTTTAGTTGAATATGGAAATTTTTTTTTCTCTGAGCTTTGAATTTAAAGCACTGATGCACCAAATTTTAATTAATATCACTAAAACAAGGGCTAAAACTTAAAGTTGAAGTTCATTACCGTTGTATGCAAACTTTTTGATTACCTTTGAAATTAAATAATTAATTGTTCATTTTTATGGAAAACAAATGAATGCATTTTTCTTGCTACTCTGAATAAAATAAAAGTGATTTTAATTTGTTAAAAATTTGATTAAATTTTATGAATTTTTTTTGATCAATATTATTCGCAAATGAGATCATCAGCAGCTTTCCGAGTCTTCAAAACAATCTACTTCCACTACCAAAACAATTCTAGATTGCAATCTAGTAACCAATAGTAACAGTTACTGCCTTTGTACCTTCGCTGTTTAAACTTTGATGGCAAAACATTTTAATAAACGTTCTAGCATCGTTCTACTGTTTCGTCAGACGAATTTATTTCAAAATCATGTAAATATCTCCAGAAATGTTGCTGTGAAAACTTCTGGAAAGTTGAATAAAATGAAAAACTTACTTATTGCATGTAAATGAATAAATTGTTTCGCAACAAACTGAAAAACTGGGATGCAGATATAAGCCATATTCTTTTTACATGAATATTCAGTTCTAAAATCGGTGCCAATTTTTCACAAATCAGTGATTTTTTTCGTTCTATTTGTCAAATCAAAATATTTTCTGTTATAAAATCATCTAAATCAGTTGGCAAACCCCGCGAAAACTGCTAAAAAAGCGACAAATAGATTTCCAAAATCGATTAAAAAACAGATTTTCAAAGTATTCCAAAGTTAAAAAATTTTAATTGATTGAAAAATATAGTTAAAATGCATTGTTCAAAAGTATGCAAAATATCATTTTTTCAAAATATGTAATAACGCCGAACAACCAAAAATAATCTGAAATTTTTCACAATCGGCCTTAATCATCTTTGAGCAGACAGGGATCAGTATTGGGATCATTTAAATGAATTGATGCCAAAAATTTCAAATTTGTTTTGTTTAAAACAAATAATTAAATTTTGAGGATCATTAAGTTCATTGACCGTTGTAACAAATAAGATTAGCTTTGAAAAATAAATAAACACAAATATTTAAGTTTATCAAGAAAACTCTTCGAATCTTTGAGATGATTTGAAAATTTTTGTCTGCCACTTGAATTAAATCTGCTGGTGCATTTTATTTTTTAAAAAACTCAATGACACAAATTTTATGTAATTTTTTGTTTGTAAACAAAACAAATTTTAAAATGAGATCATCAGCAGAGCATACGCCATCTGGGGAATGTTCTGCAAACTATTTCTGTCAACATGTTCAAGACTAAAATGAAAGGAGGCCCAATAATGCAACTCGAAACAAAAATATTGAATTTTACGGCTTATTAAAAACATTTTCAGCGATTTTATCCAAAGTCTATATATTCTATACCAGAACGTAATTAAAGGCATTTGGTGATCGCTAAAAATAAGCAAATAATTGATTTTATTTAAAATATCCTTTATATGTAGACCAAATTAAGAGGAAATTTACCGATGAACATGTCATGAACGGAATAGTTAAATAGAACGACCAAAAATATTCAGTGATTTTAGCACTGATTTTAGAACCGATTGGCTGAAAGTGAATATTAAAAAGAACAAATCCAACCAATTTAGCACCGAAGTGAAGGACAAAAAGAATATGGCTATAATAAGAACATTACCTGCGATGGATTTCTCTTACCTCTTTCGTAGTTAAGTAGGTCATGGATGAGTAATATTCTTAAACAGCAAGGAAAATAAAATCGCGTTGCGTTGATACTTTTTTCAAACCAATCCCTATAGTGTTCATCCATATTTTGTATCAAGAGTAAATCTCTTCTGAACAAAATATTCTCCACCTACATCCCTATTAATTTTAATCGATCACAGAGTATGTAAAGATGACGCGCGTAAAACAGGCAAAGTCCACAGAATCGTGAAAATGTCTATATTGTGTACATTGTTTGGTGATTAATCAAAATCGGATTAATAAACCATTATCCCTTCTTGCAAAATCAATTTGCACTGGAAAAGCTGCACAAGCTTTCAGTGGATCACCGTTTTTTAATTGGCTATTAAAAGATAATTTTTCTTCCTCTGCTTCCATTTTACAGCATATTTCTAATTGAAAATTCATCCCCTGGATTGAGGAATGTTCTCCTATTCTGGTATAAGTTAGTCCATTACGGTTTTTGAATTTTTTTTGCTGCAAATTGAAACAATTCTATATTCTCTATCTTTTTCCATGTCACTGTTACAAATGCATGTAATAAATTATGGTTTCCGTTGATTGCAAAAACCTGCAAGATAAACCAAATTCTCGAATTTCTCGGTAACCAAAGTTTTTCCACTTTTCATGAAGTATCGTTGAAAAAGTGGAAAACCGAGCACTTTATAATAAATTATGGAGAGTTTTGAGCTTTTTCATATGTTATTATAATGTCGGTGATACAAATGTAGATAGACTTGATACTAAAGAGGAATATTTTCCCTTTATTAATAATAAAAGAGATATGTGTGGAAAAAAATCGAAGCAAAAACTTTGATATATCTAGGTCAAGGATTTATGATGTAGAAGGAGCCCTGTTCTCAAAGTGTTTATAAATTATTAATGTTGAAAACTTTTTAAAAGTCAATAAACCGTTAATATGTCAATAGATGAACTTGGTTTTATTACTACACATCCTCAAATTTCATAAATTCTTGAAAGAAGCACATCATAAATTTCCATTTCTTAATGTCATCTTTTTTAAAGTTTGCCGCCATAGTTTTCCACATTGTGCATCGAAAAGCAAGTTCAGCAGCCAAAGTCACGCTTCCACTCTTCTTCTTTATTTTAAGAATGTTTCCATAATATCAGATTATCATACAGAATTATTTATAGATAGACAAGTCTTATAACTAAGCAAGACTTTTCAAGAATCTATTATCATACAACTAGCTGTTCATTCAGATTATAGTTGATGAAAGTATGAATACACCAAGATTTTATAAATATATAATATGATGTGATGATATGAACTATCTTGCACTACATAGTACCACCTCTTCCAGACTAAGATGAATTATTGTGCATGCGGATAAACAAAAAAAGTTAGATTGAAAGTTTTCGCCTCATACAATAAACACGGGAACTGAAACTACCAGAACTCAGAACTGGCGAAGTATAAACAAAATAAGGTCAGACATGTCTCTTTAAGTTAAAGAATACATAAATACGTATATGAAATATCTGAAACGGTATCAGGAAGAATATTAAGCAGCCAAATGGAGCGAGAGACGGGTGAAGAAACTGGAAAACTGGAAAACTGAAAAACTGAAAACTATTTCCTTGATTTATATGCTTTGTTGCTGAGTTGCTGAATTTACCAAGTAAAATATTTTTTCCAACACAATTTAATTTAATAATTATATCTCATTTTCTTGCTCAATGTTGCTGGTTTTAAGTTCCTGGAATATTCTATGAAAATTCAGCAAAACTTTGAGGATAAATTTTCATTTTAAGTTTTTCCATAAGATTTTTTGTTGTCAGGAAGCTGTCAGTAGGTTGTATTCTACATTATATGTGATGTCATTTGAAAATCCGGACTTTAGTTAGAACACGATTCTGCTTTAGTTTATTACCTTCTATTTAACAGAAAATTTATATGGATATTACATTTGAGAAATTATTGATATAAAATATTTTTTGGAAAAGAGAGCAAATGAATGGTTAAGTATACAAATATTATATTTTCATGATCTAGATACTTATGTGGATTATACAATTTTTTAACCAAACAAAAGTAATCCGAGTTGTCATAAGTTTTGTTTTCACCAACTACTTGTTCAACGATTTACTTTAAAGTAGAATAAAAGGACAGACCCAGGAAACCAGGTCGGAATGTCATGCTGAAAGCTCATGCCATTCTGAATGCCGACACATTCAGGGCTTCAGAATTCCAATCCACATTCAGAGATGCATTTTATTTGGCATTCCATTTGGAGGGTGGTGGTATTCAACTCTGAATGCGTTTTCAGAATGAATTTTTTTCAATTTTTTTTTTTCGATTTTCTCATAAATAACAATGAAAAAGATGACGATACTACAATACCATGTTTGCTCGCGACTTTTATTTATCATAAGTTCTATTTCATGTGAAAACATGGTTTTTTGAATGAATTACAGTTAATCATTGTTTTGAAGTGGATCTACCTAAAAGTCGGAATGCCTCAGAATGCCACTCTGAATGGGTTCAGAAAGATATATGTAAAATTCTATTTAATTGGTTGTTCTAACAAGCGTAGCACTAAGATGTATATAGAATCTATGATATCATGATTTTCGAAGTACTTCATTGATTTTGAGCAGTTTTATTGCGTAAAAAGTCTTAAATATACTAATATTCGATTTTTCTTTTTGGCGCAGGTCAGAATTCCATTCTGAAGGCTTAAGAATTCTGCCTGGCATGCCAATTCAACAACAATCATTCAGAGTGGAATGTGACTTCGGAATGAAAAAACATTCAGAGTCGCATTCTGAAAATCATTCAGAGTGGGATGCCGGAACATTCAGAATAGAATATGTTGTATTGAGAAAACGCGCCAAGTTTAGTTTCATTTAGACGTCACGAGCAGCGGATCGAAATTATTTTTAAAGTCAAAATTTATAATTATTAGTAGTTTAAAGTGTGCTATTGGTGTGTTTTCTGGTCATAATCAATCTAATAGTATAAGAGTGGATCCAAAAGCTGAGTTAATTGCTGATTTACGCATTAATAGTGAGTATAAATGCAAAACAAAATTTTATGGGGATTTTACATATTTTTGTTGATTTTCAGAATAAATCGTTTAAAGGAGCCCTAGAAGTCTAGTTAATTGGAGTAGAGTGATGTTTTAGTTGCTAGCTGATAGTTTTTGCATAGGAAGTTTTGGTAAGTGGAAAACCAAACATTTTAACAATTTCAATGAAGTTTCTGAATTTTTTGTTTTTATTTCCAGGAAAATTGAAGTACTCAATGGAGACAAAGAAGCCTAGTTTATAAGAGTGAAGACTTGTTGTAATTGCCAGTGTAATGTATAATTTTAGATTTAATAAGAGTTCCAATAAAATATTAATAATATTTGAAGAAATATATAGAAATCTTTTATTCAATATCCATTCCATTCTGAATGAACTTGAACATGCCAGTCTGAATAAAACTCTGAACGCCATTCTGAATGAAACTCTGTATGCCATTCTTAATGAACGTTGGCACGCCAGTCTGAATAAAGTTCGGCATGCCATGAGCATGCAATTCTGAATGTACTCTGAATGTGACTCTGAATGTTTTTTCCATTCCGAAGTCACATTCCACTCTGAATGAATGTTGTTGAATTTGCATGCCAGGCAGAATTCTTCAGCCTTCAGAATGGCATTCATTTCAGCATTCTCACATTCAGAGGGTTCATTCCGAAATTCATTCAGACACATGCCGACTGGTTTCCTGGGAGAATAATTTCAACTTAATCAACATTTTGATGAAAATCCAAAAAACCTAACAAGTGAATAGAATTTTAATCTCTAGTTTGCACTCATATTTGTAAAATTTATTTGAATAAGAGTTTATCGAGCCAACTGTTTTATTTTGCATCATAAGAGACACTAACAAATTGTCAGTAGAAAAACTTTGCATTCAATAGAATGCTCATTCAGTTATTCAATTCAACGAATTCAATCACATCATCTGCAGTTCCTTTTACAATTCAAATTGTGGCCAACGTACTGAAAAACTGCAAAACTTAAATTCCAAAAACAGTTAACAAAGTGAATCAACTTTTAAATGTGTTTAATTGGAAATTGAGTTTTACACATGAGCAGGTTGTTCAATAGATAGAAACCGAATTTGTTTGAATAGAACTACAAAATGCACAAACTTTCCAATTTTCCAATTTTCCAATTTTGAAATTTTTGAATTTGCAATTTGTTTATTAATTGAAGGTTTTCATGTGGAAATATTGTGCAACTGAAGCTTTGCAGAATTGTTTGATAGTTTTTTGAACTTGTTAGAAGTTTTTGTATCAAAAGCTCATTAAAAATTCTCCAAAATGCAAGTGACACTGCCAGATAAAATTTCCACAATTTCAATTTTCTTGAAATTTTCTACATTGTCGGGAAATTGGATGACAAAATTTCAATGTGCAATACTTCCAGCTGTTTGATATGCAGATGTAATGTGTTATAAGATAACGAGAAAACTTTCATATATGCTTATTCATTAGATTTTGAGAATGTTGCCTGAAAATTATTGCATGAACTCCATGTTGCTTGAATGTCAAGCTGTAAATCACAAGTAACATCCAAATAAGTAAATTTAGTGTAAATTTTGGCAAATATGCAAAATATGCAATATTATGCAACATAATGCAACTTCCAGGACAAACATGATTATAAATAATTGGCTGCATAATTTCTAGTTTACAAGAGATAGATGCATTAATCAATATTTATGGGCTTATTTAATTTACTTGTTAACACCCAGCTTTATTGTGAATGTGCATTGTGCATCTTAAATATTTTCTAAATTGATAAAATAAATATACTTGTTTGCGGGAGAAATGCTTCGGCTGTTTATTTGAGACATAGATTTTTTAACACTCTCAAAAATATTTTATCAGATAATCAAAAAACTTACCTTTGAATGAATTTACAGTGCAGTTGAGTGCTAACCTAAAGTTTTCCCTTTTCTATCAATTATAGATTTTATTATTGATATAATATAATATCTGCAATGTGCGTGACTATTGCGTACTCATCGTTTTAATTGGATTTTGCATTGTTAATTTCCCAAAACAGAAAACAATGAATAAATGAGCAAAACACTCACAAAACGCACATAACAATACTCAAATACAGCTTAAACATCGAAAATACATATCAAATACTCTCCAAATTGAATTTTAAATAATTTACATTATATTTTGTTCAAAATAATAATAATTGTTGGGGACTGAAAGCTGCACTCATCTCAGTTGTGCAAATTCAAATTATACTTTTGCAGCAAAAGTTTTGCTCAAACCAATTTATTTTCTCCTGGACAAAGCATTATTGGCACATGCTGTGCAAAGGAAGACAATTTATTGCATTCGAATTAAGTTTGCGTTGTGCCTATTGTGTTGTGCATGCAAATATGCACTTGAATAATTTAAAAACAAACAAATATAGAGCATAACATTCCACACGTCTCCTTTATGTTTGAACAATTTTATCATCAATGGAATCGAGGTGAAGGCTTCTTAATTGAGTTGAAGGCTTGACTGATATATTTTTGGCAACAATTAAAAGCAATTAAAAAATTATATTTGAAATTATGTAAATAGAACAGTCAGAATTGTTTGAGCAATCCATTTTCTTGAAATGGTAGCTTGTGACCTAAAGCAATCCTACAAATCCGTCTAACTCTTTAATTTAAATGCTCTGAGCTACCAAAAATTGTTTAAAACATGTTCAACTTCCAGTTGAGAGCATTTTTGCAAGTCATACATAACATTTCTAACGTTGCTGAAATTCTGACAAAGTTGTCTGCATATTTATACTTCTGAATATGTATCATTACATTTCAATTAAATCTTTGCTTTGAGTGATCTGAATTCTGAATTCTGTTGGGTATTTAACAATTTAAATTTATTTTGGAGTCCATGCTTGCATTCTGCATTGGATTATTTGAACTATCTAGATTCTAGACTTATAGACGAAGTAGAGGGATGCATAGAAATGAGAAATTATTTAGAAGGACCAGACACTCGACAGAATGTGGTGTTATTAACACTGTTTCTGACCAATTAACATTTTTCTCTCTACTATTTGCATGATAGTGATACAATTTCTGTTTTGTTCTTTGTTTTCGACTTTTGAATGGACTTTTTTTGTGAGTTTGTATGTTTATTTGTTTTCTTAAATATCCGAGATGTTAAATAGAATCGAACCAACCAAAAACGCCTTGAGATAATTAAATCAAATGAAAATTAAACATATTCAATAATTAAGTTTTTAAACATAGAAAAAATTAAACTATGAACCGGGGTGAACTCTTTAGTAGATTTGCCCAAATCCACCAGATTCTTGTTTATGAATATTTTGCATTTAATGCATTAATGAAACTCCTGCCACATATAATATCATAATATTTTGCTCAAAACAACATGCAAAACAAAATAAAAACATAAAGCACTTGTAAAATACACACAATCTAATTTATATTAGAAGCACAACGACTCCGCGCTCGTCATTCTTAACAGTTCAGAGGTTTATGCAATTATTTGCGAATAATTTAATATTTATGGCCCTTTTTATGAACAGACAAAGAATCCACTTAAAGTGGATAGTTTTGTTTGCATAGCTTGAATAGTTTGAATGGCTGGCGCAACTCGAAAAAACTTTGTTTAATGGTCAATCATAAAATTTTATTTGCTCAGCTCATAAAAGATAAATTTTGCTATACATCAAAGCAAAATAAATATGAAACACACAGATTCAAACGACTTTATCATTAATATTAATGTGGATTTTAATGCCAATATTCGTTTTTCTATATAGATTTCATGTCGGGAAAAATGGAAAATAATGGAAATACTGAAAGCAAATAAAAAAGTTTCGTCTGAGCTTTTTTCTGCTGAGCTACGTATAACTTGTTAATAGAAATAAATGATATGATTTTTTTTTGGAATCAAATAGGTCCGGTTACGCATCATATAATTCCTTGGGAGGAAACTCATACAGACTATAATGATTTTAATGCCTTCAAAATGCCATAAATACCATAAAATCTGTGATAAAATTCGCAGACAAGAAATTGAATAGCTGGAAAATATAATACTTTGATTGTATCGTTGAAAGTAATACGAGTCTTTTAACATTATTGAGTAACTGGGTAAGTAATTGTTAGCTGGAAATCTGACATTATTTGAAATTAGAAAAGGATCATTATAAGTATCAGCATGTTGGCGCCATGAAAGTTAAACGTTCTCGTTGTTGTGAATATACTTTGTGCGTTTTTTTAAATTGATTAACTGAAAAATTCAATTTGGATCAATACTTTGGGGATTTTCCTGAAAATTTTTTTTTCTGAGCTCTATATGAAACTTCACTGAACTCAGTATATGAAAAAACAAATTGATGTTTGAACGGTGACTCTGGGAGAACTTGTTGGCTCATCTTCTTATTTCTACTATCAACCCTCATATATTTTACCCTTCAAACACAGTCATCAATTACACTTTACCTCAACTAACCCGCACATATTTATGAGAGAAAAAGATGATTCATATCGTCTGTTGGAGACTTCTAGTCTTCGACAGATCATTAGTTTTCGAACTCTTTTATTCGCTTCAAATGTTTGAAACACCTTGAATTCACGAAAATATCTGAAACTTTTTAATTTTCAAAAGTTACAAAAAAAATATCGAGGATAAAGTCATGAATAGTTTAATTAGATGTCCCAGCAACAATCAGCCAATTTGCACTGAATTTTACATCATTCATTCATCCTCCGTTTAAAACTCGATAAAACTGCAATGACTGAATGAATGGCAACCAAATTTCTTTTCAACGATTCCCCTTCAATACTTTCTATTTAATTTTTCCCATTTTTCCATTGAAATTTCAAATCACTAAAGGGAGCATTTGCATGAATAACGCCCTAATTTTACAAATTCTTTTACACAAAATTTTAATACTTTTGCTGGCATATTTTAAGTGCAAACAAAATTTGTTTCGCAAACATAATCTGTTTAATGATAGCGACGTGCATAAATTTATCGAATGGAATTTCGGGAAATTGTTTGATGGATGAATGTGTACGCATTTATTTTAATATTTTTTACTTTATTCGCCTTTATTTGCATAAAACTGCGTTTAGCAATTTTGGTGTTCGAAATGATTTGGGACAGTGAACTGGGTAAAATTAAGTTGAGTGGTTTTTGTGATGAATGTGTGAGTATGACGGAATTTGAGGCAGACACTTTATAAATTATGCAGTAATTGAGATTGATTCGGTGGACTCGTTTGGAGATTTGTTATTTGATTTTCTTTCTGATGAAACGTTTTGTAGGGAAATTAAACATAACCACGTCCATTGCACACACTGAAAAAAATTTGTATTTGACACAAATACAAAGACTTTGTGACAAAGTTGAAAACTTTGCCACAAACCTTTTGTCTTTGTGGCAAAGTTATTTAAGGTTGAGGCGATTTAACTTTGCATCAAAGTTAAATGAGGTTGTGACAAACCCAAATTTGTGTTTGAAGCAAAGTTTTCTACTATCTTTGGGGTCAAGTTAAATTTTACTTTGTGTCAAATAGATTATTTTAAACCGCGATCGATTCCCATCTCCCTTGACTTCTTTTTTGCCTCCAAATATTTTAACAATCTTTCTACCAAACAATTAAATTCATCTCATTACTGAACAATTTCATCATTTTTTTTATTCTTAAAGCGGTGCCCACATTGTAAAAGTAAATCAGTAAAAGTTTGTTCTTTTTGGGATTTTTTTTTTACTTTTTAGCATTTTCTTGTTGAAGAATTTTTGTCAAAAAATTTGCTTTCATATTGTGTACAACGCTTTCAATTATATCATCAAATTTTAAAATCGATATGAGATTTAAAAACATGTTTTTCGATGTCGGTTATATTTTATTTAATTTTTTCTGTATCATTTAAAATTTTAAAGCATTTTTCATAGCAAAAAACTCCATTGCATGACGTTTTTTTAGTTTTTGATAGAGTTTTTCATTTTTAACACTAAATATTCGAAAACATCGACTTATGAAAAAGATTTTTTGATATATGAAGCATAGATAGATGTTCCATGGGACACGTATTCAGAAGATGACTTCCGCCAAATTAATTTTTTATAACAGTTTTATTTTGAAGAATTTTTAATTTTAATTATTTTTTAAGTTATGGAAACTACTCAATCAAATATGAATTAAATCCACAAAAACATATAAATCAATATTATATGATGTTTCCTTATAATAACATTGAATCAACATATCTACCACGAGCGCGGTGGTCTACTACTTAGCGTTTCAGTCGAGCGACCGAAAGGTCCCGGGTTCAATCCTGGGTAAAAGCAAGACGTTAAATAGGGTGTTTGTGTGAAAAATTCAGACGAGGGAGGTAATAAGAGTAATAAAAGGGCCAGAGTGTGTTAAAAGGGATGTTAGGGAAATTAGAAAATCGAGAAAAGTCGCTATAAATGTTGGAAGAAAAATTATTTTTTGCACTTTTTTTTAAAACATATTTAACTTTGGCACAAAGACAAAACTAGTGTTGTCACAAAAACAAATTTAAGATTGTATCAAAGACAAGTTTAACTTTGCCACAAAGACAAATTTCACTTTGACATAAAGTTTTCGGAGGATCAAAAGTGAATTTAAGTTTGTGACAAAGACAAAAAAATTTGATACAAAGTTAAGATCAAAAGCGATTTAAGTTTGTGTCAAATACAAAATTATTTTCAGTGCAGGATAGTTCAAAAATGCATTAATCCATTTTAGATACTAAGAAGATTTACCCGAAAACTTACTTCAACCAAATAAATAAATTCAGTTTTTGCCTACAGTTTTCCCACATTAATTTATTTTTCAAATAGATAACAATCAGAAGTTTTTAATTGCATTTAAAATTCGAATGAAATATGGAGCAGACCAAAATGATTGTGCAGTTTTGCCATTTTGCAATTTATTTGCTTTTGATTAGAGCTTCCTGGAAATTCTCCTCTTTATACATTATGATTGCAATTTAGATAAAGTTTAAATATATAATATATCTACAAAATATGTATTTGGGAGTTTGTAGATTTATTGGAGGTTGAATTTGTTTAAATGTAGCAGAAAATATTATTTTATGTTTATTTTCATGCTACTTACAGTTTCATAAATAAAACCAACCTCAATAGCTTTAAAGTACATAAAACTCGAAAACTCAGGAATAATAAAGGACTTTGTAAAAATGTCTCCCTTTTCAAACGAAAACCACATAGCCCTTGGATACAGCCAAATAATCTGTGATATAAATGTAAATTCACACTTTCAGTCTTCCCAAATCCGATTGTCAACTTTTTGCTTTTCACTGAGCTTCACAGTGTGAAAATATCCTTATTATAACTAAAGTAGAACTTTCTGTCTCAAATGTTAAAGTGAGTTTTCTGATTCCGAGACGAAGATTAAAATATGAAAGATATAAATCTCATCCTTCTGTAAATTAAACGATTTTACACGTCGTGTTGGCTCTAACGCCTTACTTATGTCACCACAAATTTGTCATTCAAATGTTAATATTCTTCGCTTAATGCCTTCAACAAAATGAACCGAAAGTGCGAAAATCTAAAACTGTTAAATTTGTGTTAATAAGTTGCGAGAGCAGAATATTTAGCTTGAACATTGGGAGTGAAAAGTTTTCGGGTTCTGGATTTTGGGTAATTATATTACGGAGCCTTTGGAAAATTGTCTGCGACACAAAAGATTTATTTTAAGAAGATTAACTTTTTAAGGAGCTTTTGATTTTGTGTTTTCGGTGATTTCTGAGACATTGTTAGAGTATGGTGTTTTCTTGACTTGGGTTTGTTTTTGGGGCCTTGTTTAGTAATTTTGAATAATAATAATAATGATTTTCGGGGTATGAGTTTAATATTTAACTTTGGATTATAATCCATGAACAAAAAATATTATTTTTGGTGATTCCTCGTTGATCCTAGAAATTTTACAGATACCTAATTTTCTAAATGAAAGTAGATGAGCTAATTTTCCAATGATGTTACATTCAGATTTATGCAAAATGTTCTTTTATTAAAATAAGAATGTAAAAGACATCTCACAGCAAAAGTATTTAACTCAATTCTATCCATGTAGGAAATATTTCAAATATTTCACATTCACCAGTTTGCGAGATATTTGAAGATATATCCCAGATTATATTTATTAAAGTAGGTATTATAGAAAGAAAATCTCCTTATTTGATTGTCTGGAAAATATGATGGAGATTTACTTTCTCAGAAGAAAGGCTTAAATTTGATTAAATAGAAATCATACAATTTATTGTTGGCAAATCTTATTCCGGCTTCCATTAGCTTTTTAGCATCATAGCTGGATATTTAACTAAAGAAGATTGCTAGCAAAATCTTCAATCAATTTAAAAACTTTTATACTACGAAAACTTGCTTCATGCAAAAATTATTCAAAGCTGCAGACAAATTTATCCTAATTATTTGAAAGCATCTTCTAGCTTCTTTAGAACTTTGGGATAATCCTCGCTTTTAAATAATTAAGCTTTTGGAACTGCCTGAAGCATCAATTTGTTTTAATTTTGTAGTGCATTATCGCGTAGTATTTTGTTTGTATTTTGAAATGGTTTTATATGTTCAAAATATTTTAATTGTTGAACTCACTTTGAATTCAAAGCACTTTAACAAAATACAAGCATTTTAAATAATTCATGATTGCAACAATAACGCTTCTGAATCAATTTTAAACTAAATTTAGTGCTCTCACCAATCCATCTGTTATCTCACATCTCGAAAGCGGATTATCTGCGCTTAAATTATTTTGAAATGGCGCTTTAATCCCACAGTGATCATTTGGGTGTTTCTTCTGTGCAATTTACGGGCGCACCTTAATTGGATATGATTTATATGCTCCAGCTTTTCCCCATTTTTGCACATAATTCCTTCTCGTTGGGGCAAAATCGAGATGAAATGCAGTTTTCTACTTTTTCACACAGAGAACTGAACGAAGCTTATGTTGGAAATATATTTTTCGATGAATCAGTGAATTTAAAAGCTTTGAGAGAAGGTTGCAAGTTGCTTCAGGTTCATTGAAATACTAGTTGATTTATGGTTTTTTGAGCAAAAGATTCTGGAATTTGACTGCTGACGGTGCTGTATAGAAGTAGTAGGAGTAGAAGAAACCTTTTTGTTAGATTGCACTTTTTGATAGCATTAAGTTTGAGTTACGCATTAATAATTTATGTATCACGTGTGGATTATTATTCTCATAATGGGCAGATAAAATTGATGATCGACAACGAGCGAATTTTTGGTTTCATCGATAATTTATTTCTTCTTTTAGGTTGCTGTTGTAGTTTTCAAAAAACATTTGTATCATCGATAAATTATCTTTCGACGAATCGTTCTAGCTACTTAACTTGATTAAATTTGCTACACTTACACTCAAATTTTATAAAAGAATAAAACGATAATCGAAGCCATTTGTATGCATTTTTAGAGTCTGGTATTAAAATTTATGAATTGTTTGACTGGAAATGTCTCTAAAAATGATAAATTGCCAACATAAAATTGTCTAGATTGAAGATTTGAAATAATCTATAAACTACAAAACTAAAAAGAAAATAAAAGATGAGCCAGAAACTATTTCTAGGAAGAATCTGCATCTTTAATTCATTTTTGCTAGATGGAAGATTGCAAGAAAAGTTTTATCGCATAAATCATAATTATTATATTTTATGCAATTTCAGACACCATAAAAAATTATCAAAGGATTTATCTATTAAAAATTACCAGTGAGTTTATGTAAAATGCAATGAAATAAAAATAATTATATTCACCACATTTTAATTTGAATTAATTGAAGTCCCCATCAAAATATATTTCAACGTCAGACTTTGGAGTATATTGTGAAAATGTAGAATGACAACCAAAATATCTACAAAATTATCCTTTATCCGCAGTTTTTTCTTAATTTATGCCATTACATGTTGTTTACACAATGCTGTTATAAATTTCCCCAACACTTAACTAAACTTAACTATGCCGTCTTTACATAAATATAATTTAGACAGTTGTTCTAATTCCCAGGCCCTTCACTTCCGCTCGTATTATGCAAGTAACCCACCCAACTCTCCAAATACCCAAGTTAGAAATTGAAATCTTGGAAGAGTCTTATTTGAATTCAAGGAAGAAAGCGAGCGATAATGATATTTTTGTTATTTTTGGAATTTTTGTGAATTCTAGATGAGGAACATCGAGCAGCTTAATACTTTGTTGAATTTGTGGAGCATCAACATTCAACATAATTTTCGATGATTCAACATTTAAAGCAGATGGTGGAGTTATAAAAGTTTGTAAGAACATACTTAATTAATCGTTGTTTCCTAATTCAATTTTAAAATATTCCAACTCATGCTAACATTCTTGCATTCTTATGAGTTGATTTAGATAATTTTGGAGGATGAGAGTATGTTGACTTCATAATAATTATCTCGAAAATTGGTATAATGGAAATGTTTTCAAAGAAACTTCCGAGAAATTTAAATTGTTTTCAACTGATGAAGACGTTCTGATGTATTTTTAAAGATGTAAATGAAAAATATCCAAATTGAAATTTATTTTTCATACTTAAATGGTGCTTTATAGGAGATTTTTAAAATAAGCTTTAAGATATCTCAAAGTGATAGAATTAGAAACTTGTGTATGTTATCTCCTATTAAAGTTGCTTCGACCTTTTCCTGTGAAAAATATCCACCAACTAACACCACAAGAAATATAAAGAAATCATTTTTGTGAAAGGATTTTCCGAGTATGATTTATTGCTAGTTTGTTATATTTTTATTTTGCCGAGTATTTTGTACAATTTTCGATAAATAATACTATAAATTGAATATTCATGCTATACACATTATACACTGGTGTAGAGCAAAAACATCCTTTCCTATTTTACTTTATTTTTAAAATGGCATGAATTGAATTTTCTGAAATAAATTGCACAAATTTGAATAAAACTGAATGCAATTGATATGTTGTGACAATTTTTTGCCAGGGTATTTTGCTATTTGTATTCACAATACTTTGTTTGTAAATAAATGGATTCAATTTTCAATAAATAACGCTAGGCAAACGAGACACAGCATTATATTCTGCTGAATGTATATATCTCAGTTTTCATAGAAATTTGAGCATTAATATGACTGCAACAGTTTCATGAGCTGATATAGTGAATAGAGTTCATTGATAAATAGGGTTCTATACAGTGGTGTAGAAGTAGTAACTTAACAAGGTAGGTGCTGATGAGTTTTTGCATGGTTTTCGCAAACAAATGTAAAAATTTGCACTAAACCAAATTTTAACAAGGGGGTCGCGCCTATCTGCGCCTACCCACTTCTACAACCCTGGTTCTATATGTATTATGTATGTAATATTTTATTTGCATATTCTATTTTCCAGTCTGATGAGTGCTTACAAAATGAAATTAAAAGAATTTTTAATTGTATGTTTCTACAAAATAATTTCAATGTTTTTCTCTCATCTGTGCTCTAATAAAGTAGATCTTGTAAACGATTTAAGGGAATTAATTCTTGAGTATACTAATTACTATAACACACTTGAAGGAGTTGTAGTAAAACGCTTTAACTGCACTTTCTTCACCAAACTGCCATAAACCCACAATAATGCTTAATAATTACCCGAGCTTGCAAAATATTATACCAAACTTTCATACTTAGTAGATTAGTTTCTCTAATAACTATTTTATTGATTTTAATTGTAGATAATCACTTTGAAAGTGAATTGAAGCTAATGCTAAGAAGTTGTACAATTCATAAAATTTTCTAGCATTAACATTAGAATGTGTTGAACTGCTGGGAAGTGCTGCAAACTTTTTGAGTTAATTGGTAACAATAAGAAACTTGCGCTAAAGTTTAACAAAGTTTTATTTGCTTTGCAAAATCTAATAATCTGGTTTTGAGCTGATTTAATGAGTTTTCGTAACAAGTGCTGAGGGAGTCAAGTCTTTGTTTACTAGGTGAGTTGCACCGATTAGATGACTAAGTTTTATAATTATAAATGTTAAGATTTATGGAGGGCTATGATCGCTGTATGTATTATTGCTAAATGGAATTAGGGTGAATTTTATTCACAAATAGACAACATGCACTCTGAATGTATAGAAAATTATCATTCTTAAATATTTTCCAAACAAAATGATAAATCTTTTGTCGCTTTAATCAGGATAATGTAATCCACAAAAAGAATCTGAATCAACAAAGCCTTTAAGCGTTTACATATAGAATATTTAATGCAAAATCTGTGTCACCTTTGAACAACAAAACTAAGTTATACCAAGTTATACGTTTCCTTGAAAATTTTCACATTCGAGAAGCTTTTGTTAAATTTCAAACAATTAAAAGTCTCACTCTGAAATTGCTGCAAAACTTTGACAACAATGCAAATAATGAAAATTGCAGGAAAATGCATTCTGAATCTTTAGGTGGCAACCTGAAAATGATAAAATTATGGTTTTTGGTGACTAACACTTTTTAAAGCTCCATTTATCAAAATTTGAACAAAAGGCCACAATTCAGTTCGAATAATAATTTTCATTTAAATTCGTTAAATGAAAAATGTTTGAATTCAGGACATGGAAATTGAGGACTGTATACTTTAAATGGAAATTTAATTTTAATCGAATTTTGGGATGGAATTTATTAAAACAAAATTTTTGTTCGTTATCAATTCTCTAAAATTTCTACAGAATTCCCTCGGAGCCTCATTATTTCACTTCATATTATATAAATTATTAATACTGTACAAAATTACTAGACATTGTACGATCCAAAGCATTTAAATATTTTAATTTCTCGCCACAATATGATCTTCCAGCTTCAATCTCACTTTTCATTAATTAAACATCCTGGGTAGCGTGGTTCACAAAACGTATGTAAAAGCAAAAATGTTGAAATATCCTGCTCCACCAGCCTAAAATAATTTTTGGGGCTAAAACAAAATACCCGTATTTTTTTATTATTTTTTTTGACCATTTTAAAGGGGTGCGCAAATTCGTTGAAGTTTTGAAATTGAGTTTTAAGACGACTACATCAAAACTTGGAAATATTTTAAACTTTTGCTAATATTTTTCAAAAACCTTCATTAACACCAACAAACTGTAAAAAAATTATTCAAAAAAAATATCAGACAAAAAAGATATGGAGAAATTTGTGAAATTTTTCTCCCATACAAAAATATCAAAATCTTACTTTTAAAGATAACTTTCAGATTAAGAAGTAAAATGTCGATAAAATACCTTTTGAAAAATAGTTAACTCATTAATAAACCAAATGCAAAAAAGTTTGCTCATTTATGAGTTCCCAGAAAAAAGTGGAGCACCCAAGAAGAGGACTATGTTTTCATAGATCACTTGTTGTTGCTGTAATTTAAAAAAATTGATTTTGACCGATCAGGAAAATAAATGTTTACGGGAGTTGCTACCAATGATTAAATATTAAGATGACTAACATTTTTGATGAGGAAAAAACAAAATGGTTGATGTCAAAAAGGCGCGAATATTCAAATTAAATAGTAAAAATGTTATGTAAGATAATGCTTAATATATTATAAAGAGAAAAAAAAATTTCCACTGAAACCACAAAAAGTGAGCTTTTTTGTTGTACTTAGTTTTAAGATTAACGATAATATTATTAATGAACTATATAGAAATCATTTTTGACCATATAATTTGAATATGCGCGCCTTTTTGACATCCACCATTTTGTTTTTTCCTGGTCAAAAATGTTAGTAATTTTAATACTTAATTTTTGGTAGCAACTCCCGTAAACATTTATTTTCCTGATCGGTCAAAATCAAATTTTTTAAATTACAGCAACAACAAGTGATCTATGAAAACATAGTCCTCTTCTCGGGTGCTCCACTTTTTTCTGGGAACTCATAAATGAGCAAACTTTTTTGCATTTGGTTTATTAATGAGTTAACTATTTTTCAAAAGGTATTTTATCGACATTTTACTTCTTAATCTGAAAGTTATCTCTAAAAGTAAGATTTTGATATTTTTGTATGGGAGAAAAATTTCACAAATTTCTCCATATCTTTTTTGTCTGATATTTTTTTTGAATAATTTTTTTACAGTTTGTTGGTGTTAATGAAGGTTTTTGAAAAATATTAGCAAAAGTTTAAAATATTTCCAAGTTTTGATGTAGTCGTCTTAAAACTCAATTTCAAAACTTCAACGAATTTGCGCACCCCTTTAAAATGGTCAAAAAAAATAATAAAAAAATACGGGTATTTTGTTTTAGCCCCAAAAATTATTTTAGGCTGGTGGAGCAAGCTATTTCAACAAATTTGCATTCTGGACCACACTAAATCCTGGGCGACAAAACCGCTGAGCAACTTTCACAAACGACTGAACGACATCAAAGCCTCAGAAAACTGTCTGAAAGTGTGAAAAACTGGTAAAACCACCTCAGGCTACGATCCAATTAAAAATATAAATGCTTTTGATGAATATTCGTGTAATTTTCACTTTAAAGTTTTTTAGATCTTCACACAAGAAAATATTAATTATGTTTGTAGAAAAGTTGGAGAATGAGAAAAGTGAGCAAGTTCATCAGAAATTAACACTCTTGTAAAGTTATCGTCTGAAGTAAATTGTAGTGGGAGGTAGAAGCAAGGTTGAATCTTTTTTCTGCAAAAAATTAGTGTTGAAGAATTATTTGTAAGATTTCTTTAAGAGTTCTATTAAATTCGAATAAATTCATGCATATTCCTGAAGCACTCCATAATATCCAATCTACCACCCCATAAATAAAAATCCCACCCTAAAGTATTTATTATCCCAGAAACTTGGTCGTTTGTACTGCAATTCACAAATTATCAAACACAAAATTTTATGTCCTTTACGATTTTCAATTAAGATAAGGAATTGGTCATTTTCCACTGTATACAAATTTATGTCCCCTTTTGAAGGGCTTTATTTTATATTTGCTGAAAATTTCTCTATTTCAGTATTTCAGTAGATATTTTACAATTTGAATTATATCATAAAACTCTATTTGATATTTTTATTTGCCGTCAATGCGCTCGTTCTTGAGCTGTTTTTGAGGGGGTGGAATACAAGGAATAATATAAATAATGCTGAATAAATGTAGTGAGAAACGGCTCTCAGATTTATTGGAACGTGTTTAATTCGTTGATAATGGAGTGGAAATCGTTTAATACGAAATGTGTTTTGTGATTTGCTGCAAATCATGGCATTTATGGAATTAGAATAGCGGGCGATAGTCGAGAGGTTTATGTATTTTGGTGTATTTTATGGATTTAAATGTTTGAGATGTGAACTTGGACAAGTGTTTTATTAGACTTCAAGGACTACTCGTCACGTTTCATAGATGAGAGATTGATGATTCAGTCTTACAGGAAGGAGTAATAATGGTTGATTAGAAATTACAAGAAATATTAGTGGGTGGATAAATCTCTTTCATGAAAAGTGTAACATTTCAATTGAGTTCAATATGTATAAATTTACATAAAATCAGATATGTGTATATCAAGTCAATAATCAAAAATTTTCCAATCAAAACAAATATATTTCCAAATTTCGTTTATTTATTTATTCAAAAAATATTTATTGAGTGTGCTTGAATGCTTTGAAGCATGTGATTTTCAAAAAACGCGCTGAAACGGTTTTTAATTCCCTCCAGGTTTTGAGTTTCCTTTGAGTTTTCTTCGAGTTTCCTTTGAGTTTTCCTTGCCTTTACTTAAAAATGGCACAAATCGAACAAATTTGAAAATTTGTGAAGTGAATTGATCAAATTTCTTATGAAAAGTATTCGAATTCTTTCGCAGTTACAAATTTTGCAATTTCAATTTATTGAATATTACAATATTTGATTTTCAAGATTTTTCCAAGACTTATCTCAGAGTTTCAAAGATTTTCAGATTTAATCGAGATTTATCGAGATCACATCGATGGGTTCAAATAACTCAAGCAACAATTTTACAAATCTACAACAAGCTTCAGGATAATGTCAATAAGCCAGTCAAAGGAACACTTTTAATCCAAATTAAATTCCAAAAGCTCCGCATTTTCCGATCAGTAGACAATTCGAGAAAATTCTTGTTAATAGCAATTTAATTGTTCAGAAAGTAACGAAGCGATTTACAGAGGAAAACTTTTATTTGTCAGGAAACTGTGAAAACTCTGTGAAATTCTGGAAAACTCTGAAAATCGGAATACTCCACAAACTCAAAGTCGACAAACTTTACACATGAAGTAAAAGCTCCAATGAATTTCGAAACAATTTTCATTAAGTGGAACTTTTGTCATCAAACAGAAAATAATTGAAAACCAATCAAGTTGAAATGTTTGGAATGAGCTCTGGAAAATAATTAAAATTGTGTCTTCAGGGGACGATTGAAACAGTTAGGAATCATCAATTAATTTTTATTTGATCTGGATAAATAAAAAAAATTGTTTTCAGAAAACTCAAGAAAATCCCGGAAAAGTTTGTCGAACTTTTAAAATGAAAAAATTTACGATAATAATAGGAACATCTCATCAAAACTCAAAGAAATGAAAAATAATGAACGTCTGAACCATAAAATAATTTAAATGTGATTAAATGTGAGATCCTCATTATTCTCTCTTATTCGGAAAAAATTAATTCGAAAAAGTGACAAAAACCAGCCACCGACTTTTCAACTTTTGCCATTAAATTGAAAGAATTGTATGTCACAAGGAAAATCATTTTCATAAAAATTCTTGGAAAGAATTTGGTTGAAATTCGTAATTTTGGAACATAATTTGAATGATGAGAAAAAGTGTAATTTCCCTTGCGTTGCGGGGTTTCCTTTTGAAATACTATACATTGCAAAATATTGAGGAAAAGTTTTAAAAGGAATGTCACTTACAGGTTTTTTGGAGGTTTTATGTTCAATTTTTATTCAATATTTACAAATGAAGTTTTATTGGGTAAAAGTGGTAATGATCGTTATTTTTATTTTTGTGAATTGAGAGTTAAATTTTATAGAAAATTTCATAAGCATCAAGTACGTGTGAAAATTAAGAGTTAAAAACCTTTCCAACCAATACCATGGAGAATTATACTACTACTTACTACGTACAAACTAACCATAGAAATATAAATAAATAAATTGGCCAATTTCGGCCACAAAACTCATAATGTCAATTTCATGGTATCCCCAAACCAAAAGCTAAACTTTGGCTGTAAATTAAAACGCATTGAAACAAACCAAAATTTGATTGTGTTTTACTTTGATGTACGCTGTCCAGGCAATCACCATGGCAATTATTCTCTAGTGATTCTGATATATTCTGATATATTTTTGGTTTACTCTCTGTTGAATCATTGAGGCATGCACCAGCAAAACCAAAATTATCATTTCAATTTCCAGTTTTTGTCATGAACCTGGTCACCAACTAACCACAGTTGAAATGTCCAATTAAAAATTTGTTTGGCATGGAAAGTGTTTTTTGCTTGTTTTCAGCAGGAAATTGTGGAATTGGTCGAGGTTTTGGAAAGAGATTTTGATTTTAAAGGCTTTGATGATTGCACCAGAAATTAGACATTTTATCGAATTTATGAAGGTATATTCAACTTTTTTCATCACTTTTTTTAAAATAACTAAAAACATTATTTTACTGAGTCGGAAGCTTTTATAGAATTTATGATAAAAGTCTCTAAGAAACATATAACAACTAAACACTTTTTCCATAAAGTATTCGGCTAAACCTTCCAAAAGTTGCGTCATACCAATTTCTTTGCTCTCTAAACTGATCTCAAAGTTGATTTTCATGTAAAAAATGTCCATAAAAACTTCTGAATATTCACATCAAGCATTTTTTGTCGTCTATCTCTAGATTTCCCTAAACAAAAAAAAAACATGCAAAAACTTTGTAAAATTATGTACAAAAGATATTTATGTTGTAGCTGGAACATGTGTCACCGCAGCCATACAATTTAATTTTGGATTTTTCATGTGTTTTGTGTAGTGTTTGGAGCCACCAACTGAGCAAACTGTTCGATCCAAACCGATGACATTCAAATATCGTAATATTCACTTTTTTGTGAAACAGTTTCCATGTTTCAACAGAACCCAATTTTCAGCTTTTTTATGGGGAAAATTGAGTGGACATGCATGAAAAATATTTAGTGTTTAATCCATAAAAAGTTTAAAATAAAGTGTTTATGAAATGTTAAAGCCAGAATTAACAATAAGGCTACTATATTTTTCTGATTACTCAAATGGCACCTAGAATCGTTCATGTGCAATGTGCATGTTCATAATTGTTTTTCCTTTTTTTATTGAAGTTCCATATCGATGTTCAAAGATCTCCTTACATAAAGTACTTGATGTAAATACTCTTCTGTCATTTGTATCAAATACTCCATCTTTCGGATCCATTAAGTTCTTGAAGTCACTCCAACTATGCTCCAACATCCACTTCAGTAAACTTTGGTAAATTTCATGAAATTTAAGTAAACTTCTGTAAATATATTTATGCATTAGAGCACAAGAGCATAGAAGAAGCATACGGTTGCACAAACAATGAAAATGAATGTAAATGTTTGTGGAGCAAAATATCTTAGGACGTCATGATGTATGTTTAAGTTCAAGTTGCATGTAGCATCGCTATCAAGTTGCAGCTATTGAACTTTAGAGCTTCTATTGTAAAATGAAGAGAAGCTAAATTTATTTTCTGTTTTTCATGGTTTCGTAGTATTGTTGAGTTTGGTCCAATAACTTACATTTAAATTTGTTTTATTGGCCAGCACAGTTTTAACATTGTGAATCAGAAATATTTCTTAGGAGCAATAAATTGCCAAATTAGCTGGCTCATCAAGTTTTATTATTTTATTAGAGAAATTTGATGCAAAATCATGAGTAATATATTGCCAAGCTCTGCGTTTAATACATGTATCGTAGTATATTGAGGGTTCGTTTGTAAAGCAAGCAAATTTGTTCAATCAATAAAATATACAAAATGATTTTGGTTTGCTCATACAGTTAAGAATGTAATGTTTTAATCTCCAGATTTATCCGATAAACAGCTATCCAATATTTATGGTTTTCCTTGCAAATATTGCTTCATCGCAAAAATGTGAAAAATCAAGAGAAAGTGTGGAGTTCGTTGTCGTAAAAATTTTTGGTATGCTGTCTTTATAAATGTCTTCGTAGAAATATTTGAAACTGTAAAATGGTCATAGCATTATTAATGTCAACAAATTATGTGAATTTGTTGATTTTACGAAGAATATTTTGTTTACATATTTTTGTGGCTGAAGAAACATCAAAACATCAAAGATACAAAATCATAAATATAAAATCCAATTTACTGAGTTTATTTGACATCAGACATATAAATTCACAGTTCAATGCTTCTATAAACGATTCAAGATTTATTAGCTTGATTTTGAAAATGTAATAAAATGACGGCATAATTATATTTCACACTCCAACCAATTCGCAATTTCAATTCACAAATAATTCAAGACTGCTATAAAACTCTTCTGTTTTACTCCTTCAAACAAATGACAATCATCTGCTTAAATTTCTACACAAGTACACAACTAAGCAACACATCCTTAAGAGGCACACAAGCAGCATTCAAGCAATTGAAAGATCTTGAAGAGTTGTAGCAAAAAAGTCTGAGCAAATAAATCTACAAATGAACAGTGCTTCACAGCTCGACAAAGTGTTTTTCATGTTTGCGTTTAATTTTCCTTTTCCAATAGCATACAATATCATATAATATCAATTCCAACGATGTTGGTGTTTGCTTTTCCATGGTTCTAAATAATATCGTTCTTTGGTACTTTCGGAGTGTCTTCATCATTTCTACTTTTTAATGATGTTTGTTCTAGTTTATGCGCTTTCCTAGTTTCATCAAGAATCGAAATTTTATGGAATTTTAAAAAAGAAAAGTTTCATATAGCATCAGAGTGTCATATAGATCACATTTCTGCACGTTATACGGTTCCAAATTATTTCTAAAGGAACAAAGTATTGAATATAACTTTGAAAAAATGGAAAACATGATTTTTCTAATTGTTGTAAATTTACGGTATGATGTTGTCCATTCATCACCAACCAATAAGTGTAAACATCAATTCCAATTATATTTTATGATTTGTTGCCAGCTTCTAAATCACTGCAAAGTCAATTCAAAAATATAAAAAGTATGATTGAAACAAACGAAATTAATTCAGTCGCCATGATGGATACACGGATACTGTATTTCCAGGGTATTTCAATAGTCAATCTATTTACAAAATCAAATGGCTTTTTGTGATAATAATGTAAATTGAATACTGTACATCAATTGTCAGTCAATTTGATTAATAGATGGAAAACAAATCGATAAATAACAGAATGAATTGTGTAGCAAGTTTGGGAGAGAAAACTCAATATTGAGTCCATGTCTCGGTTTGCGGTGACTTTTAACATTGTATGATAAGGTTTTAGAGGGGAAGCATTTTTGTTTTGCATTTCTAATTTTGTTAAAGTTTGCTAATAAAAATTTTGCCGAAAATCTTCCCCTCTCATGCATTCTCAAACAAATGATAAACAAATAGCAAACTTGGCAATCCAATCTTAAATTTTCTCTGGTCACAGAATTGATGAGGTGACGTCACAAATCGAATTAAATTTCCCCAATGTCTAAAACATGCAATCTTACAAATTTTCTTAATTTAATTCAAGCCATAACCGACAGAATGTGATCAGATAAGAATTAAATTTATTCATGTTATTTCGAGTTATCTGCATTATTGCAATGCTGTATCAAAAATACAAAACTGACAACTCGGGGACTGGGAGGAGACTCAGTTTTTAATATTATTGCTTTTATTCCCCCAGCGTCATCATAAAAATTCTTAGACTTATTCTGCATGAATAAAAAATAAAAATAAAACTGAATGACACTATCAAATTCTAATAATCTTATTGTTGTACAAATAAATGCTACATCTTTTGCAACTTATTTTTTTCTACCTACATACAAGTGTATTTTATTCATGTAGAACTTGTAGATTTTTGTCATTTCTGCATTTCCACTCGTTTTGTATCCACAGCTACATTTAGTTATCTAGTTTTTACTTGTCGATTGGAATGACATGCCGATTTTGGCAATTTTGTCAATTTGATTGCATCCTAAGGAATTGATAGCTTGTTGAAAAATGTATGGTTTTTTTTAACAGGGTGAGTGCAATTTTAAAGTTTTATCAGGTCTTTCTTGGAATGTTGGAATGAAGGGTGTTTAATGAAGGGAGGATACTCGGAGGATACAGTTTAAATGCAAACAGAGAAGTAAGGGTTGATAAAACAAATTTTTACGAAATTAATAGAAGGTTCATGTGTTCATAAGATGTTTTATGTCATATATTCTTTTCACTAGAATTTTTACATTTTACAATTCTCAATTTAAAAATTTCCACATATCAATTGAAGAAAAACTTGAAATTTATTTGAAATGCATGAATTTTTCTTGTGCAGGATTTTCATATGATACGAATGTGTGCTGCTTACAAATCACCATGGTTTATCGCATAATACTATCATAATGCATATTTGTGTGGAAATGCTTGCAAAAATTCAAGGAGTTAGCAGCAATAAGCAGTAACCAGAGACACTTTACGAGTTGTACTGAATTTAAGACTCTGAATTTACTGACAATTTGTGAATCATTCATAATGATTATTTTTCTTATGAATAGTCTATTTTTATTATTATGTAACAATAACAAGAAAATATAGCTGAAGGCCGTAAACAACGATTTGTGCCATAAAATTGGCCATCTAATTTTCCACTCGACAATTTAAATTGGAAAACTCATGATGACGCATAAAAATAGCTGGGAATTTTTCCGGAGCAGAGAAATGCGGGAGATGCTAGGCTCTGATGTGCGGAATTGCGTCGACAACATTTAAGTTGCTGGGCGAAATATGATAGCAGGGATATCTTTCCTTTAGAATAATGTTTCCCTAGCTTTCTACAATAAAAACAAGAAAATCAGCTTGAAAAAACATTTAAAATAGAGCATTTTTTAAGCAGGGGTGGGAGATCTTTTTTTTGTTGAACAAGTTCTATTCAATCTAATAAAATTCTTTCCAACCTCTGCCTTATATCCATAGATGATAGAACTGTTACAAAAAACCCAAATCACGGAAAGCAGAAAGCGAAAACAAATCTCCTTTTTAGTATTTTGTAATGTGATTTCATATCCTTCACCTGCAGGCACAAATCTCTTCCGAAAGCAAATATTTTTGCACCCAAACTTTTATATTTTCCTATTCAAATTTACTTGGCAATCTTTTCTTCCTGACACTGGGGAAAGATCAAGGTTTTCCGAAAATGATTCTATTTCAATATTGGCAGGCATTTTGAACAGAACTTGCTGGAACTGAGGCTTTTTTGAACTTTGTGGGTATTCATTCATTTATTCAATGATCAATTCTTGAAGGGATTCAAGTTTTTATTGAAAACTTTTTTCTGGTGTTTTCTACATTTTTGAGAAAAATAAAGTAAACACGGTTTTACAGCGCTTGTTTTTATAAATTTTGTGAATTGTTGGATTGGTAGAATATAAATGGCTCTTTACCATCAAATTGCTTTACTTAGGAATCTTGATTGATTTCAAAATTTACAAACGACTTCAAAGGATCTTTTTGGTATGTTGTATTTGTTGCAGGAAATTGTTTCAATTTATATAGAATTGTTAGAATTGTTTTCAAAATTTTCATGTGTAGCATACTTTGTATCGATCTGATATCTCTCAAAAATGTGTGAAAAAACAAGAAATTACAAGGAAAAAATATATCTTTTTCTAACCACCAAACACAAATTTGCATTAAAGTGAAAAACCCTCCAGGTAAATCAAACATACGAAATTCCTGAAAGGAAATCTTTAAAAAACCTCTCCCCAAAAATATTATCTAGGTTAAGTGCCGCAATTCCAAGTGTGACGGTGTCATATCTCAACAAATTATTTGTAATGAGAACGAAAACTTTTCCGTATCATTAAAAGTCATTGAAAGTCCTGAAAGTCATGAAAGTCGAGAACAAACAAAAAATCACACAATTTTCCACAACTTACAACATTTTTCACCATTTTTGGCCTAAATTCCAAATAAATTGACTAAATTGTGTTTCAGTGTTTTTCCAAAGGAAAGTTATCATTTGGTGATCAAAACTTTTATTATTCCTAGAAAATTTCTGGTTCAACCTCATTATAATTTTGCTATACACTTTTCGTATTATCTGCTGTTGAAGTTTCATCATGTTTGCTTTCTTTAAGGGAAAAGTTGGTGAATTTTTTCTATAAAACTGTGAAACAATTTTTATTATAATTTGGCGCTTTCGGGTGTTTTTCGTGTTATGTTATTGTTGTAAAGATCGTTAAAAGTTCCTTTGAAAATTATTTAGAATAGAAAGAAATTATTAATCAGCGGAAAAAGACATAATCATGGTGTTGATAGTCCTTCATCAATCATTCGGCGATAAGAGAAGCTTTTATTACCTCAGTTAATGCCATTTCACGCTTGTTCTTTGTATCATTTCTTATGCTTCTCTAATATTCCTGCGTTTCGTGTTTCTTCTTTATCGCACTAATTTTTTGGGAAATTAAAATTGTGTTTCAAATTTCAATGCTTTACTTCGAACGCTTTGAATTCTTCGAATAAAGAATGAAGAGAATTTTTTTCTTTGAAGTGTCAAGGATATTTGTTGAGGATTTTAAATCTTTTGGGGGTTTGAAATGTTTACAATGTTTGAATACCTTGAATTCATTTTGTAAGGATATTTAGGAATTGTTTGGGAGCTTTGAAATATTTATTACTTCAACGAATGACCATTTTAGATGGTAGAATACAAATATTTATCTTTTAAGATTATTTTTATATTGTGAAGGATACCAGTATTCATTTACTCTGAAATTTTTTTTCGACAATTCTGTCTTACGTTCATCATTTAGAAATACGCTTTATATTGCAACAACAAAATAAAATCACATCAAAAATTTTTTCCAGGAAATTAAGCTTTAGAGCACACCTTTGAAATTCTTACAAAAAATTAATTGAAAATGGCTGGAGGTGTTTTCCACGCTTTTATAACGATTTTCTATGTTGATGTTTCTTCATGTTGCTCATTCTTCTAGAAGATTCGATTATGTCTTTTGGAAGATTTCACAGATTTTTGTCATTATTTACGAACGACATAACGAGAATCCAATTAAAGCAATTAAAAATTTCTAAATGAAACCTAGCAACTTTTAAACAGATTTTTACTAGAAAGAGGAAATTCGACGCTTTTATATTTTCGGTTCGAGGTAATGATTTGTTTTTAATTACATTGACATTGTATTTGACAAGGTAAATTTAGAAATTTAATTAACGAATATAATTAAGGAAGTTTGGCGTACCTTTAAGATTATTTTGGAATAAATTATCGACAATTTATGTAGATGAACAAATGTCAGAAAATTTAAAAAAAGGTTTCACCCATAGAAAACATATTCTGTGTAAAATTTCCATAAAATATCTAAAAGTTTTACCGATCCAATTTTTTTCAGATAACCTTACAATTTCCGCTTTTCCGTGAAGATAAATCAATTTCAATACAAAGTTCTCATATATCAAATTTGAAACTTTATTTAAAAGAACATAAATTATCTTCATTGAGAGAAGAAGAAATATCATTAGAAGTCCATCGAAGGCCATAGCATAGAAGGTAACCTGAAAATAAATTAACTACGTAGTACCTATTATAGTAGAAAATACATTTAAAGGCTCTTAGAAATTTAACTATAATGAGTTTGATTAAGTGTTTTGAATTTCCTGAAACATCTTAAATGATGAAAAACCTAGTTTTTATATAGATATTTACTTCAATTTGTTCCTTCGATTTGTTAAACAACATTCTTCAAAACCTCAATAGATTCAAATCTTCAACATGTAAAAATGTGACGAGGATAAACAACCGTTCATCCTTCATTCTTTGCCATTGACGATGGAGTGATGGAAAATGTTAGTAATTTGTGTTATCATCTCAGCAGCAGTTGTTCCACAACAAAATCTCAAGAATCCCACTTATTTCATTCCTATCTATTGTTCTTTGGTTCTTCAGTTCCTCACAAAACACGATTGAAAGTGTGATTGAAGATAAAGTGGTCAGATGCTGATACAGGGAGACAGAGCAACACCATGGCTGATGCGGAGCTGAAGTTGCCAAGTGAAACTGAAAATTGCTGGATATGCCTTTGATTTGTTGTTGTTGGTTATTGTTGTTCGGAAACCCCAATAACAATCTTTTGATATTTGATAATATTTACACATTGATTTTTTTCTTCTAGGGGAGAGAATTTGAGTTTCTTTTGTACTGGAAAAGTGAAATTTCCTTTCTGTCTTGAGCTGTTGTGTAACTCTCTAAAAGGAAATTTTTGACACTGAGAAAAATGTTTCATTTCTTCATATTGAGAGCTTCAGAATTTTTTTTAACTTCACTTGGACAGAAAACTGGTGCAACAATGAATAGATTTTTCTAGTGAAACACCTAAAAAAATTATCCTCAGTGTCCATATTTTATTGTGGGATTTAATTGAAAATTCTTGGCTGTTGGATGGAAACAATTATCGTCCTCCAAGCTCGAAGAATACCGACTTGTGTTGTCAATGTCTGAAAGAAAATTCCAATTATCATTTTTTTTGGTTAAGAAATTGTGAAATTTTATTTTTTTGTAATTTTCCCTGATTTTGGGAAAACAGGTAGCATAAAGTGAGTGAAACCAGCAAAATTGAACATAATGCTAAAATAGACTTCTTTACATACTTTTGGAGATATTTACTTTGCTTATGACAAGAGGGTGCAAACCCATTTCCAATATTTTTCTTCATAGACTGAGGCGAATGAATAGTGGAAGTTTTGGCAAGTTAACGTTTTCGGGCGATTAAAAGTTTGTTCAAGTACGGTTTATGGTGAAATGCTTGACAATCACGTCAAATACAGATTATTGGCAACTTTTAATAAATGATTGGGGATTTATATTTGTCGCTATAGAAATTTTCGAGTTTATGATATATTAAAATATAAACTTCTAGATCCAACAGAAAAATAATCGTTTCTAAAAAAACTGGCAAGGCTTAAATAATTCTGTTTGTTTAAAACAATTAAAAAAACTCTTGCAATAAAGATTTAGAAGGTATTCGCCAAGTATAATTAAATTATAATTTGTAGTTTAAAAACGTGAGAAAAATAAATCCTGCAACAATTATTATGTATACTTTCTAAATACTGTATTTCCTTTCTAGAAACAAATGGAGCGTATGATGTTGAATTCAACAATATTTTCATAGCACCACGGAAAAAATGAAGAGAGTAAATTTTATATAATACTTTGATTTTATAAATGTGAGACGTGCCTCAACTTGGTAAATGGTAACATTAATTTGAGTTTGCTTTTATAATTGAGAAAATGATAACGTTTAATGATTTTCTACTCATTTTCTTCACATTTTCATATCTCGTCTGACCTAATTAGATGAACTTCTTTTTATTGGGAAATTGAGTTTAAAGGCTTTGTGAAACTTTGTGGTTGAGACCAGGATATTAAGAAAAGTCTGGATTTTATTCAAAAAAAGCCATTTTAGCTAATTAACTAAATATACTTTGGTTAAATTGAAAATCCAAGGACATTTTCTTGCCAAGTTACTATTTCAAAATTTTACTACTGCGAGTTTACTAGTTTCAAGACACTTTAAAAAAGAAGTCTTGAACGTTTTGAAATCTCTATTTTATAACTTAAAAGGCGAGAGATATTTACTGAGAATATTATTGTTATGATAGGAGTATCCTATTTTCCTATTAAAAACATTAGAATACGAATCATTACTTTAAATACAATTGAATCAAGGATTCAAGCAAATGTGATAATTTTAAAATTACCAAAATTTAACCCGGATAAACCCACAAACACCCAACTGGAAAATCTCAAGATTAAATTCTTAATCCAGCAGATCTTTAATTGCCATATAATCCCTTTTCTAATTGTTATTACCCGTTTTATTGCTGTAAACTGGGTACGAATGTAATTTAACTGAGAAAATTGGTAACACAATTTACACCAATTTATAGAGCACCAATTTTACCATTTGGATGCAAATAAACACCAGAACGATTTTTTATAGTCTTCTATTTACGGCGCCGTAAATTTTACAAGTTAATCTTTTTATGGCTTGTCGTAAATTTTGTGTGTTTACATAGGAAGGACTTTATGAGTCCGATTATAAAAAAGTATATTTGATGTGAAATAAGTCAATTTTGTTGGGTTTTTTAATTGAATTGCTTGCGTGGTATTAACATATTTGGGTCAATTGTAGGATTTTTGTCTTTTTCAATAAAATAAATTAATACCACCAGTTGCCTAAAAATGAGCACACAAAATATATTTGATTAAAAAGGAAGACAAGCAGCGTAAAAGTTGTATGTAATTTTTTTTTCAACTAGCTCCATTATATATATATTGTAATTTTATCCTCACTTTTCCTCATTTTTCCCCACTTTTACAAATACTCAATATCATTGATCAATGAGCCCTACGTATCAATACGCTAATCAAAAAATATTTCCAATTTCCCTATTAACAATCATATCTGTGATTTTGCTAGCAGCACTTGCACATGACAAAGCATACAAAATCAAGAATATCGCATGAATAAATCTTTGTTTCTAAAACAGTAAAATAGACACGCAGTCTCTCAAACTTTTTTCTCTTGATCGTTATTTTCCCCACAAAAAAAAATACAAAGACTGTTTCAAATTGAAATTCATTTCCAATTAAAAGTGACAATCCTCTAAAGCATAAACACACATAGACGGCAGATTAATTCCAGCATTTTCAATTTAATTTTTTAACGCTGAAATACTGGAACACTAAAAACTCGGAAGTACTGAAAAACTCGTGGAATTGGTAAAAGTTGAAAAATAGAAAATTAATTAAAAGTTGTTGTTTGTCTTTCATTTGAAAATATATTGCCTGACTTTTTGTTTGGCTGGTGATACAATTAGAAATCAAATAAATGGAAATAGTCTATTGTGTCTATTTGTAGTCTTCTGTCAGGCTTTGTCAGGAAACCAAAATGAATGAATTTCCAGATTTGAATAATTTCCTGGGCATTATCAAGTTTTATCAAGCTTTATTAAATACAATGACATAAACTTGGGGTTTTCATGATTTTTTCATTAGAATGTCTGGTTTATGGAGAAAGTTAACAGTTTTTAATAAGAACCTTTCCAAGTTATCTTTAGAATTGATTAAATGAAAGCTTATAAGGACATGAATATCACTAGATTGGCGGTTGACTTCTGAAAATGATTGTACGAGGTTTTAATAAGAAAGTTACAATCGTAATCTATCCATATATCATAACATCAATATGTAGATTGTAGTTTGAAGTAAACCGAAAAAATCTCACCTTAGACGTTCACCACCGTTTTCATTACTCTTCAAGCTTTTCTCACAAGCTTCACCTTCAAGGAAAATTGTTGCAAAAGCCCATAAAAAGAGTCCATAAGTTTTTTATTAGACTTTCTCAACAAAGACAGTTTTATTAGAAAATTATGCCAAAGATTTATAAAAAGTTGCCAAGAATATTTTTTGTCATTTTTCTCAGGAAGGCAGAAATACTAAGATATACTGTGAAATAAAGAGAAATGCGGAAACACAAAGTTTTGATTAAAAAATATACAATTTTCAACTTTTGTTTCTCAACGTGGGACAATCGTATAATATAATAGAATAGAGTATAGACTTGCTTGTCAAAGCAAAGATGTCTGAGTGGGTGGATTTCTTCAAAAACAATTTTCTAATAATACTATTGTACTCGCTTTCTATTTGAATAAGATCTATTTTTTGTTGAAGATCTATGTTCCAACATGAAACGATGAGTATTCCCGCCCCCTCAGGCACTTCAAATATAACTCTTGAAACTTGTTAAGATATTTGACTTTTATAAATGGCAAAACATGTAGATGATTGTTTTTTCTGAAGTAAATTGCATCAAATTATGTGCAAAATTACCAACTCGATACATGGCCCCGTAAATCCTCCTCAATTTATCAGTAATTCAATAAACTCCATTAAACTTCAATAAACTTCCAGCCAGTTTAGCTTTCAAGTGTAAATTGAGCAAATTTGTGAAACTAAAATTTTAAAATTGCACCAAAAAAATATTGTAACATCTGTGCCCAAATTTACTCAAATTGGTCGGTAATTGGAGCCAAAGCCTATGAATTTAAATGAAATTGACTGGTAGTTTGTTAGGCAATTATAGGTTGCACCCTACGGATAGAATGAAAATTGCATTACCAAAATATTTGACTTGCTAGGGAATAAAATGTAGCCCTAGTTGATTTGGTATGTGGGAGATTGTGGGGTTCGCGAAGGAAAATTTATTATTTTACTGTTAGATGGAACGTTTATTGAGAAATAATTTTGTGCATGGAAGTATTTGCTTTTTCAACGAAATAAAAATGGTTTTTAGAAGTATTTTAATTTTCGAAGAGTACTGAGATTATATCTTCGTCCAAGGCCATGAGAACTTTTAAATTTTTAGTCTTAAAAAAAGGTACACTTAAAAACTTTAAGACTAAATGATTATGGTTATTAATGAGCAATACAAACTCTTCCTACAAGCAAGATTACATAAAAACATCATCTTGTATATTTTGGATATCCTTTCTTCCTTCCATTTTCAGTTCGTATAATTTTGGTAGATTCTACAAAAAACATTAAATCTAGACTTTTGGCGGTGTAATACTAAAAGCTTTCAATTAAATTTCTCCACGAAACACTCAAGACAAATTACAAGAAATTAATCAAAGCTTCCCATTATCCAGAATCTTCAATCGACTTTAGTAGCAAAAAACTTTTCCTTATAGTCTCGAGCACAGCAGAGAACAATACTTATCATAATTGATGAAACGTTTTTAAGACAACCATTTTTCATTCATTAATCTTCATTAGAGCAAATAATTTTTATTGGGGAATTTGAGGGCAAAATATCTATGAAAAAATGGATTGATGTGATATTTTGTTGGAGAGCTTAGAATACGCAATGTTTGATTAACAGTCAACTCTGCTGAAACAACTTATATGATTTAAATTGTTTCAATATGACTGAAATAACATCAAATATCACGAATAAAATTAAAGTTAATTAAACTTTATCAACTTTTCTGAAAGGCTGTTGAAACCTCATTTTCAACAAAATTGTTCATAGCAAAATGTCATAAAACATCCGGCTCTTCGCTTAAATTTGAACTACAAACTTTGTGTTTTGGTAAACTTCCTGTTTTGCTGTTATCCTGTTTTTCCATTATCCTGGGGGAATATTTTTCAGCAAGTCGTTCGTTGCTATAAATAATACTAATTTCGAATTGAACTTTAAAATATACTAAAATGAAGAAACGATCGTCATAATTATCTCAAAGTAAAACACTAGAAGGACTTCTCCTAAAAATTTTTATTTCCTATCTAAAGATTTTTGCGATAATATATCAAGTTTTTGTTGAAAAGCTCGTAAGAATTCTAAAAATGCTGTCCTGAAAACAATACTTCTCTGTTTTGCGGAGAAGTAGTAAATTTATCCCATTAAAATATTATATTCCTTTAAATTTCCAATTCAGACACAATGCTACAAAATCACAATTATACTTTCATTTTTGCATTGAAACCAAATCTTTGAAAACTTTGAATTCTGAATGTAAATCATTACCAACAAGCAGGAAATCTCAGGCAAGCTACAAAGGAGAAAAATAAGTTTTCCCTGTAATTATGGCCTTTGTTTTCTTCACTTCCTTTCTTTAAAACATTTTTGCTCGGCATTTCACTAGGTACACTCGACTCGGAAAACTCGAAAAACCCAGAAAAAACTCGGAAAACAAATCATTTTTCTTGTAAACAAAGTGTTCATGTTTCAATGAAATCAGAGAAATAATTTTTGTTAAAAAGTATACAGTATCTTGTATTGTTATTTTAAATTTGTTACCTTTTATGAGAGTACTATCGATTTTGTTTTGTGTGGTCTAATTGCTGGGCTGTTGTTAAATGAAGCATTGTATTTATGGTAATGTATGAAATAAAATAAATGATCCATGATTAGAGTTGAAGGTTTGTTGAGTTTGCTCAGAACTGTGTAATTTACAGTTTGATAATTTTTATCCATAATAATTTTTTCTAATCATTGTTTTTAAAGATGTGAATTTCAAATTAATATTAGTTGTTAACATTCTTCGAATATTAAAGTAATTATTCAATCCTTAATTCCGTTTATTAAAATGTCTGAATTGTAGCAAATGTTTTAATTATATTTTAATCATCTTGCAAGCTAAGCAAAATACCCATAAGATAACATTATATAGGTTATTTATAAAGAAGAAGTGTGAAGCTAAATTATATTTCAATTCTAAGGATTATGATTTTCACTTGACAGACTAAAAACACTCACAGCTTCAAAAGCAGTGACTGAAAATACTCCAGCCAATGTCTCGAGAAATTATTATTATTAGCAGGGATTAAATTTAAGATGTTTTGCCTATTCATGTTTTGCAATTGTATGGCTCAGTAAAATACTTAAATGAACACTTTTGTTACTTGAAAATGAGAATTATTTTGTTTAATACATGAATTTACAAATCTACCCAATTCTACACAATTCACAAAATTCTACAAATCTCCTATTCAAGCACATATTTCAATCCGAACATCCGAAAAAGCTGCTGACACTGTCGAAATGGAAGCATGGCAAGAAAATGAAAGAGGAAAACTTTATTTGCATAACAAGAAGATTATCTGAGTTTGATAGTGTCATACGTTTTAATTTTATTTGTTGGAAGTTATGTCTGCTGACATTTGGGGAATGGATTTTGTACAAAAAGTGACATGAACATAATATGCTTTTTTGGCAGCTTTATAAGCTCATGTTATGCTTATATAGAGCACAACGTGCAACGTGTTATACAGACATATTTTGTTGAATGTGCATCATTGATACGGTTAGTTAGTAGACCTACATATTGAGGCTTTCAGGGTTAATGGACTTTTTAGGTCTTTTGTGGTTTGTTTTTGAATATTTAAAATACAAGTCTGACGATACACGTATCTTGAAGTAAAATATTTATTCTGATTTATTCTGGTTCTTTTTATTTTCCATAATTATCTTTTAATCTTTAAAAAAGATTATTATCCAATTTAATATAAAGAAAATTTTCATTGCGGCAAAATAGAGCTGATTTTCTTCGTAAAGAAAGAACACTTTTTATCAGCAATTTACAGCATTACAGAACTTTATCAGCAAATTACAAAACATCTCTGCCTGAACAAACACTTATCACGAAATAAGTCAAGCAAAAATGATTAAAAACACTTTGTGAGTTTGTTTCCTTCAACATTTCCTTATTTTATTTGCTTATGCTTGCTGTATATTGTTTTAGCATTAGAATAATATCAAAGCGAGAATTCATTAATTCCTAAACACACTGAAATTTACTGAAATTTTCTGAAGTATACAGAGTAACAGAGCACATAGTACAAATACATGTAAATGCTGTCAGCAATTAATTGATTGTGAAAATGGGATCTGAAGCTGCTTGAAGGTTGAAGAGGCACAATTCTCTTAATCTGATTAGAATAAATGCACAACAAAAATAGCTTTAAAACAAGCTTCACTTGTTTATCAAATGTAGAACATTTGAACATTTACTCAACTTGCATGCTGAACGAGCTAAAATAACAACAATTTTGCTCATTTTTTCTAAGAGTAGAAACTGTTGTATAAGCGGGAAAAATAGGGAAAAAAATTCCATAGAAAACTACACAAACGTCGTACTTTATGTTGAACATTTCCGGTTTCCGTCGTGAGTAGTGTGGTCCATAATGCAAATTTGTTGAAATATCCTGCTCCACCAGCCTAAAATAATTTTTGGGGCTAAAACAAAATACCCGTATTTTTTTATTATTTTTTTTGACCAATTGAAAGGGGTGCGCAAATTCGTTGAAATTTTGAAATTGAGTTTTAAGACGACTACCTCAAAACTTCGAAATATTTTAAACTTTTGCTTATATTTTTCAAAAACCTTAGTTAATACCAACAAACTGTAAAAAAATTATTCAAAAAATATTTCAGACAAAAAAGATATGGAGAAATTTGTGAAATTTTTCTCCCATACAAAAATATCAAAATCTTACTTTTAAAGATAACTTTCAGATTAAGAAGTGAAATGTCGATAAAATACCTTTTAAAAAATAGTTAACTCATTTATAAACCAAATGCAAAAGAGTTTGCCGATTTTCAATTTCCCGAAAAAAAAGTTATACTATCCGAAAGAGGACTATGTTTTCATAGATCACTTGTTGTTGCTGTAATTAAAAAAAAAATGATTTTGACCGATCAGGAAAATACCAAAAAAAACATAGTCCTCTTTCGGATACTATAACTTTTTTTCGGGAAATTGAAAATCGGCAAACTCTTTTGCATTTGGTTTATAAATGAGTTAACTATTTTTAAAAGGTATTTTATCGACATTTCACTTCTTAATCTGAAAGTTATCTTTTCTGTCTGAAATATTTTTTGAATAATTTTTTTACAGTTTGTTGGTATTAACTAAGGTTTTTGAAAAATATAAGCAAAAGTTTAAAATATTTCGAAGTTTTGAGGTAGTCGTCTTAAAACTCAATTTCCAAATTTCAACGAATTTGCGCACCCCTTCCAGTTGGTCAAAAAAAATGATAAAAAAATACGGGTATTTTGTTTTAGCCCCAAAAATTATTTTAGGCTGGTGGAGCAGGATATTTCAACATTTTTGCTTTTACATACGATTTTTGAACCACGCTAGTCGTGAGTTTCTGATTTATGAAAAGAAATGGGAAACAAATTATTGTGCAAGTTTTTCTTGAATATTGAGTTTTTTGGTTCAAATGACTTGAATAATGTGCTTTTTGAAGGTAGAACTTTTTGTATGTGCTCCAAGTATGAATGTATTTCAGTAAATTTTGAATGTTAAACTTTCATGACATCATATTAAAAACATGATTTAAATTTGAAAATATTTAACAGTAACAAGTGTTCAGAATAATGAATTTTACATAATTTTTTTTAAACCCAAAAGCAAACAATTTCATGTAATTGATTTTTAATCCATTTCAAACCAGAATTTCAAAACCAACATTGCAAAAATCACACATTCTCGAACACATCGAGTGTGAACACTTTCAGCAAAAACAAAAATCAACATGGATTAATGTAAAAAGCTCGCATGATACAAAATTTTAATTTGATGTGACAACGCCTGATAAATATAAATTAAATAAAAGTCCAATAAATTCCATTATCATTTCCAACTCATCCCCAATTTATATTAATTGAATGTTTTTGGCGAAAAAGGCTTCAAATTTGATGTGACATCGTCTCCAACTTTTTAATTAAATTTTTTAATTCACGGGTCGAGTGAGAATAATTAATTATTTAAGCAGATTTAAACTTGAGGAATTGTTAGGAAGTTGGAAAAACGTAAAAACTGAGTCGTCTGTCCACCCATCTAAAAGTGTAAATAAGTAAATCAAATTACAACGGTTAAGGATACTCCAAACATCCAGAAACATGAATTTAATTGAAATTATCATTTGATTCTGCTGACCCTTCTGAATTCGGTAATCTGGTGGGTTTCACTGTTTTCTGTGTTTCCATTCTATGAAATTTTGAATTAAATTCGGTGGCAGAGTTTTAAAACAAATCCTAAAATAGCAAACAACGAAAGGACATTTAATCCTTCCTGCGGAATAAATTTGAAATATTGTGAAATAATGTGAATTGTGAAAAGGGTTTTTAATAATCTGCGTAAATTAAATTACATGTATGTAGGATTGTAGGATTTGTAGAGTTTTCACAGTTGTTCACATTTGTGTGGGAAGAATCTTCCTGGGCAGACAATGATTTTGTAATGTAATAGAGTTTGGGTGGCTGATTTCTTGTCTTATTTAGAAAATTGAAGAAAATGACGATAAAATTTCATTTTTACGTTATGATATATCAAGGTAAACATTATTAGAACTAAATCGTAAGACTACTGAAAATTGGATTTAAAGTTTATGCTGAAAAGGATCAAAGTGATCCATGAAACTGTTTTCTCATCATAAAAAAACAAATCAATTTTAGAAGATGAAATCATTTGACTGGATCTTTAATAGTCTACTAACCTTCTTGATCTTTCAAATATTCATGGGGATTTGCATCCTCATTCTAAGTGAATACATGAAACACGTACTGGACAACCACATCTACCAGATCGACAAAGTTCAAACTTTGAATGTTTTTTTTCTGATTCAATTGTATGGTTTACACATCAGCTTTTATTTTTTATGTGGAGTTCCTTTAATTAACATGCTGCGCGATCCTTACACCAAACATTTAGCATTTTTGATTAAAATCTGGTTGATTCTTGGGTTTGAGAGCTGTGTTGGATCTTTTTTCATCAGTTGGTTCTGTTATGATGCAAATATTTATTTGAATACCCAAATTGAAGGTTCATTGCTGAAGGGGCTTTGTTTGTATGAAAAGGTCAGTTTATTTCTTCAATACGTGGATTAGATTATAGATTTAAAAATATTTTAAGGACCCTATTTGGAGATTCATCTTTAATGAGCTTCAATACAATTATAAATGCTGTGGTGTACACAACAGTTCAGATTGGCAGGTTCTTTCTGAAGAAGAGTCAGATCCCCAGCAAATTATTGCACCATCAAGTTGTGCCAAACAAACCCAAATCAAACCTGATACTGAAAGTCTAGAAGCAAGTCTATACTCAGTTGGATGTTTTGAGGTTTTGTCACAGAACATCACACGCAATTCATACTGTATGATCATTTTGAATTTACTGGTTTTCATTAACCAGGTCAGTGAGATTTGAATATAATTAGAAGTTTGGTGATAAATCAGTGTTTATTTCATTGCAGATTATCATTCTGATATTAACAAGAATGGCATTTATGTTGAAACGATGTTATGTAAGATGTTATAGTCAAGAGGAATCAGAGGTACTATTTCAATATTTTATCGTTCTATGATAAATTTTGTTAACTATAAAAAAATCTTTTTCGCAGAATGCTGATAACTCAAGTGCCAATCTTGACGAAGATTTTGTTGACATGACAACTTGTAAAGAAAACTAGTTTCATATTTTTGTGGCATTGTATTTTTTAAACTATTTATTTTATAAAATAAACTGCTTGAAGCAATCATGAAAATAGTCCTTGAGCATGAATAATGCATTATTCTAAAAAGTTAATTTAATTTAACAGGCGCTACTCATAACAAAAATACTTCATATTCATGATTTCGAACCTTCCATAACGTTTCTGATCTAGCGCTCCACCAAAATATATTTTATGTATAATCTGTATAATACTTTTGACGTGCTCAGATTACATAATCGTTTATTAGCACTTTATTACTTTATTCAGTGAGCCTCATGTATTTTACTGTATACCAATATATTCCTTGTATTCCAACTTACCATATATTCAAATATATTCAAAAACTGGCAAAATATTCAAATTACGATGAAATATAAACCAGACACTTCATACATTATTAAATAATTGTGATTGATTTAGTGGATGTTCTCAATGTTTTCAGAGCTTTCCCCGTGTAATACTTGTGCACTTGCTAACGAAAAATCATGGAAAATCGGAAACGGCGAGTACGTGAATTTGAGGATGGCATTTAAGGATTTCCTGAATTTCCCGTTGGCGCATTCAAACAATGGAAAAGTGTACTACACGGATTAGGGATTTCGCTGTTTCTGCATTGATTGAGTTCATTGTGGTGCAAATCCACTGAATTATACTGCTTGCATAAATCACTGCATGTTCAAAATTTTCAGCATGAAAAAAAGCTTTAATTACTGGGAGATGCAGCATATAATTTAAGAACCATATAATTTAGAAACTTGGTGAAGGTGCCCAAACTTCAGACCCAAACAATAAACATCATTGGCTTTGAAATGTTTGCATCATTTTGAATATATTAATTATTCACAACAAGATAACAATCAAAGTTTTAAATTGTCAGAATATTCATTGAACTGAAATTGAGTTAAAATTGAACAAACAAATTTGGGTAAGGAATTATTTATGCACTACTGTAATTAGCATCTTTGAAGCCGTGAATTTTATCTGTCTATAGAAAGATCAGAGGGACGATTGGATTGAAATGATTGCTGTTTCTGGTCTGAAAGATTAATTATTATTGATTGGATTCCGAAGTATTTCAAAATGGTTCAATGTTTATAAATGTTGGATTTTATGAAATAAATTAAAATATTTCCATACCATAACATAATATAATTTAAAAACTGAAAATGGAATTGAAAATAAAAATTGTGTTTCGAGCTATCTACCATATCCATTATTTTTATTTATGGGAATTGGTATTTCAAAAAGGATCGTGAAATTGAATTATTATACAATCACAAAGCAAACTCCAAATTTGATAAATTTCAGCAGCAAAAACCTTTTAGCAGCTTTTAGTGTACAATTTAAGGAAACAAGGAAAAAATCAAATTGTTCCCGATTCTATAAATTTGTCATGGAACTCAATTACAACTCAGTAAAAATATGTTTGATGGTAAAATGTTTCCACTCTGCTACTTTGGTTGGAAACAGAGTGGTTTCATGTTAATGCCATCAGGAATCATGATAGACAATTCAGTTAATTATTATTTTATTATTGGAACAAATTGAATTATTTTGTTGGTTTTCTATTTTTAAAATTCATTTTATGAATGAAACATTTAAACAATGGCGTGATATTAAATATCTTTAAAATCTTGTCAAATAAAATAATTCTAAAAATCATGATTAAAGTTTTTACAATCTGAGTATTACATATTTAATAGAATTAAAACATTCTGATAAAGTAAATTTAAAGCTCACAGCAACATTTTATAGATAAGGATTTGCCAAAAATTCAAAAACAAATTTTAAAAACTCCCCTAACACATCCTCTTTCTCAAACCATATTTAAAACCTTCTATGTTATATCCAGCGATTTAATCGTTTTTACAATTTAATGAAAGGCACTTGAGAGTGTAAATATTTGTACCAAGGGTTACAATGAGAAAATTTCCAGCTCTTGAAGCATTCAAAGTGAAAAATAATAGAAAGCAGAAACTGTATGCTCCTCTTCTGTTTGCACTCAGTATTTCTCTACTATTACTCGCAAACTCCTGATTCTGTTTTATTGTTCTACAACCTACACAGTATTGTAACAATCCAGCAATATAGCAGCAATGTTACAATTTAATAATAAAAGCACTTGAAACATAGAAACATCATGAAACTGATATTAAAAATATTTCCTGCTTTTGCTGCAATTGTAAATTAGTGTTGCCTGGGAACAACAAATTTTGCAAATTTGTAATTTCACAATTTTATCTTGCGAGCTGCAGACAAGTTAGTGGTTCTTTGTATTGAAGGGATTGCCATAGTGATGCGCATATTGGGGGAAAAAGAGTTTGGGGATGAATTTACTTGTTGGTACTGTTTTTCACATGTGAAGTGGGTAATAACACTGAAAAAGTATATTGATAGAAGTGACTTGAAGTGAGATTGGCAAAAATCATCAAGTTTGGAATATTTGGAAACGGTTTTCACCAGGATTCAGCTCCAATTTGGCTCCAACCAGCTCCACAAATTTTATCCTGGCTCCAAATCGGAAAATTCCGGAAAAGCCAATAAACCATGTCAAGCTAGCTTCAACTAGAAGCTAGATGGGCAAGTGATTACACCTATTTAGAATAATATTTTATTTAGGACGTTTGCATCATGATTCAGCTCCAATTTAGCTCCACAATGCCGTAAAAAAACATTTTGAGATTTTGTTACTTTTAAGAAAATTTTCATACACAACAAGTTTTCACCCGCTCCATACATTTTCCACGCTGAAACAAAATGGAAAATGGAACAAAACAAAAAACGGCATACCGAACCCTACAAGTAGAAGCTAGATGGGCAAAAATGTATTTTTTGATTTGTTACTCTTATATAAAAATATTAACTTTGGAATTTTTAAGTCTTAATTCAGCTCTGATTTAGCTCCAAAACACTGTTAAAAAAAATTTCAGAATTTTGATATCCTTAAAAAATTTTCTATACCCAACAAATTTATCCATACATTTTCCGAATGAAACATAAAGGAAAATAGAAAAGATTGAGTTTCTGTAGAAAAATGTATTGCTTGGGGATTTCAGGTTATGTTTTAACTTCAGAAAAATGAAAAAAAATTTACAATATTATAAACTTTATGAATACTTAAAAAAATTTTTTTTTTTTCTTACAAACTTTGAAAAGCTTTTTGCTAAAATATAGCTTCCTGATTTGGAGCCACCAAAACTACTCATTAGAAATTACTCAGACTTTGGATTTCGGTTTTTAGATTCAAAATGAAGATTTTCTGAGCTTCCTGATTTGGAGCCACCAAAACTACTCATCAGAAATTACTCAGACTTTGGATTTCGGTTTTTAGATTAAAAATGAAGATTTTCTGAGCTTCCTGATTTGGAGCCACCAAAACTACTCATCAGAAATGACTCAGACTTTGGATTTCGGTTTTCAGATAAAATATAAAGATATTTTGAACTTCCTGATTTGGAGCCACCAAAACTACTCATCAGAAATGACTCAGACTTTGGATTTTGGTTTTCAGATATAATATAAAGATATTTTGAACTTCCTGATTTGGAGCCACCAAAACTACTCATCAAAAATGACTCAGACTTTGGATTTCGATTTTTAGATTCAAAATGAAGATTTTCTGAGCTTCCTGATTTGGAGCCACCAAAACTACTCATCAGAAATGACTCAGACTTTGGATTTAGGTTTTCAGATATAATATAAAGATATTTTGAACTTCCTGATTTGGAGCCACCAAAACTACTCATCAGAAATGACTCAGACTTTGGATTTCGGTTTTCAGATAAAATATAAAGATATTTTGAACTTCCTGATTTGAAGCCACCAAAACTACTCATCAGAAATGACTCAGACTTTGGATTTCGGTTTTCAGATATATTAAGAAGATTATCTGAGCTTCCTTATTTGGAGCCACCTGAAATGCACCCTAGGTTGCTAAAATTTGAACCTAGGTTGCATTACTGTTTTAGAGGTTTTATTTTCAAATATATGACTTCTAAAACAGTAACGCAACCTAGGTTCAAATTTTAGCAACCTAGGGTGCATTTCATGAAAACCGAAATCCAAAGTCTGAGTCATTTCTGATGAGTAGTTTTGGTGGCTCCAAATCAGGAAGTTCAAAATATCTTTATATTATATCTGAAAACCAAAATCCAAAGTCTGAGTCATTTCTGATGAGTAGTTTTGGTGGCTCCAAATCAGGAAGTTCAAAATATCTTTATATTATATCTGAAAACCGAAATCCAAAGTCTGAGTAATTTCTGATGAGCAGTTTTGGTGGCTCCAAATCAGGAAGCTTAGAAAATCTTCATAATATATCTAAGAACCGAAATCCAAAGTCTGAGTAATTTCTGATGAGCAGTTTTGGTGGCTCCAAATCAGGAAGCTCAGAAAATCTTCATATTATTTCTAAAAACCGAAATCCAAAGTCTGAGTAATTTCTAATGAGTAGTTTTGGTGGCTCCAAATCAGGAAGCTATATTTTAGCAAAAAGCTTTTCAAAGTTTGTAAGAAAAAAAAAAAATTTTTTTAAGTATTCATAAAGTTTATAATATTGTAAATTTTTTTTCATTTTTCTGAAGCTAAAACATAACCTGAAATCCCCAAGCAATACATTTTTCTACAGAAACTCAATCTGTTCTATTTTCCTTTATGTTTCATTCGGAAAATGTATGGATAAATTTGTTGGGTTTAGAAAATTTTTTAAGGATATCAAAATTCTGAAATTTTTTTTAACAGTGTTTTGGAGCTAAATCAGAGCTGAATTAAGACTTAAAAATTCCAAAGTTAATATTTTTATATAAGAGTAACAAATCAAAAAATACATTTTTGCCCATCTAGCTTCTACTTGTAGGGTTCGGTATGCCGTTTTGAGAATCAAAACTGACTTCATCTGGTACTTTTCACTCCGATGAGGTTTTGTTCCATTTTCCATTTTGTTTCAGCGTGGAAAATGTATGGAGCGGGTGAAAACTTGTTGTGTATGAAAATTTTCTTAAAAGTAACAAAATCTCAAAATGTTTTTTTACGGCATTGTGGAGCTAAATTGGAGCTGAATCATGATGCAAACGTCCTAAATAAAATATTATTCTAAATAGGTGTAATCACTTGCCCATCTAGCTTCTAGTTGAAGCTAGCTTGACATGGTTTATTGGCTTTTCCGGAATTTTCCGATTTGGAGCCAGGATAAAATTTGTGGAGCTAGTTGGAGCCAAATTGGAGCTGAATCCTGGTGAAAACCGTTTCCAAATATTCCAAACTTGGTGATTTTTGCCAATCTCACTTCAAGTCACTATTGATAGATCAAAAAAAATCTTGAAATAAAAAGTTTAATGCTGATTTAAAATGCAATTAAAATTTTAAATAAATTTTGAATCAGTAAAAAAATTAATAAATTTTTGATAAAAAACTTAGAATTTTGAGCTTTTAAAAATGTTTTAAATTGATACAAATTTTGAAATTTTGAAATCTGAAAGTATAGAAGTAAAATCGAAAAATGTATCTAAACATGACAATGTTAACTTCACACCGCATTCGATAGTAAATCATGAAAATATTTTGTTTTATGAGATCTACATCTTCAACAAAATATTAATTCTCTATCTAGGTTTAATTTTAATCACCTCAGATCATGACATTCCCTTCCTAAAAGAAAGAAATTTCCCTTCCTTACTATCAAACATCACCAGCATTTCAATGCAGTGAGTCACACAGAAATCTGATTAAAATCATCTTTTGTTTGCATTCCTTGAGATCAATCCCAGACACGTGTTCTGAGCAAACTTTCTAAAGAAATGCTTATTATTGTAATTTTGGAGTACTTTCGATATTACATTGTTCAATCATCTAGAGTTTCACATACACAGCTCCTCAATAATAAGTTTATGTGCAAGCAATCCAAAAACATCAAAATACACGGTGTTTCACTTTCTCAGTAATATCCTAGAGGGTTTTGGTCTTGACTGTTCTTATTATGTTACTTCAATGTCTTGTTGCGTGCTCTGACATAAATGCTTTTTAAAAATAACGAAACCAATTTTTTATGGGGGAACGTAAACTCACAAATCAAATAAACTGTAAAAAACAACCGTCCTTGTCAACAAAATACATCGTAGGTCATTGCTCCTGAATTATTATTTGCGTAAAACAAATTGTTGTGATTCATAACGCTTGTTAATTGAAACATCTTTATCGATCTTGAAAAAATAAAAATTTTATATTGCTTGAATCATTACGGTGATTTCAAATTATCCACTACATTTGCTTGATTCATAAAAAGTATGTAACGATTAGGAACCCCTCAGAACAACTAATATGTAAACAGAAGTTGGAAAAAATATCCAGAGAATTAGGTAGAGTTTTGTTTAGGGAAATAGGAAAGTTGCCTAATGACCAAGAACGTGTAACTTCAAGCAACTCAAATCAATCAATTTTACTGCTCTCCTTATATCAATACCTAAATATACCAAAAAACACCAGAAATAAACAAAAAACGTCAAACAAATATTCTTTTATCACAATTACAAAAATCACATAGGGAAAGAAGCCAAATGACTTTTATTGATTTTCTAATCATTATTATTCAAGCATTTTGACTGAGCTCCTTAAAATCCTTAAATTGATCTAAATGATTCTGTCCTTTTTCATGTTCCTTCTATTTTTGCTTTTCTCTGATTTCTTTTTGGTGGAAAATAAAATCAGTCAATTTTAATTGAAGCTGTGGTATACTCTTAAAGTATATTTAATCATATTTAAAAGATTTTTAGGGCAATTTATTCGTTTATGAATATAATTTCACAAACATATACGAATCTAGTGAACAAATTAGTTGCATCAAAAATTTTTGATAAAGTGTTGGTTCCATACTTCCAACCTAAAATACTATCTGAAGTCTGAACCTTACTTTGCCAGCTCTGCTTCTTAGGAAAATGAAATAATTAAATGTAACTCAAAATTACAAAATATGTTGTATAAAATCTTAATGCCCTCTTCAAAGTCTCTGGCAATTTCCGTAATTCTTTTCCAAAAAACAAGAAATTTAATTTCCTAAAAAATACTAAGAAACTTCTAAAGGGATGAATTTAAAAGAGTCTCCCTCGCATCTCAATGACAAATTACGCAAATTAATCAAGACACGAAAATCTTTGTTTTAGTTTCATTAAGACATTTTCCGGCTTTTTTATTCGGTATTCGCTATTTTTTGTATAATTGATGAAGTGTTTTTTGGTCGCTCTGTTTTTTATTCATTAATCTTCATTAATCCTGAAGAAGGTGTTTCTAAAAGATGAGTATATTTTTTATGCTGTTGGGTGATGATAATATTGGGAGTTCTGTTTTTATGAGAAAATCAAAGGAGATGAAATATATTATGTACACCAAGTTTTAAATATGCAGGAAAACCCAAAATTATACAAAAACTTCGAAAATGACAAAACGTGTTTGATTGAATGAAAACCTATTTGATGGAAATTTATCCTAAGGCGTAATTCGCTTTTTTCCTATTTTATGCGCAGTAACTCAATTATTGGAAATCCTTTTTTGAACGAATGATTCTGAAAGTGTCTTTGTATTATGTTGCACCCTAAATTTAAAATTGTTTAAAATATGTTTCACGACAATAAGATGCTCAGAGTACTTTCTAAATCCTATTTGCCATTTCAGAAAATTTTATTTCATTTGCATGCAACAATCTGCAGATAAACATTAATGTAAATCATGGAGACAGTTAACTTTATCGAGTTTGGACTTTAATGCATTTCTTTTGTAAATTTTGTAATGCCATAAAATTAGCATTTTAACTAGAAATCAGACATTTCCTAACAGAAATTTGGAAATTTAGTATATATGTACATGTATATCTGAATGTATATATATTTGTCTTTGGTTTAAGCCAATATAAATATTCAATTTACAAGTTATATGCAAATTAACAAATTTAGCCTGTTTTGCAAAGTCTAAAAACTCTCTGCAGATTAACATAATTTCCAAGAAATTCGTAAACGGTAAAAAAATAGGTTAGCTCCATAGTGTCTGGTTTTGTCAAAATATTTTCAAGATTAAATAAAACTGTGCTTAGTCATATAATGTGTCAATATTAACAAGTTTAAAATTTTTTACTGAAAAAGATAAGAGTGATGCTCAACAAATTTTGAGTGAAGAAAATAAAAAGAAAAACCAGTTATAAGTTCTTGATTTCTTGAATCTTTATTTAAATTATTAAATCTATTAAAACTAATTTACTTGCTTCGAACCAATTAAAAAAGACTACATAAGACTGCTACAATCTATTTAAATTACATATACATAAAGTGGTCTCCAGCCTGAAAAACATTTCTACATATTGTTAGACCTTATTAGATTCAATCAAACTAGTCGATACGGTGACAACAACTTTATAAAGTAGGAAGCACACGAGAGCTCGGAAAGCATAAATAAGCATATAGTGTAAAACCTTGAACCTAAAAAAAAATATGTTATATTGACTTTTATTGAAGTTAAGTAATATGCTATCTTACCCAAGCATTTTTCTATTGGCAGCCTTGATTGTGGAATCATCATCTTTCATAAGATATTTTCTAATTCCGCAGTATCCTTCTTGTAAACATTTGGTCCAATCTATGGTGTCCATGTCAAAGAAAAATAATTCTTGATCTTGTGGGTCCAGCTTATTCCATAAATTCTACAAATTTTTATTCATTTTATCTATTCAATTATCTTCGCTTTTAGATTGAAAATAATATCAGTTACCTTCACATTATCACTTGAAAATTTCCATTGTTGTGTGGCGAAATACGAAAGGACGTCACAGAACTTGTGAATTTTCTTGTATACTTTTAGCATTCTGTGAGTTGAGATAAAATATATTAATCAAAAAATAATTTCAGGTTCAATTTTACAGTCATCGGTCATATATTGAAAGGTCAAGGTCAAAAAAATCTTTCATTTTATAATAAAACAATAAATTGCTGAATTTGCTAAATTTCCTTTGTAAAAAATATTTCTGAATTTATTATTCATCACCGCGGTTCATACTTCAAATCAGTTACGTACGTAGATCTTTACTTAGGTTGAAAAAATTGTTTTGTGAACATTAAATCATCAATTTTTGCATTCTCATGTTTACTTTAAATTAAGTTTCTAAACTTCAAGCTATGAAGCTGATCTTTACATTAAAAGCTCAACAAAGAATGTGCAAAGTCCAAACTACTACATATTTCGATTAATCATCTTCGATCGTCATCAATAACTTAGAATACAAACAAAGTGTATTTTGTTGTAGTTTAAAGTAATTTGAAGAAGTTAAAATTCTAAAGTTCCTAATTCAAAGGTCAATTACAAGCAAAATCAATTCAGCCAGTCATGGTAGTTGTACGGTCAAGTTTGTAAATAAGTTGAAATGTAAAGAGAATTTTGAATTATTTTACCTAAACTTTTTTCCAGCAATTATGCAAGCCATGTCTATTAAAGCAGCCGGCAGTACGTGTAGGAAAAATTGCAAAATCATCACGATAAATTTGGATGGGGAAAGAATTAACGAATAGTACCAGAACGCTTTGCTCAAGTTACGTTCTTTTCCAAAGTCGGAATTAATGTTCATGTATTCCTTCCATGAAACAGTGTTGGTTTTAGAACCCACAAAGTTATATACTGGAGGTTTAACATATTGATTTTTGGCAACATCCCAACCACAGGCCAAAATGGAGTTGACGCACATATCAACTGGAACAATTTGTGCATTTGTGTCTCCAACACAGTGAAGGACTCTCAAGGCACCAAGAGCTACAGCTACTACGATTCCAGTTGGTCCGTAGAAGTTGTTTATCCAGCCAGGGACAGGCTCTAGGTAGGTAGGGATCACTAAAATTTTAAAATGATTTGGTTAGCTCTTAGCTCAGTATTTACGATTATAACTAAGATAGAGTAGTTTAATCATCTCACCAATAGCAGGTCTAAACAAAACACATGGCATTCCTTTGCCCTCTTCTAACAGCACGTCTTCTGCCAGACTTTTCGTAAAAACGTATGTATTTGGAAAATCGCCTAGAATTCTGAAAAAAACAAAAATCACTATTAAAACATTCAATCTTTGCAAACATTTTATATCATCAACATACTCTGGTGTAATTGCAATAAGAGTCTTCTCATCCAAACATTCATTCAGCTGGATTGCACTGGCACTGCTCATTGGTAAGTCATAAAATTTCTCCTCTATTTCAGTTAAATTGCAGTTTGAATAAGCAGTAGAGACGTGTACAAATGCCTAGCAAATTAATTAGTGTGTATTATGTATTTGTTATATGGATTGTTGGACGATTATTTAAAATTCCAAATTCAATGTAAATTACCTCTAACTGTTTCATCTCACGAGCTAACACTAACATCTCTTTTGCACCACTCACATTGATGGCTAAGGCTATATTAAGATGCTCATCGAATCTATTCAAGGTAAATACATTTTGTTCAGTTAATTAAAAGCAGGTCACATTTTAAAATTAAGCTTAAATGAATTTAAATGAATTTCAATTGCTTCATGAAGTTAAAAACTAAAATTTTTATATCTGTATAAAAAAAATCTAAAAGTTACCAAATTTTCAACAGGTTTTATAATTTAGCAATTAGACTTGTACAAAACTACTTATATTAAATTGATTAAATAAATGTAAATAAATTACTTGACTGTGGCTGCACCATGAATGACCACATGAACTCGTTCCGCTAACATATGTCTATCGTCAGAGCTTATTCCCAAGCCAGCAAGTGCACAGTCACCTATAACACCCGTGACCTTGTCTCTAAAATTTGGCTTTTCTTGTCGCAGCCGGTCGAACAGCTGAAACGATTTTAATAAAATTAAACATCATTCAAAAATCATATCGTACACAATGGGGGAATGTCATTCAAAATACCGGTTGCATAACTCTTAATACAGTAAATAAATATTGAAATTTGTAATAAATACTCACATCATCGCTAAAAATTTCTTCAATGCGGGAGTGAGTGTCTTTGCTCTTCTTACTCCGTACCATGAGATAAATACACTCCACATCGCAGGTTCGCAAAAGTTTTTCCACAATCACTAAAAAAAATTAAACTGGAATGTTAGCAACATATTTGGACTAGCTTTTTGAAGATGAAACTTGGAAACTGGTTGTGCAAGCTATGAATTAATGTGTTTCGGGAAAACCTTGATCTTGAATTAAAATTTTTCTAAAAATATTTTAAATTAATCAAGTTTTAATGGGTCAATGCTTTGAACAACTTTTAGTATTTTGGGCCATCACGTCTCAATAACAACAATTTAACATAATAAACAAACAAAATCTTGCGTTTCAAATCAATATCTTTAATACTGATTGTTTTAAACTTATTGGAGATAATTCAGACTCCAGGAATTGGTGCAAAATCAATTGCACTGTTTTATTAATTTAAAATTGATGTAATGATTGAATTTCTCGTCTAGACGCATTATCTCATAAAGCAAATAAAACTTGACAAATTTGAAAAAAAACCCCACTATTTATGCTGTTTCTATACAAAGTATTCGAAGTAAGCAATTATTATAGTGAATTTTGATCACTGCGAGATAGCATAACGTGTCCGTTAGCGGTTCTCACAGACAAGTTGTTTGCAGATTAATTTGTCAATTTCTGAACTAACAAAATAAACACTAAATTTGCATGTGACCTCTGCTTTTTCATTCAATTTAATTTTACAATTACATCAGTAGAGATTAGATTTTTTCGCAGATTAATGTTCAAAACTAATAGCTTAAGGAAATACCTTAGAATAATGTATGAGGAACCATCAAAATATTGGCAAAAACATTATTGAAAGGCTACAACCTGCCATTACTATAAAAAACATTAATGAATTTATTTTTGTTTGAGGAAAAGATTTTTTTCTTGTTAAGTACTTTGGCAATTCGCACACAAGGCGTAAATTGCGAATACCTTAGTTTGTTTGTAAATTTTTTTTGACTGCCGGGCTTTCAATTATTTTTCATGGCTGGTTGTTCATCTTTTCGCCCAAATAAAAGTTCATGGAAAATAATAAAATCTGTGTAAAAATTTTGACTTGAAAATCAGTACAAAGTTAAGAAAAAATATGTTTTTTTTTAATAACTTTCAGACGGCTTTTAGTCTGATTTTTTTTAATTGACTGTATTCAAAGAAAAAAATATGTGATTGATTTTATTTAATTTATTATATATATTAAAAAAAGATTTGATCGATTTTATTTAATTGTACCTGAATTTGATATCAGTTTTTCTGTTTGTTTTGGTAACGATGTCTAATTTTAGTTAGCGCATATTCAAGAAATGAAATGTTGTTCTCAACCAGTTTTTAAAGCTTCTGGTAAATATGCTTCACTCAACTATTTAATAATATAGTTTGTATAGATCATTCAACAATCATTAGAGTTATTACTCATACAATGTTGTGTAATAAATAATTATATCTAGGTGACTGCAGTGGTTGTCATTATTCAAAACTCTCGTACTCATACGAAGTGTTCAAGTTAAGATTAGCAATGGTTGTAGTGTTTATTTTGAAATTAGCAGATCTAAGCATCTTAACATTATTTTTTCTTCTAGAATCTCTAAGCTATGACGCAAACAACAAATTTTGTTGAAGAATATTTTCTTCAGCTTAGCAGTCATAGCCCATAAACAATAGAATGAAGCACCGATAAATGGTAATATCATCGTTAAATTCGCACTGTCCATTTCTTCACAATTGAGTCCAAATTTCGCATAAAAATTAAAATTGATGCTCATTCAGGTTTAATTAAAAATTTCTTCACAAATCTTTTCAATCAGTTTTATAATAAATTTCACTGTTTCACTAAACTATTAGTTGAAAAGATCACTTTATCAGAGTTTAGGAGGAAAGTTGGGACTGATATTTCATGATTCGCATTTGCATGACTTTGCCAGATTTTGTTTCATAATACTCCAGTGTTTTGACAAAAAACCGTACGTTTTTTTTACACAACTCTATTTATTATTGTTATTATTATTAATTCTGTTTTGAACTGTCCAAATTTCCAAGTTTCACAACCTATAGCTTATAAGGTTTGAAGGTACATTTCAATCACTTGCATAACTTAATAGTTGTTTATAGTTTAAGACATAAAGTCTATACACACCTTTGCCGAAAAATCCAGTACCACCAGAAATAAAAAGTGATTTCTTGCGATAAAACTGTTGGATTGGTGAAAGGCTGGAAGTAATTTCTTCGATTTTATCCATTGTGTTATTTTTTTGTGATCAGTTATTTGTTGAAATTTAAACTTTGCGTTTAATAAATTGGCTTCGAATGTTTTTAGAAACGCTTTTCAAATTCAAATTTTCTAAACTTCAATGGAACTGACAAACACATAATTAGCACAATTATCAATTTTATTTCTATCTTGTATTTCAAACAGATGTTTTAATAAATTTAAGACACTTTTTTATAACTTATTTATGTTATTATTTTATTAAGCTTTTAAAAAAAACTATCTATCACCATATATTTCGATTGTTCTCGATATACTTTTTTCACAATCAATATTTTCAATTAGTTTTTCTTCCATATACACACAACTTCCAAAAATGAACCACGAAATTCTCTCAACCGCCGTAAAAGTTTCGATTTCACTGAATATGCTAGAAAAGACGCGATCACTTATTAGCGATGTTAAATGTATGAATTATAAGAGGCAAATGGACTGTTTTTCTACAAGCGTTTGTATTTATAGCGGGAGAAGAAATGATTGAGTTTTCAGTGAGTTTAACATATTGGTAGAGTGAATATCAAGTAATATTGCTACAAACACACCTGAGAGCGAAGCGACTTCTTCAATAATGCTTGTAATGTTTTTATTGTGAGTTTGTAAGATTGTAAGTTGAATGTGGCCAGTGATCTCCGAGCCCACTTCTAGGCCGGATCAGTCCGTGTCGATATCTAGTAAAAGATAAAAATGCATTTATCGTTTTTATTTTTAACTCTCCAAGAGAGTGATCAATAGTATTTTTATTTAATTTTCTGGTTTTTCTGGAAAAAATATTTATTAACATTTTAATGGCATTTATAACAATTTTACTCGATTTTCTTGATTTGTATTGCAGCTTAAGATCAAAAAAAGTTGACATCCAAATATTCAAGATCAAGAGTAAATTTTTGCTTTTGGATTAGTAGTTGCATGTCTTAGAGTGAGATAAACAGAAATGACCTTGAACATAAAAAGACAAACATATTATTCTTAATTGATCGTGTTTATATTTTATGCTACTACTTTGCTCCAACTTTATCAGCTTAAGTAACAGGAAATAACTTAGGTAAGTTAACAATAACATATTCTTTGTCTCTTTTAATATAAATCGTTTTATTTGTATGAAGATCAGTTTAAGACAAAATTTGAAAATCAAAACAAAAATTGTTGGTGTCGTAGCTATGCTATAAAAGTTTTGTAGCGTGTAGTCGTAAAGTTAGCATCAAGTTAAACCATTTCATGACGATTATATATCATTTCAAACATGAGCCAGGATCTAAAGCAATTAGCGAACAAAAATAATTACATTTTGAATTTACAATTAAAAGTCTCTATACGCAACACGTAGATATTTTCAAAACTAACCATGAATTCAGATTTATTGCTGTATTAATTGCAATTGAGATTAATTACCTGTAGAACATAAAATATTACAAGCGTCGGAAAAATCGCTAACAAGTATAATGGGCAAAAACATATGCACACGTTTTTGGTTTTTTTTGGCAGGAATTACTTGATTTCGATGACTTTATAAATTTATTCAATTGCTTTACTTTTAATTTTAGTTTTAAAATAAATTGTGGTTTCATGAAAAAACCGCATAAACTAGTATTAACTACCAACAACCGGCAAAAAATTCAGACAATTACAAAAATTACCAAAATTTTTGCGGTCTTAAATTTATTGCCATGCGATAAATTGATTATTGTGCTATTATTAAGTTATATATATTTATGTACAAAATAAATTAATATTCATGAAATGATTCAGCAACTATGGAACCTGTTTATAAGTTTGGGAAATTTATTTTTGATGTTCCAAAACATCAAAGTGAAACAGCAAGTTGAAGGTGGCAGGGACTTGAACTTGCTTTGGATCACATGTGCATCACTTGGCAATATTTGCACATTTTTTATACGGTAAACTGGATATTAATTTTAAAAGAATTTATGCATGTTGTCAAACTGTCAGATAATTTGATGTTTTAAATTAATAATTTGTTTGGCAGATTTGACCAATTCATTGAATATATTTTTGATTAACATTTCAAGGTTAACTTTTGGAATAATTCTTGGATTTGCTTAGACTTCCGTTTATATGATATTAATTTTTGTAAATATTGAGAGTACACCTTGCAAAAAAAAGCTTAGTATAAATTATATTTTATGTTATTATGTCAGTCAACCGTTGCTGGTTTTTTCAGCTTAACTAAAAATCTCACTGGTTTCCCTGCAAATTGTTTTAACATATTTTTACTATAAACATTGCATAAATTAAATATTGTCCAAAAAACTACAGTCGAGTCTAAAAAATTATACCTACGAGATAGATACTCTGAATCAGTTTCCGGAAAAATAAAGTGTTTTATTAATTTTATAAATTTTTATTAATTTGGAGAGCCTTCACCTCGTCCCTACTGAGATAAAAATATTTAAAATATTTGTAAAATGTCGAAACTATAAAAATATTTCAATGTTAACCAAAACTCGAATAAAATTCAGACATTCAGCCGAAAGCAAACTGTTTTTAGCTATATACAGTTTTTATTACAATTTACATACGTTTCATTCAATTAAACTTAAGTGCATGGACCCTACAGTTGTAGTGAATTTCAAATAATTGACTTGAAAAAGTGATTGTTGTTGACCACTAAGCGATTTACACACCATAAAGAGGTAAATTATATTTCTTCTTAAGTCAGTCAATAAATAAAAAGAAAAGTGAACCAGATAATACTTGAAAGAAACCTTTAAAGTAGTTTGAAGAATAAAAAAACTTGTTTAATGAAAATATCGTCGGTTTTTATTGTGGCGTATTCTAACCGTTTTAGAGGTTGTCCTCTAAAATTTTACCTTTGACAAACAAAAAACACAAATTGATGAAATTTACACAATATACAATTTTGCTCAGCTGTAAATCTTAATAGTTTATATAGTGGTAGTCGTACGGTAATACCACTCAATCAAGTCGAGCAATAAAATGAAATATATGTTTTTTTCATGAATGAATTTTCTCAGACTTAGTGGTAAAATTGTTGTCTTAGGTTTTTATTTATTTATTTTATACACAGAAATGTTTAATTTAGTTTAATTTCGTTAAGTGAGTGACTCAAACGTTTTGTTGTTTGGAGAATACATTAAATTTGCTTAAAATTTAAGTGATATTTTAATCATAAAAACATTTAATGATGTTTATTTATACTTTAAAAAATATTAGAGTGTACAAAAAATTGGTAAAATATCTATTGCGCAAAATCAAATGCAGTAAATATATTAAACTAATAATTTAAAAAGCGTAGCAAATAATTGTTCACTAGAAGCAATTACTACTCCTATTTATTAAAATTTTAAATATGGCTTAGATACTAGTCCACTATTTAATTTTTAAAAGAATGACTCAACGTATGAAATAACATGACGTTTTTGAACTGCATTGTACTTGGAATATTGGATACTTTTTCTGGTTTTCAAAAGTGCAAGTTGTCTTGAAAGTTCGATAGTTAATATTTTAAGTATAAACATAAAAACTCAACCTTTTAATTTATGGCATTAAAATATTAAATCCATCAATATCAAAAAAGAACAACTTTTGCAGTTTTTATTGAATCATCGATTTTAGATCTTTCATTTGCAACAAGTTATAATACCCCATTCAAATTATTACTTTGTGAATAATCAGACAATTTCTGAATAATCTCGTGAATAATAGCAAAAAATATTACTGTGAATTTATTCAATACACAAATTACACTACCAGTATTTAAAAGAATGATAATTTGGTTAATTATTAAAATAATTATTGTAACGGCGTATACAATTTTGAAGCCACGATGTGAGAAAAGAATTGATGAATAAACAGGTTTAACATGGGACACACTTTTAAGATCAAACCTTTTTGTTGTCGAGCTAGCAACGCGATAATTATTTTATTGCTTTTTGTTTAAAGTTCACAATTATAAAATACTGAAAAACAATAAAAACTATCTGAACAGCAGGTGATAAAAGTTAAAGATGTGTGAATTTTATAAAACAGTTATTTTCAATTATAGACAAAAATGTAATTTTAACCCTTACCGGAAAATCATAAATAAAGTCTTAGAAGGTTGAAGACATTTACATAATAGAACAATTGTTATAAAGAAGAATTGATCCAAAATCGCATATAGTTCCGTGAAATCAAATTTAAGATGTTTTGTACAACATTTTTTGAAAATGTGACGAAGCTTTTGTCTTTTACTACTTTTTAAGACCAATCATTCCAAATTGTTCATAATTTTGTGTTTTATTGTGAATCCTCAAAACAATCTGTTTTATCACTATTTGTTATGAGTTTCAACAAGTTTATCAAGTTCTACCAATTTCGGGATTTAAATTTTCGGAAGCGTATTTGTATGGATTAATACAACTGACTTATAATAAATAATTAAAAGTCAATATTTAATATTTAACTATAAGCTTGAGAATTCAGACTCTGCGTCGTGTATCTTATTGATTTACATGAAATTTACAAGACATTTGGATGTTTGCTAATTTAGTCATGAATATTCTTGAAACCGCCAATATAAATTGATGTTTTTTTTCGTATATATGATACTTTTGTGGTATTTATTATTAAATTACTGTGAATTACGGAAATTTTTTTTTAATTTTGCAATATTTGCCTTGAGTTTGTGAAGTTCAAGCCAATTTTTTTTTGCTATTGAAAAATCAATGTTTTGTGTGAAGCTTTTTTACAAAATTATTGAAAATTAGATTTCCCAACATAAAAAGATTTTTGAGCAGTCTATTTTATGTTGCGAAGTTATACAATATAAAGAACTAAATTTCTTAGCGAAAATTTAAGAATGAGAAAAAAATCTTTCTTAAGAACCAGAAATTAAATCTTATTTTACTTATTCACTAATGACGTACTAAGCATATTATTTTCTGCCAGTCTTTTGCAGTCATCAAGCACTTTTTTTATTAACATGTATTGTCCAATAGCGAACAATGAAACTCAATTTATATTCAAGATTGCAGATTAATCTTAAAGATCACTTACTATGGCCAAATAATAAATGATCATAAATGGACAGACTAGCTAATTCATCGAAATTTATTGCAAAAAACCTTTGCGAATTTTTTAAAAATATTATAAATGACTTTGGCACAGAGCAAAGTGTTCACTTGTTTTTTTGAAGTAATTTTATGAAATAAAAGCTGATTTGCTTTATTCCATATTTTTAAATTTTTTGCATGATTACTTGCCGTTTGAAGACAGAAAACACTTGAAAACAATCAGTAGTAGTTAAAAGTTACAGACAGTTTTAATTTTCTTAAAAAAAATAAATGTATGTACTTCGATGAACAATTTTTAATGAATATGTGCATCAACAATGAACATCCCACAAGGATCAAACTAAAACAACCTCCACAATTCACCTGTTAGCAAAAATAAACACCAGCATGATGGTTATTCAGTCCGAGTGTTATGATATTTTATACATTTTATACAGTTGCGTATATTTTTTGTTGTTGTTTACAAAAAAGAATCGTGCAACGATGAGAAATCAAACGATGAAACAGCAATATATTTCATACAACTAAATACTACACAAATCTACGTACATAATGATTCAATTTTTGGTGGAACGAATGTACGAATATCGAGAATGTCTGAATATTTTCAAAAATTGCGTCAATAATGTTAAAATATAATGAGATATTCGGTCCATTCGAATTTACTTATTAAATCTTAGCAAATAATAGTTGTAAGTGATCGATGTATCCAAAGGTTTAAAATTGTTGTTCAAGTATGACGTATTTCTTCATTTGTAAAAAAACAACTTAAAACTTCCAACACATTTAAAAGAAAAAACAAATCAATTGAAACGATTAACAAGTTCTCTTCATACAATAACAAAATGCAATTTACTCGTATTTATTTGAAGCCTTATCGCTAAAACTCTCGGCTTTAACGATTATTTTCACGTGTCGAGCATAATTAAGTATTTTCTGGAATTAACTTGTACCAGCACTTACACCATTTCCATTTTCTTCATTATCCACTTCCACGCACTGAAATCACATAAACCCTAATTGTATGCTGCCAGAAACATGTTTGCATACTCAATTAGAATTATGTAATTACACATTTTTGTCAAATGCAAAGCAGCCATTTATAACGACTTTATTAAATGAAGTTATTAAAGTTTCAAGTTGAAGAATTGGAACAACAGAAGCATTAGGAAATTGCTAAACATAAATGGAGCCCCTATAGAATATAAATAAATTTTTAAACTAAAAGACATTTTTAACTATAGAAACGTAAATTTTTGATCTAATCTAATAATATTGCAGATCAGACATTTTTTATCAAGGAAATTAGGGAAGACTTAATTAATGACTTCAAATATATTTGAAGCTTTTTTTATATTCATGATTTGTATAATTTGTACAATTGCTACAATTTCCATAATTAAACGCCCCGCAATCTATACAATCTAAACAAATCTAAACAATTCTCAAACAATTCACAATCACAAGCAGCTTAATTGATGAAGTGATTAACAAGAGATGCTACCGACAACCGATTTAATGAATCAATTTGACCTACAAAAGCATTTCCGCATAAACTCAAATAAACTCAAGTAAACTTGGCTAAACTTGACTTCCAAATTTCTTTTCGCAATTTTTTTTTGCTAGACGCAAAACCACAGAAAAAAAACAAAAAAACTCATGAAGCATGAAAAAATTACAACAACAAAAAGTCTCTTCGATTTCTTGAGTTTTAGCTTTTATACTTTCATGTGAACATGTTTCAGTTTCTCCAAACTTATTAAAAGTTTTGTTTCAAGAAAGAACAATAAAAGTATCAGAAAAGTTTGTTTCCTCCTAGAAAAGTAGAAACAGTGGAAAAAATAGCAGGAATATAAGTTTGCTGAGCCGTCGAACGCAAACTTTATAAGAATGTTTGGGAATATTTAGAGTATTTGAATGAAAGCTCGAAGAACGAAGTTTTCGGTATAGAAAATCATAAATAGCAAAAATAGAATAAATAGAAACTTTTATTTATTTATAAAGCTTTCCTTATTTTACCATAAATATTTCCTCGAAGGTTTTATGTAGTTTTGAAATGACAGGAAAACTTTCAGAACAGAAACAGTATATCCTTTTAAGATTTTTTGTTTTCTTGAATTTGAAAGTGTATGTAAATTTTGTTTTTCATTCTTTTTCTTCTATTCTGGTGACAAAAGTTTTGTTCCAAAGATTCTTCGGAATTACGTTAACAATGTTGGAAGAATTACCGCAAAGTTAGTGCAAAGAGTTATATTGCTTTGTATATTTAATATATTTTAGAGATATAAATATGAAATGCTATGCTGATTTTTTAGTTTAAAAAAAAAAATGATAATAACAATAATGTCAAAATTGCAAAAAAAAATCTCGAATTAATCTTAAATCCGACTTAAATCTCTAATAAACGTGATATTATAATTTTTTTCTCCGCAGTCATATTTTGCAAATATTCATGATTATATATTTACAAAAATTCAATAATTTGTTAAAGAAGCTAAGTATATGTAAATACAAATATTAAATTGAACAAGCTTTCAACAAAATCATACTAAAAAACAGTTTCGCTGATTTACGTCAATATTGTTAAACTAGCGTCGTTCAAAAAGATGACGTTAATAAATGATTTATTCAAAAGTGCAATCGAAATATTCATAATTGACCCACAACAGAATGTATAAAATATTAAGATCAACAAAAAACAACTTTTAATTATCAACAAAATAAAAAAAAATGGGAATTCCCCTGAAATGCGTTGTTATGTTGTTTTTTTGTCTTGTTGAATTCCACATCCAAACTTTAAAACTCGTTTGTGATGATTTTATGAGAGCATTTTAAAAATGTAAGATTGAGCGCTAAAAATGGAATGTTGGCTAGTTTGGCAGTTTGCTTTGCATTAATTCGTTCTTTGTTATGCTGTTGCATGTTCGTAAAAACTGTAGAGTTTGAAATGGAAAAACCACTAAAAGGGCGCAAGCGGTCAACAACTGAAGTTTTTAAAGATAATCTGTTGTTACAATTTTTTTTTGAACAAGTTTTTAATCTTTCAGAAGCTAAATGGCAATATCAAATTTTTTGTTTCTAAAACAAGATGGATAAAATACTTATAGAGGTAAATCTATACTGATAGCTAATTTCGGTTTCAACATAAAAATAAACAATAACAGAAATGCTGGAAAAATGATGCGACATTGAATCATGTTGCGTGGACATAATAAATGTAATAAAATTTATAAATGAAACACAGGATAAAACATCTAGTAAACTTGTAAAAAAAGAAGGTGAATACATTTTACCTTAATTGAAGATTTTGTGAGAAAACAATGGAGAGCTGCTCTCCAATTCGATTTAAACAATTTAATGAACTATTCGTCCTTGAAATAAACGACATTCCTTTTGCATTATTGCATTGAACAGCTATATGTTACTAAAGAACTAAGGTGAGATTCTAGTATAATTAACAATGATCCGATTCTCTCTACCTTCTTGATGTACTTTGCCGATTCAGTTCAAAGTTTTTAGATACGATTCATTTAAAAAAAATATAATTAATAAAGAGCAAATTGAAAACATTTTAATCTACACTTCCTTACAAAAACATCTCTAGTTTACTTAATTTTTTAATTAGTTAAACAAAACAATACTTTGATTAAACATTAAAAACAATGGGATAAATTATTTTCAGCAGTATTTTATCTGAATCAGCAGTAATTTTTATATAAATGAGCAGTAATTTTTAAATAAATGAGCAGTAATTTTTATATAACTGAGCAGTAATTTTTAAATAAATTAGCAGTAATTTTCAAATAAATGAGCAGTAATTTTTAAAAAAATGAGCATTAATTTTTTAATAAATGAGCAGTAATTTTTAAATAAATGAGCAGTAATTTTTAAATAAATGAGCAGTAATTTTCAAATAAATGAGCAGTAATTTTCAAATAAATGAGCAGTAATTTTTCCAAAAATCAGCAGTAATTTTTGATAAATGAGCAGTAATTTTAAATAAATAAGCAGTAATTTTTAAATAAATGAGCAGTAATTTTTCCAAAAATCAGAATCGGAATTATTTGTTTGCAAATTCAGAATCGATTTTGGAATTGAAAATCGATTCTAAAATTTTTGAGAATCCGAATCGGTATCGGTTTGCGATTCTTTTAAGGAATCAGAATCGGAATCGATTTGAAAAAAACTTAGGAATCGGAATCGATTTTTTTGGAATCGAAAATCGGTTCTATTTCGATTCCTGGTTCCTACATATCTATTTGCAACATTGTTTCCTTCTACTGATTATTTTTCAAATGATTTTTATAAAACTACTGCTAATTTTTATAAAATTACTGCTTATTTTTTTTTTTATTACTGCTCAATTATTTCAGAATTATTGCTGATTTTTGGAAAAATTACTGCTGATTTATTTTAAAATTACTGCTCATTTATTAAAAAATTACTGCTCATTTATTTAAAAATTACTGCTGATTTTTGGAAAAATTACTGCTCATACATTTAAAAATTACTGCTCATTTTTTTTTTAATTACTGCTCATATATTTAAAAATTACTGCTCATTTATTTAAAAATTACTGCTCATTTAGATAAAATACTGCTAGAATAATACCATGCCAAAAACAATGTATAGTATTCTGGTTCCTGAGGCATTCACTTGTAAAGGATGGAGCTTAAAATATTAATATTAAATATTCCAGCTGACCGTTGATTTCAAAATTCAAGAACAGGAAAAAATTCATTATTGCAAGTACGTAACGCATCAGATTATCTCGACAGCGTGTCTGATTCATGCGAGGAATAATTTCTTGGCAATTATAAATGGAACATGCTTAAAAATGTTGGCAATGTAGTTAATATTTTTAATCAAAATAATTATAAGTCAATTTGTAACATATACGTGTGGATAAATTTTTATAATAATCATATTTATCATAAATTATGATTGATACATATAATTAGGATTCAATCAGAAATGACGTCATATTTATCCATATTTGGTTTCAATTTAAGAATTTCTCGTTTAAGGAAATCTGTCACAAGGATTCAAAATAATTGTCAAGTTGAGTTTAAGAAGATAAATGATGAGATACTGTTTGGTTGACTCTAAGGTAGGAAGCAATTTTATGAAGGAATGTGTTGCATGTAATTATGATACTCGAATAATTTTTCAATTTAACAATATTTAAGACGTTTAAATAATTTTCTGGTAACGAAGCTTATTGTAAAATAAAGCTGGTTTAAAACAGAATATAAATAAATTAACGTACAATAATGCGTGAGTTAAATTTATAAAAAATATGTTATTGATATAAAGGAAAGTACCTTAATGATAATATTTGATAGCCGACCTAGAACTTGAATTACCTTGAACGTGAAATAAGCGAATCAAATGAAAACAAGATTTTTTTGAAAGTTGTTTTGTCTTAAGTATAATATATTTTATTGTTTTATGTGTATCATGAAACTGTTGACTTCTTGAGAATTTTACATCTTCGACAGGTCAAAGACACAAGTTCCTGCATTTTAGTTGGAAAACTGGAAATTTGCACGAAAAACAAGTTTCCACAGTGTACAAAGAATTCTAAAAATAGTTTTCCACTATAAAAATACTTACAAAGGGATGACTAGCTGACTCCAGTTTAATCATAATATGAACTTGTAGTTTTGTAAAATAATGATGACATCATCCACTGATTTATGATACAACCTGATCTTTAATAACAGAAAACAACCATAACAGATTCGTCATGAAACAATAGTCGTTAACTTGATTTAATTATATGTCATGCATATTTGATGAGCGTTTGAGGGTAATTCAGTCTCCCGTGGCTATCACATTATTATGATTACTGACCTGAACGACTTCTTGATCATTAAATACACAAAATAATAGAAATAATTTCAAACAAGTCTATCAATCGCAATAAAAACTAAAGAAGCATTTGCTCACAAATTGCTCTTTTTTAATTAAAAATATTAATTAATGGAATCAACGGGAAGTAGATTAGCAAAGTGTCCTGCGCGCTTCTGACACTTAATTTATTTTTTCCACAAAGCAATAAACGCAACCTACATTCAATTTATGTTGTTTCAATCGATCCCAAACAATCAATTTGCGGAATTTGTACGAATTTTCCGAGAATTTGCAATATTTGCTATCCGATGTGTTGTGGTGTCCATCACATTGACATTTAATTTGTTTTTCTGCAAAGCTTTTTCCACTATTTGCTTGTTTTTCAAATTGCGAATTTTGATGCGGTTGGGTGACGATTTTGATGATGGGCCTTGTAAATTATTTTTTGTCGATAGGAACTTCAACGATTAGGGGCGCTGGAGGAATGCTGATGAACTGGGAGAGGAAGCAGCCTCGGTATAATTCGTTCAAACCTACCAGGTATTTAAAGTAGGACCATGTGCTCTTATAATGTGGCAGGAATTTTGTGGCTTGCAAACTTACAAAGATTAGGAAAATTTTAAAGGTGAAAATTTATTCTCAGGTTTAGAAATATATTAAATATACTAACCCAACTCCTCCAGCCATAACACAAACTCCACTCACTTCTAACGGATAAAACATAGAGAGCAGCACAAACTAGAATAAAATTATTGAATGAAAATATATAAAGTGGTTAAATTTCTTACCGAAGTTAAATGTTTGCAAACTTCTCTTTTAGTTTCGTTAGTTCCATCAAAAAGATGCCATCTTCTGCCACCATAATAAGTCAAAATTTCAGACCCAATAGAAGCACCAAAAGTTAATAAAAATATTGGAACAATTCCAGAGAAAATTCCAAAAACACCGCTATCCTTATAGATACTTTTCAAAGAACCTAACAGGCAGTTGTACTTGTCTTCGTTCCCAACAATTCGACACATCATTCTCACACTTATAACCTTGAAAGGATGATATGATATAATACGAATTGCTTCGGAAATCATCTTTCGTTTCATCTCTAAACAGAAAGTTTTGCGAGATTCTTCTTCAGTTAGCCATGGATCATATTTTTGGGATGTTGGAATCTTTTCTAGACGCAATTGATTAGCAAGAACGTCGGAAAAAAACTCGCTGAAGGCACACCCAACAAGTCTGGAACACAATCCAGTGAATAAAACTGTTACTCCTTCGCTTTTGCTTTTGATGAAATTTACTAAAAATAAAGGTAATTAAGGTTTTTCTTAAGTTTTGATAAAATCTTACAATACTCAGCAAGTGATGGATAAATTTTCACTTTACTCCCAAATACTGTTTTTCCTAGAATAGCTGGTGTTGGTTGAAATCCAACCTGAAATGCAAAAGTTTTTGTAAGCAAACATGAAACAAAATATAGGAATCCTTACTTGATTCAAGACAGTGCAAAAATGCACTGGATGAAAAGCAACATAACCAGCTTGATAGAAGAGCCCACTATAAAATGTGTAGTTACTGAGCCCTAATACTATTGGTACATCTTCAGAAGCTCTATTTATATCGTCTTCATCTTGTAGGGACATCTTAAAAATTTGGATAAAAAAGATCTGTCTAGAAATTTGAAAATGCAAGGATTACTTTTTTTATCCCAAAAACATCAACTCTGCAATAACAATAAAACTTTCATGTCTTTGATACCAAGATAACAAAAACATTTTGCTAGTTGGTGCCACTTTACATTTTACAATGTTTCCTGCTGGAAAAGAACGGAGGAACACTTTTTTTTCCCTTAAGATTCAGTTGATTATAAAGTGACTAAAACAACACAAAAATAAGTCATTGTTTTCTATAAACTAAAAAAAAACTGTCAAAAAATATCAATTTCCCGCAATAAATCTTTACCTAGATGTAAATACCCCACCAGACAATTTTCCATTTCACCCTTCTCATGTAATTCATGAATTATGCAGCTCCAAGTGTATTATGCTCTGGTTTGGAACATTCTGACTCTTTTCTATTTCTGACTAAACAAAAGGGAATATCGAAGAAAACATGCGACTGGTTTGTGTAATATGACAAAAATGATATATTTAATTTCGGAACACGATGTGATAACGATTTGTTAGTCACTAGTTCAACCTTTTTTTTCAAATTGGAATGCGAAAATGCAACCGGATTTATTATATTTTGACGAATTGAAAAAATTTGAAGATAAGATTGCAAACTTTCTTAAAATTCTTTTATTTTTTAAATTTTCTACTTCAGACACAAATTTTTAAAACATGATTAAAAACAAAAGGAAAACTTTCAATAATTCCTTACATTTACACATATTCACATATGCGGAGTAAGACAGTCCGACGATATAAAATGTTTTTATAGTCAAGGCATCTTTCACTTTTTGGGGTAAAAACATGTGTTATTTTTTATTCGAGGGTTGGTAAATGAAATTCTTATTTAAACAGGAATTGTAAATGTAGGAAATCTAAAAAGGAAACTTAAAAAGCAAATATTGCCAATCATCCAAAATACTCAACAATATACTCAAAAATCCCCAGCAATTCACCAAAAGTACATAAAAAATCAAACGAAGTTTTTGGAGTTCCATAAGCAAATAGCAAAAGTATGGGTAAAATAAGGCAAATGTTGAATTGGGCAAAATACATTTTATACAAATTTAAATGGGAAACGAGAACTGAGGTATAAAATGATGACTTTTCCTTTTCTTTTGACTTTTTTTCCAGGTTTTGTCATACTTTTCAGTTTTCTTGTTAAATACATTTTAATACAATTTCTGTGAAGATTTCAGTTTTTGCGATAAAAAATTAATTTCCTTAGAATTGGGGGAAGGAAAAAAAATCAATTGATTTTTTTGCAAACAGAATTCCATAAAAATATGTTGAATGAGTTTAAATATTTTGAAAGAATTTATTGGAAATGGGTTGTTTGGAAATTATTTACAGTTTGAAAAATAAAGATTAAAGATTCAAATAGAAAAGGATAAAAACTATTAAAGCCGAAATCAAATAATTCTCTCTAACTTTTCAACAAAAAACTTTGGACACTCATTTCCTACCCCAAAAAGCTTGTAAAACTATCTCAAATTTATTCTTCAGCAAAAACGTCTACAAAAAGATATAAACGATGACACAAAATAAACTTTGCTTTTAATTTTACTGACCATCAATTTCAAAATATCAAGACAATTTCCACAAATTCATGAAATTTATAGAATTCAAGAAGCAAGAAAAAAAATCAGTACACATAAATTTTGCAGCAAAACTTTTTCTTTGCTAAAGCACAAAAGATGTCAAAAGAAGATTTATTGGAAAATTAAATTAAAGTCGCTTCTATTGCTCGGTTTTGTTCAGTTTGTCAGTACATATTGATATTATGCGATTTAATGTGATAAATTGTGATATTGGCATACTTTTTTTGTTGTCGAAAAACTGGACTTTTTTGTCTGGCTAGTTCTTAAATTAAATATTAAGATGTTAATTTTATAAGATATTTCAGAACTATATGAAGTTTTTCTTTTATATTAAAATCTCAGAATTAAACTATTCTTCTATAACAAAAAATCATTGAATGTAAAAATAAAGATGATTGGCATAAAACTTACACGCGTTCGTGGTTTTTACAATGACGTCAAATTGTTGTATTATTTGGGAAATGTGTTAGTACGTATTTTGTGCCGAAATTTAATTTTTAAGTTATTTTACGTGTCAACTGTAAGTATTGATAGAACAAACTCTGAATTGATTTTAAAGTAGGCTCTCTGACGTCAAAATAATATTAATAACGTCACAATCTCATTTTTTTGCATTAAACCTTTATATGGGCTTGTGCTATTTTATATTTTATGAAAATAAACTTTTATATCTAGTCTCCTGACTAAAAGCTCTATTTAAAAGGAACAAACATGACATATTCCCATTTTATGGTGTTTTTGGTTTTTCCGGATGAAATATTGCTTTATACGTTTTCAACAAACTTGGGTTAATGTATTTTCATGTATGTTTAGATTTTTAATATGATTTGTAATAAAATCAGTTTGTTTAGGACTTTGCGGAAATATTTGTTCAGCTTTGCCGTCCATAAAAGACGGATGTGTGCAAGATTAATGGATTTCCTTAATGATTTTCTTAGGTTTTTTTCCGACTCGCTCCTTTGTGTGCTTTGACCAAAGTCTTCGATGGAAAATCGGAAAATGAAAATGAATTGATGGTGCGGGAAATTTGTGATGAATATTTATATTCAAAATTTGTAACTTTTTGACAATTCTACTCATTTTAAGAAATATTACTGCTTTTTGAGATACGGAACTCATAATCACATTCAACAATTAATGAGCACATGATGTTGTAAAATTAAAAATAAATTGCCAATATTTACAATTTATAATAACAATAATTTATTTTAAATTCTCAATTTGATGTTTTCCGTAGTTAGAAATTGTTTACGTTAGGTAATGTTGCTTATGTACTCTCCAAAGGTGAAAAAGCACATGATTTTTGGTCAATTATTTAAATAATGATAAAGTAGTTTCGTTAGCGTCATACCAAATATTGATGTGTGGTACTCTATAACCTTCAAATTTCTTTCAAGTTTTAGTTGAAATAAACAAAATCTTTCGCATTCCTTCTTTTGGTTTAACAAAACGTTTTAAATATTATATAGTTTTTTTAGCAAAGGTTTCACAGCCTCCATTACTCATCAACTTTATTTTATATTTTTGTTCTTCCACGTTTTCTCGGCAACATTTAATGCAAAACTTCAACAGACAAAATTAACTCACACAATTTTGTCACAAATCTAATTTAGTTTTTCAGCTTTTCGCCTTTACGCTTTTGATTTTGTTCCTTTGAGATTTTTCACAAATCAAATTTATCCTGATTTATTCTTTGCTGACAAAATCCAATTAATAATAATCTGACTTTGAAGTTTGTTTTTATGAACTCTGCTTTTTAGGAAAATTTAAAACTGAAGAAAAATTGTTGCACTGAAATTTTCTTGGGGACATGGATCTTTTTAAAATATTGATTATTATTTAAACAATTCAGCTCAATCAAGTTCAAAATCAATTTTTCCACACAAACTCATTTTGCAATTGAAAACACCACAAAATTTCATTAAAAACAAATTTACAACTAATTTTATAAGTGGAAAGTGCAATTCTCGTGCGGTGAACATTATTGCGAGTACTTGAAAATTAAAACGGAAGTTTTTTAATAAAAAAAAATTGTTGAGTGCAATTTATGCTTGCCATACCACTCGACTGTGCCAACCAAGCTTTGCATATATAAAAGTGGGAAATTAAATTTTCTCTGAAACGTACACAAAAAGTGACATTAAAAACATTATTAAAAGCTCAGAATGCATGATTGTAGAAATTTGTATGAGTTTGCTGATGAAAGTTTTTTTATTTAATACAAAGGTAGGATTTTCCAGAAAAATTCTGAAAATCTGTGCTGAACATTTTGTGGCTTTTTAAATTGCATTTTTTCGGAATATGCCATAAAACATATTAAAAAGTGAAAAACACTACAATTATAATTAAAAATGATGAATATTTTTTTAAATTTTAATTTTGAAAATTTTTTGAGGTTTTGCTCGAGTTTTGCTGGAAAATTTAAGGAGAAGCAATTTATTTTACAGATTTTTGGGGGTGAATGATTGATCATACTCCAAAGTTTATAGAGATATCAATATTTTTCAAAACTTCACTTACTCTACTTACGTCTTTCAAGAATTTTAATCAACGGGAATTATTTTTATCTTTGATCGCTCTCCCCTCATTGTTTATATTTATAATAAAACAATAAAGGCTTCATTCATAACATAATTTAATAATGTTCATCAAACCATCTCAAACATTGCAAAAATTCCCTCAACCAATTGAATAAATTCTTCAGCTGTGATAAATTCAATCTAGCAGACTCTTTTATTAAAATTATTCTAGAATTTATTCATCGGCACGACCAGCAGTTTACTTCTGCCAGTATTAAAAGCATTAAAAGTGTTTTTGCCAAGCAACAAGTGGTTACAATGAAAAAATTGCAGGCTGTAAAAATCCGATTCGTTGCGCATGTCGGTAAATTGAGCGGAAACTCTTGTATAGTTTCACCAGGTTTCACTTTTCTTTTTCTCCCTAGACAATCCTTAAAGGAAAATTATTATTGAGAATATTTGTGCAAAGAATATTCAGTAGAAAAAACATACTTACAAAGGACAACAATGCAGACACATCGAATTTTTCTTGAATTTCGAACTTTGGGAAAATGGAAATGAAATGATGAGAGAAAAACTCTCTTCGCTTTATTTCTAGGAAATCTGGAATATCGTTAAACTACAAGCTCTTGTTCTCTTTTACAGAAAATAAGTCAGGAAATTTTCTGATAGACAGCGAGCTGTAAATAAAAGTAAAGCAGACAACACCACGTGCTTTTCCATTTACAATATTTTACTCCATTCACAGTTCCGCCACTTTATGGGTTCAAAAATCTTTATAGTATTTATTTTCAGAGATCTACAGAATTGCTTGTGGAATCTGCGTTTTTAGATTTCCGTAAAATTTGGTAATTTGGAGTAATTTCTGGTAATATCCAAATAAAATTGCAATAAAGTTTAACGATTAACGAGGAACATGGCGCATAAAATGGCTTTAATGATTTGAACGTGAGAAATTTGCCAAGAAGTCGGGAGTATGAATTTGTTTATGGTTATTTTATTTGCTGAAATGTGTTTTGATCGCTTTTTGAGTTGATATTTGATGTTTTTTGGGTATCAAGTAGACACGCAAACCCCTATATTTCTTCATAAGGAATATATTGTATTAAGAATTTAAAATATAAAAAATATTATTATAACTATATGATGTTTCAACTTCATAAATTAAAAAGAAAAGTTTGAATTCTATAGTTCAAAAGTATTTTAAAGTATGGATTTGATGATTGTTATTTATAGATTTGTCAAAAAAAATTATCGTTGATTACCAATTTTATAGAGAATTTTACTATCCGACAAAACTATGTTTTAGAAATGTGTTTACATTGATGTAAAATGGTAAAAGCTTTGGTTTGTGTTTTGAATATATTAAATTTCCAACCAATATCATATCTGTTCATAAGCAGTTAAAGAAAAGTATCTGTGTGTTTACTTAAAACACCATAAGAAGGGTTGTTTCGACCGCAAGATAACTAAATACCAACCCATGTCCAAAACACCGAGTGGAGCAGTGTTTTTAAAGTGTGTGCTCTTGCCTGCTTACTTTGGCCACCGTTACCGGATACTTTGGATACTTCAACGAATATATCACGAAAATGAAGTTATGAAACTGCTGAATAAGTTTTCGCAATAAAAATTTATGAAAAATATCATACCAATCGATAATCGATAGGCGTTCTACCCTTTTTATCGTGCACCCTTCACATTGAACACGTTGTCGATATTGCAGAAATTGCGTACGTTGAGCCCAACAAAACACAACTAAACAGAACGCATCGATCACCGCCGCTGGTTAAAAATACGAGTATGTATAGCTTCCATTTCATTACATAAGGTCATCTCATAAAGCCTGCTCGTCCTTTTCAAATAGCACCAGTTCTAACCATCTCTAAATTGTTTCCATTCCCATTTCCATCGTTTTTCACTTTATGGAGCAAAAAATGTTGCATGGATAATAATTTTTATTTTCATCTTTTTTACGAGGGGTTATAAATAATAAATTCTTATGACCTGATACAAATCGAAACGATTATCAATGAATATGCAAAATAGGAGCTCTAGGTATAATCAACAGACAGAAGACTTAAATATGAGAATCGAAGATCGTTTTTAATGAAGAAGTTATTATTTTAGTTTAATAATATCACCCCCTCGTTTTATCCCATTCACCAAATTTTTTTTACTGGAACAGCCTCAGGAAAGCTCTATTGCAGCACAACCAGGTAAAAGTATTTGGATAAGTTGGGGAAGCAATTTATGAACATCGTAAAAAACATAATTTTATTTGATGTTGGACCATATTTAAAAGGCGAGGTGGAACGGAAATTAAACGGCAGAAAAAATATGTTTGTGTAAATTTGCTTTGGAAAGTGCTTCAGAGTGCTGCAGAGTGATTCAGACGAACCCTCCACTGCATTAGCTTGATTGATCTCATCTTTATGAATTTTTTATACATTCCTAGAATATTGTCTGGCACGAAATATGATTGCGTCCCACTTTTTTTGCACTTTCAATTTTATGTGACGTGATCAGTTTGATGGTTGGGAATTTGTTTTATTGGATTGGGCTTCCCAAATATATTTAAATTGATCTCAAATAAATTTGAATCTGCATTCAAACTGATCTGACATGTCCAACTGTGAATATTAACAATTTTCCATTTCAAATTGTTCCAACCTCTACTGTTTAGTACTTTAATTTAATCCCATCTGAAAATCAAACCTTTAAATTAAATTAAAGTACCTCCCTCTGATACAACTCAAAAGCTGTTCCCATCGATTTTCCTTCCATAATTAAAATTTATTACCTTCAATTAACTCCTTGCGTAGACTCTAAAGCCCCATATTATGCTAAATACTTCTAAATTACGATTATGTACCTTCAAACATGAAAACAGCAGCCATAATCATAAATTCTATAAATTGTCGGCAGGAATTCTTCCAACATACTTAAACAAATTGTAGGAATTGTAGCGAGAGTCATGAGGCAAACTGTGGATTTATGAACATCCATAAAAGTGTCTCAATTTAAACTTTTCAAAAAATAAATTCTAAAAACTCACAAAAAAACTTGCAGGCAATGATTTTGTCGAATGTGCTTCATGTTTGTGTGTTTTGGGCCAACTTTTTGAATTTTTGTTGTTTTTGTTCTTATCCAGTATTTTCCCCAAATTTTTCCTGTGCTATATAGCAAAAACATTGAATTTTAAAATAAACATTTTCATTGCCAAAAAACTCGCAATTTCACAAACATCAACAGAATAAATTTCTGCGTCGAGACGGAGAGATTTTTAGATTAAAGGAACATTCACTGGCTTGAAGCACTTTGCTGGAAAATGCGGAATAAAAGTTAAACATTTGCATTTTAATGATTTTTGTGTCTCGGTGACACTGAGAAAATAATTTAATGAACTTTTTGAAGTATTTTGGTTATGTGTGTTATTTTTTGGTTATCTTTCTTAGTACTTGTACATTATATTATGAGATAAATGTAGAGAGTCTTTAGTTGCACATTCAGATTAAACTTTAAATTAAAAACATTTCTCCAAGTGTCTCAAAGCTCTCATATCGTTATTATTATTTATACGTCCGCTTAAGAGTGCCTCAGTGAATAAAGAGTTCAAAGTTCACATAAATGTGCAACTCTTGTACACATTACTATTACCAACCACATCATAAACCTTTTATTATTGCTTGATATGCTTTAATGGTTTAATGGAAGAGCCGTGAAACTTTCATACAACCAACTATAACCCCATCAGCATAACCATGCGAACCTCCTGAAACGTTGCAAACCGAGTAACCAACATACATTTTCAAACACTTTCATATGCTTTTCACTCGTTTATGGAAGCAACACACTTGAGCTCCACTTTGTTTGCATGCCATAAATTTTTATTACGCTTCGTTTATATCTCATAAAACATACTATGGAGTTTATTTAATTGACATATTCCCTTAAGTGTATTTTATGGGAAATTAATGAAATTACGCTTGATTTTGATTTATTTTTTTCGTGAGCCGTTTTGTGCAAATTACGCTCAATTGTTTTCTTTCTCTCCATTCATCCTTTCCGTTGATGATTATTGCAAGGAAAATATTTATTACATTCACTATTTTCTTTTGTATTTTTTGTATGTGTTTAGTTTATGTTGAGTAGAAAATCCATAAATTTCCCTGGCTGATGAAAATGCCGCACTCCAGAATTCATGAATTTTATCGAGTTTGGTATTTTATGTTTTTGTAATTTTTGTGTTGAAAGAAAATGCAACAAAGTGTCCTGAAACTCTGAAATACTTTTAAAGGGAAAACTGAGAAGGAGAGAAGAGAAATTTATGTTTTCATATATTTCGAACAGTTGAACGAGGAGAGTGTCAAATCATAAGGGGAGAAAAATGAGTTACTCAAATTTTTTTTTTTCGAAAATGGGAAATTGGGAAATTGTGTGATAAGCAAAACGTTTTTCTTAACTTTAATCAGTTGCAATCGGACTGCGGATTAAAACGGATTAAAATTGAACAGTCGGAAATTTGGAAATACTGTGAATTAATAAAATGTGACAAATATTGACAAGTCAGAAGTCAAAATTTTTTTGGTTTCTATAAAATTTTAAAATCTATTTAAACTTCTTTATACAGTTGTAAAATTTGTTTTTCCAATAAAAAAGGTAAACAAATAAATTAAAGTGAATTTTTTGGAGATTGTGGATTGTCAAAAGTTATAGATTCCCAAAATTAAGATAGAAACAGATCGAAAAAGAATTTGTTAAAAAATATTATGCTGATCAAATTTATTTTTAAAAAAAATTTAAATAAAAGAGAATGTATCAAAACATCTAAATAATTCAAATTATTCAAAGAATTGTGTGAAGTGTGTTTATAAAAAAATTTACAAAGAAATGTAAAATTATTATTGAAAGTGTGACAAATTGGTTGAAAACTGAGTTTCAGTTAAAATCATAAAATTTCTGTTGAAAAATTGGTGATACCTAAAAAAATCACAGAAAATGATTTCGTTTTTGTGGCTGAAGTTGTTATTAATAAGTTACCTTTCACGATGTGCATTTGGATACTTCGATGTCTTCATGAACGCAAATGAAACTATAAGAGTTCTTGGTAAGTAACAGCAATTTATATGCATTAAAAATGTGAATTGATGGGAAATATGTGAATTTATGTGAGTTTTGGCTGGTTTATGTGAATTTTATGTGAATTTATGTGAATTTATAGGAAATTATGGCAAAACACCGACACGATTATCTGATGAAAATTTCGAATTATAATGTAAAACTTTTCCCATAAATTTTCTTTCATGATTTGAAAATAATAATTTTTTGGACGTGAAGTGAAGTTCAGCATTTCGTTTTTCCATATTTTGTATAAATAATACGTGAATTACAATTTCTTGAAATTTTCTTAAAAATTCAGTAAAATATTACTAAATTCAACAAAATATTTAAATTATCTTGGAGCGCATACACTTTCAAGCGCAAAACTGAAAAAAATGCTCAAAAACTCCAAAAATGAATAATTTCACTTCTTTTTGGTTAATTTGAAAGTATAATGAGCCTCGCAGATAAACATTAAACCAATAATTTATGAAAAGCATCAGAAAACATAAATTTAATTTATCAAGGGTTTTCAATTTATTTTTCGCATTAATGGTAAATTGTTTGAAAATGTTAAAACCGTTCATGGAAAACTTCAGCTCAGCCTTTTGCCAGCTTCATGAGTTTTCGCATAGCGAAATTATTTATTCATGGCCTGTTAAATTGGCAGTGGATTAATTTTTGAAGCGATTTGCTTCCCAAATTGATTGAACCAATTTTGTGATTTTAATGGATTTATGATGGGTGAAATTTGGAAATTGCTCTTGGTTTTAGATAATTAACTGAAAAATCTTTGAATATATTTTATTCAGATAAAACTGAGAAGAATTTTTAAGTCTGTGATGGGATAAGGGTTGAGATTTTGAAAATTTCAGCAGTTAAATTTATGAAAGATTAAATTTTTAACTAAAACAATTTGATCATAATTTTATTTGGTACTTTTTGATTTTCTATTTTTATAAATTCTTTTAACTTTCTAGAATTATATTTTTGTATTTCCGTATCGATCTTCAATGCTGAGATTATTCGTCAGAAATCTGAACAAAACATAAATACTCATGAAACCTTTTTGCATAAATTCACTGAAGTGATATAATTTGAGCTACCATCTCTTCATGAATTTTGTTGTATCCAAAAAAATTTAGCTCGTTTTTCAGAAGATGTGCGGGACAGTTTTTAAACATCTTTAAAATTTAATATCTTGTTAGCATAAGTCTTCAATGATTTTTTGGCAACAGAATATAATGCCTTTAAAGCGATTGACGCATTAGATTTTTGTGTGAATTCTAGAGAACGTTTTAAAAGGTCAGGATGATGATTGGCACTTTCTATTAATTTACTTATACACAGTATTAAAAGCTTGAAGACAGTCTTAAATTATTGAAGTATCATTAATGTGTCAGTTTAGGTGAATGAAAAAACTAATATCCATCATTTAAAATTTATGAAAAAATTGAAATATCATTGAATCTTCTGTTAAGATCTCGGAGGTCAGTGGTATTTTATTTAAAAGAATAAACTGTGTTTGACCCCAAATCTTCATTAAAAAGCTAATTTCCTATAAAACTGCTCAATAGAACTTCCATAACATCAATTTAATTAAATCTAGCCTATAACGTTCTTTCCCAGTCATTTAACTCATTATCCCAAATTAAATTAATCGAATTAATTTAATTAAATTGCCCTCCCCGCACTTAGTTTTTATAACATCATCGCTTGCAGAAAATCAATCAGGCTACCCCATCGAGCTATCAGGAGCCAATATATGAACAACTCGAGCTAGCAAGAAAGCTCGATAATTTCAGTTTATTGTTTTGCCAATAAACCGTGGCAAATGACACAGAAAGAGAAAATCGTTTGTTTTATTTTCCAATTGAATTTTCCCTTTTAAAAGCATTGGCACATTGAAACAATTCTTGGGTTCTTGGGAATGTAGACTTGGTTTCTTGTTACTTGGCTTTCGTATTTGTAACTTTCTTCTATTTCTTGTTGCTTTATTCTGGTATATCTCAAGCAAAGTTAGCGGTGGAGAAAAGTACACAAGCACACATTATTAAATGATAAGTAAATAAATTTGTAAGAGAGCACACATGTTTTGTAGGAAGGAGCTTTTCCAAAGAAAATTTCAGCAAATATGAACAACACTCCTTCAAATTGTTCATTTGCAGGTAAAATATCGGAGGAGTTTGAGAGTTCTTTGATGTGTTTTCATTTAGGGTAAACATTTTTGGAAAACGATGGAAGGAGGAACAAATTGACAGTTTTAAAATCAAATTGGAAATTTTAATTAATTTGAAACATGAATCAAATTGAAGGAAATTTAATTTTGAAAAGGTTGACATCTAAGAGAAATATGAAAAATAAGAGAAATAAATTTACTGAAATCAAAATATCTAGTGTTAACTTGGAAGCCTGAATAAACGTAATTTTTTTTACAAAAATTGCTCGAATAAAAGATTTACCAATTTTATTTAGATATGATCATCCGAAGTTAAATCAAAAACCAGACAGAAAAATATTTAAAAACCTCAATTTTATTCTCCAACCCTTCTTACTCTTTATTTTTTTGTTACAACCTAAAGCTCTGGAATAACAAAAACACAATTTCAAATTTTCGAAACAACTTTAACGCCTTCGTCTGGTTCGTGTCGTGTTAGAAATATAATATGTAGCCATGTAGTAAATTTTTACATCAAACCAAAAGCTATTCATAAAATCCTAACCAATAATTTAGCGATAGAAATCTTGAAATCTACATACATAACTCCATTGAACTACTACTACCACTCTCTGTTTTCAATAATTAAGTTATTATTTAGTAATGGCACGTTCATGTTTAAAAAATAAAGGAACTGAACAACAAAGAGCAAACAACTACTATTTAAATTAAAACATGTTTAAAAGTTGCTTAGAAAAATCATTAGAACGGTTTTTTAGTGTTTCTGAAGTATGAAAGCTTCAGACATCAAATTTAAATACAAAATACTTCCTTTTTATATCAAAAGACTCAAAAGAGAAATACATAATTAAAATGACTGAGTCGATTCAGATTCATTTTGAAGTATAAAGTGTTTCGACAAAGTTGGGAATTATATCCAGTTTATTATTTATTAAATGCTTTTAATTCTACGCTTGTTCTTTTGAAGTTGTATCAACCATAAAGTTATCGCTGATTGGTTTTTTACCCATTTAAACATTAATAATACAAACTTGGTTCTATAAGTTTTTGCAGTTCCCAATAACTTTCAATAAATTCTACAAATTTTATCATTTCATTTAAAATAAAGTTTCCATTTAAAATCATCTCTTTTTACTAGAATTAAGTGTACTGTATTTGCCATGTTTTTAAGGTTTTGTTGCCGGTTTGTTCAGATTGTTAGCAAAAAGCGAAATGAAAGCGATTGCAAACTAATTTGAATAAAGTGAAGCGAAATTATTGCTCTCGAACGTGCCATTTGCTAGACACTTGCGATTGTAGGGTCTCTGGTGATTACTTATGGGATGAGTGGATGGGAAATGGTTATTATATTACAACGACGGCTAAAACACAGTTCACGGTTAATTTAATGATATATTTATTACAACACTTTATGCCTAGGGAGGCATTCCAATACTTCGGGTGGACTGAGCTTACAATGTCTCAATATCCAATCCCGCTTTACACTACTATCCCTCACTCTCCCGGTCCCTTGGCCACAAAGTGTGTAAACCAACAACCGTCTCTAAGCACTGTTTCCCGTCAATGGCTGACAATTATCTACGACTGATTTGATAGAGGAAAAGTTCCTCATTATATACTAAAAGCATTCCTTTGTCCACAATAATGACGTAGCCCGGATTTGATTCACGCGGTGATCACGCATCTCGGATGCTGCGTGCTTTTCCTTATCTCTACTTAAAAGCATGCGTGGTGCGTGGTCAGTTTAGCAGAGATAAGGTTTTAATGAATGTTCTAGAAGCTTACGTCATTAGCTAAACGCGCAAGTGCGGGTCAGCTTCAAAGTTAAGGTTAAGGTTGCTAAAGCTTATCTACGCACGTTGCGAGCTTGCTTATCAGCAAGAGCTGATTTATGTGACGCGTAGCTGCTAATGTAGGTTAAGGTTGTATGTCAAAAGGTTATCTTGCCTTAAGTAGAGTTTTGACTGTATTCTGGCCCACTACACGATGTCGCTACAGAAAATTGTTCTGGGGTACTGACTAACTGGGATATTGTTATTATAGGATGGAGAAGCTTTTTACTGTATAATGCTTTATAATTTTTTGTGGGACTTGGAATTATGGTTTGATTTATTTTATAGTAATTGTGGGAAAAATTTTGAATATGTTTTTTTTTGAAAAATGAGTGTGCTTGTAAAAATATAGAACAAGGTTCGTACAAGGCTTAAAAAATATAAAAAAGAAAATTTTTGAACATTTCAAACAAATATAAAATGTTGATAAACTAGATACTCATTAACAGCAAAAAGATATTTTCAAGGATATATTAAAGGTTGAAAACAAATTTGAACTTCAAATACTTTTAGTTGGAAAGCCTATATACCTTCAGCATCATTCTTCATTATACTTTTTACTGCAACGCCATTCCTCTTTCTATCAAGATCCAACTTTAATCCTAATCCCTAAAATACCCGGATATCTATCCTAAATTTCCATCCAACCAAAGGTTAATGAAAATACTTTACAGAACAAACAATTTTCGTTAATACACATTTTTATCAGCCAAATATAGCTTAAGGATATTGAACCAATTTCTGAGAAGTCTGAAAAAGTAAAAACAAGAAGATGGAAAACTGGATAAACATTTTCTGTTTAATATTCATCAAATATTTGCCGCTTTTTGCATAATCCCATAGAGTTTTCCAAATTTACTGAGTTTACCGGATCATGCCTTGAAATCGAGTAAAAGTGCCTAAAAAGCCTGAATTTATACAAATTTCTAGAAACTGTTGTGAGTTTTTTAAACGTCGAATTACCAGAATCGGCTGGTGTTTGTTTTACATTTTTAATCCGGTAAAGCTTTCTGCTTTTTTGCTTTAAGCTCCATGTCGGAACTTACATGACGTGTTAAATTTTAATTTAATTATTCTGTGATGCGAACAATTTTTTTCTGCTGAGGTAAACACACAAAAGTTAGAGAACAATTTCAGTTAAAATTTGGCATTAATGCAGGGAGTAAAGGTGAAGGCTGAATGAAGAGGATATCAAAAATTTGCTACCGGGGTTGAAGTTCAATGAGTTATTAAAGATTCATTCAAAATGCTGAGTAAAATACTTAAAGTCAATTACCATTTTAACTGTAATAACTATCAAGTCATCCTTTCCACCACGTCATCCAAAGCGTAAACGTGTAAGCATAAAAAGTAATAAAACAATTACTTAATTAAATTACGTTACGATTGGAAAGTTCATCTATTTGCATTCGTTCCGACATTTTTAGTCGCGGCAAAAAGTTTGTTGAACATGAAGTAAAATTGCTGCAAACTCAGCTGCAAAGCACTGTAAACACTAAAAATACTAAAAGCATATAAAGTATTTTATAAAGTGCATGAATTATGTTGATGCTATGAATATTGTGAACACTGCGCGAATATTTGAAATGATCAAAAGGGGAAAAACTGTATAATGAGCGATAGAAGAAGAAAGTAATTAACTCGTAATTACATTAAAAGAGAATTTATGATATTTTCATAAAATTTCTTCAATTTTCTATTTTTCCCATTTTTAATGAAGTAAAGTGAGAAAAGTTCTGTTAATGAATTACGGCACAAAGTTTTCCGCTTTTGCTCAGTTATGCCATTTTACTCGCATTTTACTCTGTACAAAATAAATTTCATGCGTTTTTATAGTTTTAAATTTATCATATTCAATTAATTAAGATATTCTTAAACTCGCAAACTATGTTTACTAAGTTTATGCGCTGCAACTAATTTTAAAAGTTTAATATATAAAATCTAACAAAGTCAAAATTGCATGTTATTTAATAGCAACAAAAATTTTTTAGTTTCATGAATTTGCACGACATGAAAAAAAAAATCTAAAAATTACTAAAGTTTTCAATGAATCATAACGAAACTAATTATCTTCATAAGCTCAACAATTTTCATCAACTTATCAACTTCTCGTTCCATTAAGCGAGCATCAAATATCACTAAATATTGTATTCCACTCTTTGACTACATCACTTTAAACATGAAATACTATAAGAATACACAGCCGCCCATAAAATGCTGGCAATGTTCAAACAAAGGCAAAAGTTCACATAAAACTACTCCAGAAAACTCCAGTTGAGTTTCCACTTTATGCATGGGATCCATAGAGAAAGTGGAAAATCATTTAGCAAATAAAAGAAAATTACAGCCAGAACAGTCAAAGCAAGTGGAACATCAAAAGGATTTTTCTTAAATGCCTTAAGTTTCCATTTGACTATTTTTGAGGCAAAAAAGGCAGAACATTATTTTTATTGTTTGTAACTACTTAAAGGCGAATATTTTCTTCTTTTCGCCTCTTTTATCGTTTCACTTGAAATTAGTTTGACATCCCACTACTATACAGGAAAAGAACTGAAAGAGCTAGAGTCAGAAATCAAGAAAATGTAGGCAAACAATTTATTCTCGGAGTTTGCAGTCTTTAACAAAAATTGCTTTGCCATTTATTTGTCAGCTCCCTGTTTTCTACTTTTAGACTTTTTGCGCCTTGATGTTTTGAAGTTTCTGCTTTAGAAAAGGCTGCAGCAAATTGAAATTCATTTAAAATGTTGTGACTTTTATGAACTCTAAGAAATTTGCAATTTTCATGAGCGTTCTTTCGTTAAATCAGGGATCGGAATAGAATCGATTTTCGATTCCGAAAAAAATCGATTCCGATTCCTTAGTTTTTTTCAAATCGATTCCGATTCCGATTCTGATTCCTTAAAAGAATCGCAAACCAATTCCGATTCCGATTCTCAAAAAATGATCGATTCCAATCGATTCCGATTCCGATTCCGATTCTGATTCCGAACCCTGCGTTAAATATTCAAATAATAAAAATTAGACTGCAATAATTTTTAATTTGATTTAAAATTTCAAAAGGAAGTTTAACGGAGTTCTTTGGTGATGTTTCACAATTTTCATTTATGAGGGTTTAATTGATTTTCAAAGGGATTGGCAATCTTATTATGAGAACTTGGGAGAGTTCATCTATATTTATTTAGTCAGAGGGACTGATAATAATTTTTTGTGTTCGCACTGCAGAAAATATGAAAATATTGTTTCTATTTGAAAGTGTACGTGCTCATAAATAAGGCTTGCATTAAATCGATTTTTAGCAATCAGGAACAATTTTTCAAATTTTAGCAATCTAGAGTGGAAATCACTTTACCATGCACCATTTTTATCAAGTTAATCCAACCAACATTTAATGCGTTTGATTGTTGGAAATATTAAAATATGATAATGAACTTCAAATCTGCGTACAAATAATTAGTAAATGCATTTTAATTATGCAAACATTTTGTTGCTGATTCATTTTGCATGCTTTTGAATATTTTCCAATATTTTGCATATTTTTATTGAGTTTCATAATATTTTATACAAATAGAACAATTTGCAAAAATGTTTATCAATTGATCAATATTTTCATGCATTATTGGATATTTATCGCACTTTTAAATTTTAACCGATTTCATGAATATGATATTTTATTTATTCAATGCAATTTTATAATTTATTGGGTGCTTCATTTTATGTTGAATAGTAGATTAAAGCTAATGGTGCGATTTGATTTCACATTTAGCAAATTTAGTGCTTTGAGGGAGCTTTTAGCAAATTTAGGTTAATATATGCATTAAAGTTATCTTCAACTATAATTTAACACCATTAAAATACATTAATTGAGGGAAATCCAATTTAATGACAAAATGCATCAAAATCCAATAAATATTCATTTAATATTATTTATTTATGCATGAAATGTTCAAATGAAATTAAATATTCTTTTTAATTAAACGTGAATCATGCTCATCCTGCTCATCCTTCAAACTCGCTTATTTGTACTTTAATAAATTTAACTATAGTCACATGCATTTCCGGGAAAACCTCGTGGAAAAATGCAAAAAGGTAGGAATTTAATTGGTATTCGCCGATAATCCAATTAAAACGAGTATATTCGAAAAATACGGTAGAACGCGGGAAATACGGAAAAACATATGAATGAGTAATTATTTCAACATGAAATTGATAATTAAAATAAATTAAAATTGAAACTGAATATCAATTTATGTTTGTGGGTTTTGCGTTTGCTGGACAAATTTAATTTATTTATTATTTTTTCCTTTCCTCAATTCGAACGATTTTAAATGATAAATGAAAATTAATTCAAAATTTTGCTTTAAATCTGCTCAAAACAACTTTATCCATCAAAACCAGACAAATCCTTTCAAGCCCAAGTGTCGCTCATATCACTTTATGAGTCATCAAACACACAAAGGCTCAAATCTTCTCTTTGCCATCTGAAAATCTCCTGAATCTCCTAATTCTGGTTAAACATTGAATGACACTATCGTATCGTGATTATCTCATGAATTATACATTTAGTCTGTGCAGGAGCACTGTTGTACTCACTTTTGATGCAAATTGGAATTTTAATGTGTTTCGAGCACAATAAATGAAACAACAAGGAAAGTGAACTGTAAAGGATGAGACAATTAGTTTTCTTACATAGCCTGAGCCCTGAATATACATATTATGAGGATATTCCTTCAGAATCATGCACCCTTGGTGAAGCAAAAAAAAATCGGGGAATAATTTGTACAAATCCAATATATTAGATAATAAAATTCCATTTAGTGCGGCAAAGTAAGTCTTTATGAATAGACTTTCGAATTTATTATGCGACTAGCTGTTAAAGAGAAGTAAATAGAAGGGGACATTTATTTATTATTGACTACTTCATATGCTGGCAAAGATGCTGATGCTCTCACCATCTAACCAACAAGGCAGTGAATCATTAAAAAAGAATTGAAGTACTGAAATATTACGGATTTTCCCTGTAATTGTGTAATTGTGAATTTCAGAATTCGGAAAATTGGCGAGGGTGGCTCTTTAAACAATGCAGGAATAAATAGAAGAATATTAGAGCATGGCCCAGTTTCCCTCCTCCCTTCAATTTTATCATAACTACACTCGACAACTAATTACGGGCTGCTGCATTGTGGCATTGTGCTAATGTAAAGTGTAATAAAAAGTAATTAAAGTATGTGCATGTAATTTATTGTATGTAATAAAATTTCAATTTATGCCTTTATGCTCTATAGAATATCAAATACTGAAATGCAGGATATAATAACACAATAATTATCATTTTGTGTGTAATATGTAGAAGTATGTTGGTTTGTAAGGAGACTTTGGGTATGCATATACTTTGGAATGTTCCTTAAAATGTGTGCTCGGGAAAATTGAGCGATAAGATACAGAGCACACAATTGAAAAGCTTTTTGTAACACAAACAGTAAATATTTGAGGAAAATTAAGTGAACATTCCAATTGTAAATTTAATATGAAGGATGATTTTAACAAGAAAACGACACTGGTAAAAATATTTAGGGCTAATTAAGATTTGTTCATTATACAGCATTTTCCAACAGTGCCTTTCATCAAGAGTTCATTGTCTCTGCCTTTCGAGTTGAAATTAAATTTTTCATCAATTCAATATCACGAATATAAAATCGTCCTCTTGTGGTATTTTCAATGTGTTTGACTATGCTTTTCATGTTCCCAAGCAACAGACAACTTTTGTTTTAAAAACATGAAAACGTTAAAAACATAAAAAAAAACGTATAAAATAAACAGAAGAATTGTGGAAAACATAGAAAATAATAGAACATTTCCCAATTGTGATTTGGAGCTGTAGAGTTGCGAGAACTGCTGGAAGATGATTTACATGCGAGTGTTTTTTGATTGTTCTGTCGGTTATGTTGGATTGTTGAATAAATTTTGGGGCGACGATTGGGAATATATTGCATTTAAAATTCGGGGACTGAATGAATTTTAATAAATTGCATGATTGACTCTCAAAAATTGGACTGCGATACTTGAACTCCCAATCTGGCAGCCCTTTTATCTGCAGCACTCCACAAGCAACTTGTTCATCTCTCTGACAAAAAAACTTCGGAAATTTGTGTGGTTTTAATTTAAAATTTGTTTGCCATAAAAAAAATAGCTGAAAATAATGGTTGATGGTTTTGCTTCTTTATTGTGTGCTTTATGAATTTTTGCTGAAAACTCCAATGTTGTGCATTTGAGGCAGTTGTGGAGTGGAGCAATTTGATATGGCAAAATAAATCATCCCCAAATAAGCAGAAAATGCTAAAATAATCATTTTCCAATTGTTTGCTATATTTTATATTTTATGTATTTATTTTTGGATGTTTGGCTATACAAATGAGTAAAAGACTGAAAACAATTCGAAAATGAACATCGATTGAAAATTCGACGCTCAGACTGCAAATGTTTGCTTTCAATTTAAAGATGTGCTGGATTTAGCTTGGATAAAATTGGAAATCGGAAAATTGAGGTTTTGAAGAGCATTTTGAATTTAAAATTTGGAAGTTTGTCGTGATTCGGCGGAAATATCATTTTAATGGAAGTTTGGCTGAATAAATACGGATCAAATTTCAAAATAGTTTTGTCGCAATTTCTCGATGAAGTTTTTGGGGCAAACATGCATAGAATATTCATCCTATTGGGATTCAATTTATTGTTAGTAGTTTGCCAGTTTTGGGCTTATGCAATTTTATGGAGACATTTAATTATTTTCATGTAATTGCTTTCAAATTCAACTGAACTTGCATATCTCTTCTTTAAACATTTGAATAAATCTCAAACCTTTTTAATTCCCCTCGAAATTTTTAGATTCATATCTTCAGTGAAAATCTGTTACGAATAAATAAATATAACCTCTGAGTTTATTTTCCACCAAAAGTCCCAAAAAACCATCAAAAATAAATCTCTTTGTCATTGAAATCACTCCAAAAGCATTAAAAAACATAATTTAGCATTATCAAGCATTATCCTTTTCTAAGACGTCCTCCCAACAACTTAAACATTTTTCTGAAGGACTCGGCAAACAATCCAACAGCTCAAACAACCCAACAAGCCATTAACATAACTGCAGAGCTGTGTAACTGACTAAACGACTAAATGACAAAATTCACTAAATTTGTTTTACTCAAGCGATTGTGAGTAACTGCGAGTAATTGAGCAAATAAAAATTAAACCATTATACCCGGAATGATTTATTGTTGAGTCTTGAATGCTCCATTCCCCAAAATCCTCATGAAAACTCCAAAAACTCCAAAAACTCCAAATCTGAAAAAGCGAAAAGCAATACCCGCAAGATCGATTACCCATAATTGGAATATCGTTAGTGGGGACTATTTATGTTGGAATATCGCATTATTTATAGAAAATTTATATCGTGAGCTCGGGTGCAATACTGTCAACCGATTAAATCTGACTATTTATTTTTGAATACTTGCATTGTCCTCACAGCTACAAAAGTTTACAAAACATTATAGAAGCCAATACCATAATCATAAAATCGAAAAGTCCATAAAATATTTAACCCATAAAATGTACGGGCTTGATGCTCCACATATTTGACATAATTGACATATTTATGGCCCGTTTTTATTATAAATCAAATTTATTGTGAAAATACCTGAAATATCTGAATTGCCAGCCCAACCGATAACAAGGCAGTAATCAGAGTAAAGCAAATTTGTGCTTAAATTGTGATATTGTGTTGTACAACAGGCATGAATTTGAGGATTTGATTGGAAGGGTGTTACTGGGCTGTTATATTATTCATTTTGAAATGAAAATGTGGTTGAAAGGACAACGTATACACAATGAGTAACAAATAACAAAATAGTTTAAAGAATGGAAAAACATATTTCCACCTTTTCAGACCCATTCCAATTCGATTTGTTCTTTATAGAAACTCGTAATAGCGAAACAGCTCCATAAAGTTAATTTGAAGGTATATCAACTTTGGCCGCAACAATGAGTCAAGTCGGAAATTGAGTCGATTTCTGGGAAGCGGAAAAGCAAAAAATAACACATTAAAAGCATTAAGCCTTTCCTCACTGAATTTTTTCGCAGTAACTTCAAAAAAAATTGCTATATCGACAAAATGCTTTATATTTTCAGGTTCTCACTATTCCATTTATACTACAATTTTCTTTTGCTGCCTGTCGTGTCAAACATAATTAAGTTTTACATGAACCTTTTTAGTGTGCATTTTCACGCACAAATGGGAAAATCAAAAATGGAAATCAGTTTCGGGAGTTTGAAATTTTGTGGAGTCTAGTTGGACTTTTTGTCGAGTTTTCGTGTTTGACGCTTTGAAACTATTATTCAGTGTTCTTGGATGTTTGATGGAAAATTAATATATGATTGCATGGACATTGTATTCGAAATTTGAAGCATTTATTATATCAAAGCGTTAATTATTTGGTTTCTATATTTTTATGATGTCTGTGGATAATTTGATAAATTGTTTTCGATTTCACAAGAAAATAGTTGGAGCATGATAATTGGGATATAAATGGTATTATTTTTTTTTAGTTTGAGGGCATAATCGAAGTATCAGAAGATTTGATTATTTAAAACTATGAAAAATAAAATATTGATGTACATAAGATTAATAATGCCTGGGTGCGAACTTGAAACATTATTATAGATAACTATTTAATTGAGAGTTTTCAACAAAAACTACATTTTCTAAAAATAATGAAAAGTGCTTTCTTTTCAATAAAATGAGGAATATAATTGATGTAAAAATGGGCAAAAACTTTAATCACAAAGGTCATCTAAAAAAATATTGCGCAATTTTTACCAGAACTATTTCCCATTATTTTTGCTTATTTATTAATTTTGCTACTCCCTTTTCTCACCAAATTTCCACATTTAACTTTTCTAGTCAAACGAAATAATAATGTCAAAAACACACACCGAGCTTCCACACAATTTTCGTCCAAAATTTCCACAAATTTTAATGATTTTAGTTCACGCCAGTATTTCTACGTTTTTGTACGCCTCTCAGAACCAGAACTTGATCCTAAATTATCGAGCAAAAGTTATAATGACTTTTACATTTCACTTTGCAATTAACGAGCCCCAAATTTGACCTGAAGTTTGTTGGGGATGTTATCAAATATTGATTAGAAAACATTTTTGTAATTTTTGGGGTATTTTACATATTTAATATGGGTGTTTAGGTCAAATTACCATAACCTTTGTAATGAAATTTTGTCCTCGAGAGAGTTTTTGAACAGTTTTAGTATAAAAAAAGAAAAAGTGAAATATTTCGGGGTTTTTTACGGTTAGATAAATATTTGAACATTCATATTCTTAATTAAAATAAAAAAATAATAAGTTCTAGATGTAGTGCGACGATATTTTCTAGTGTTATCAACAAAGAGTTATTTCGCTTAAACAGAACTAACTTCGCGTAAGCAAATGTATATTGTAAATTATTCAAACTTTGTCGTTTGGTAGTTAAAGTGGTTAAAATAACCAGAAAAGTTAAAAAATATATTTACAGGAATTATACCAATAAAAAAAAGTTTTGTTTTGACTGTACATACTACTTTTATAAATCACTGGACGCAAACCAAAATCTTAAAACTAACGAACAACACAAAAAACTAATATTGTTTACAGTAAAAACAACTACAACGCGACTAAAAGTAACTTTTTCCATAATTTTAAATAACGCGCAAACAAAAAGTTTCATGAGTAAACTGCAAAAAACAGAACTAACTTATTGAAATTCATTCAAATGATTTAAAAGAACTTTTATGAGCATAGAAGAAACTTATCGAAGTAAATGCAGAGTTTTGCAGATTTTACCTATTTGAGGTATTTTACTTTTTTGCATTTTTGAGTTTTCAGCAAACTTCTGCAGACTAAAAATTCCAGTGTGTTACCAAACAGTTTGTTAAAATTGTTCTACCATGAAGCCGCAAAGTAATTTTTGCAAATTTGCCACTTGGAAGTTCATTCTGCTAGTTTTGAATTTATTTTTAAGGGAATTTTGAACAATTTTTATTCTAGAGCTTAAATGTTTGCCAGTAATTTATTATGCTCGAAAACTTACAAAAAATGTAAATGAACTGTAAATGAAATTAATTAGGTTGCCATTACCTACCTAAATTAAAAGTCCATTTTTATTTGTAGATATCAACTCAAAGATCTCCTCAACAATGTTTTAAGTTATATTTAAACACAATTCCTTAAAGATTTACGAAAGCTCCAACAAAGATTCACTAGCGCAAAAAAACATAAAATATGCTAGAACTATTATTCAAAATTATGCATTTAAAAATGCAAATTTAAACCAAAAATTATAAAAAATTTAAAACAGTGTACAGAATTGCAGAGCAAGTAAAGAAATTGCTTCAACATTCCACTTTAATACTCGAAATTCTTGAGTTTACCAGCTATACATAACCAATTTCCGCAGCATTAAAACATTACAGCATTACAGCAAACTATTGCAAGCATTGCAAGTAAAATTTTCAACATACCCAAAATTGCTAAAATGCTTAAATTGCATGCAGATAATTTGCAAGGATCAAGGAAATTCCCAATTCTCTCTGAAAAGAGAGTAAATACTCATGGTTCCTTTCCTATTCGAAATAAATCGAGAGTTTATGAAATTTCGAAAAGTTTTCAATTTCGACAATGAGTCTCACATTTCCCATTTTCTCTTAAAACTTTCCCGACAACATAAAAGGAAAACAACCGAAATTCTATGTTGAGTTGATTTGAATTCAGTATGGAGAGAATCGTTTACCTACCAACAACAGGTCCTTCATACAGTTCTTCCCGCAACCATAAATAAATTTCGGTTATCCGTGAATTGTACTGCATTTGAATTATTTTCACTCAATTGGGCAAACCAGGATAAATAGTGAAGTGAAAATACTGAAAATAACATAAACAAAAAATAATGCATTGAATAATATTTATTAAAGTTCGGCCCGTCAGGAAACATTTGTTGTTGCAGGCGGCAGTGGCAAAGCCGAAAGTGTGGTTGCAATGGGAAATTAATTAGTTTGCGCCCCAGACAAATGAGAAGGCTGGCATTTGACATGAGGGAATACGTGGATACGTGAGGCTATGCGGTTAGCAAAAGTGCAATTCGATCAGTTTGATGATTCTCTGATAATGATCACGCGCGACACTAACCAAGTTTAAAAATTATCAGTATTCACGATATATCTGTGTTATTCAAGCTTTTTCCTACGCAAAAAGTGAAAAAATCTCGTAGCTAAATCTCGTACTCACCTCCACCAAAAGTTTCATTTACAAACTAAAATTCAAATGAGTATCTAAAAATTTGTGTGTTGGAAAATTAGAAGATTTGATGTTTTTGAAATTGTGGATTCTGTGGTAACTGTGTTTGGTGGAAAATGTGGTCACAACTGAGTGCTTTAATAATTTTTTGGCACATCAACCTCATTAATGGATACTTCAACTTGTTCATGCATCAAATTGAAGTCATGAAGTTGATGGGTAAGCTATATATGTTTTTAAGCTATTTTGTAAACGCGTATCAAATACAATTTCGGATCAAGAAATTAAAACAAAATAAATTGCTTTAGGTGGATTTAGACGTTAAAGAAGATGATTTACGTGACATTTTTGTTTCTAATATAAAAGTCAACCGTTATTAATATATTTAGGTCAACCTTGTTAATATAATCTGTATGAAAAGCGCTTTAAAGCTCCACAAAATGCTGTGTAACGTCCTTCTAAGTAAATGCATACTAGCGGGTGCCAGGTGCCTGTTTCATTTATATTAAAATTAACACTTTGGTTGTGTAAAGTGTTATCGTATTAATATTTTCTATTTAGTCCACCTCAAAAAAAATGAAAGAGTCATTAAAACAAATTTCGTTCTTTAAAAAAAATAATCACAAAAAAAACACAAGAAAAGCTTTGGTTCATTAACAACATCAATTAGTTTTCTGTTTCCGCAGTTTTGCTTTTTAATTTGTCATTAAAGTGGTTTACGTAATTTATCATGGAAAATGTTTGGAAGGACGGATTTGCTTAATCGCTCTTTGCAAGAGTTTTTCGTCGTGTTGTATATTTCATTCATTTATATAATTTATATTTATATCATAGGGAAGTCAGAATACTAAGCAAAAGTTCTGCATTAAAATATCCGAAAAGTTGTTAAGAATTATAATAAAGCAATTTTCCTCTTGAAGCTAGTTTCAATTCTCAAGATTTATTGCCTTCAATGAAATCTCTCGCGTAATTTGATGGTAGTCAGTCAATTTTTTCATTAATTTACAAGCAATTAATTGGCGCCAACCATCAAAACATTATAAAATCATTAAAAACTTTGAAAAGCTAGCTGTAAAAGTATTTCATGAAAACCATAAAATTCAAACAGTTAATTTTACGATTGCAAGAAATTATGATCATGTTTTCACCCCATTCAATTACGAATTACCCCAAACGGCTCAGCAAAAATCGAATTAAAACTAACAATAAAATTTTCAACGCAAAAAACCATTCAAACAAACCATCAATTATTAAAAGAAAAATAAATATAACATGCGGCAAAGTTTTTTATGATGGAAAGCTATTTTTCCATTAAAGTTCTGGCGCAATTTTCCATTAAATTATTCACAAATCGTTGAAATGTATTTGAAATTTCATGAGTTTCGTGAAAAATTTGAAATTTTGAGCAAAATGTGAGGAAATGAAGCAAAAAGGAAATTGAATAAAAATCCTGAGATAAGTCTCAATTCTGGAATTCAAAATCTTGGGATGCTCCTTATGTATTTATGATTCATGTTTTCTTATTGTTTTACATGCTTTTCGGTTGCTTTCCATATGGCTCATGTTGGTTGGTTTGGTTACAATCTGCTTTGGTTAATTAAAGTTGAACTAAATAGCTAATGAATGAGTTTTATTCTATGTGGGAAATTTTTATCGGTAAAGCAGAGTATCCATTTACTTGATATTTAATCTTTCATTGATTGATTTTAAAATGTTGAACTGTTTTGCAAAAAATACCGAAAAATTTATAAAAATAAATATTATCACAAAGTCTTTAAAATGTATCGATCAATACTCAACTGAGCTATAAAACTTCGATATGCAAAATCAAGCAAGCATATTTTTTGCATGCTTCGCAATTTCCTAGAAAAACAAAGAGATCATACTTGCCATACTTTCCCAACATAAATTGACAGAAAGTAAATATTGTGATTGGAAACTTTATAGCTCTACCATTCCATTTCATAAAATTTTCTACAAATTTTCTACAAATTTCATACGGAAGCAGAAAAGCTCATAAAAGTTTTTGCATATTAATTTTTTGCATCTCTTTTCCGGGTTTTTAAGTAAATGGAATTGAATCTTTTGAGCTGTGATTCCATGGAAAATTCCCATCATAAATTTCCCTTGAATTATTTGGGGTTCAAGATTTTTTGCAGTTTTTCACACGTTTCCCCCTTTTTACATTGTTTTATTCGACTTTATTCTCTTTTCCACTTTCATTCAATTTTCCAAAATACAGAAAAATAAGGAAAAACTCGGTAAAAGTGGTAAAAAACTGACAAAGCGGGTAGATTATGGGCCTTGTTCTTTGTCTTGTGTTCTCATTCTGATTAAACAGTAAAGGAAGGATCAGACATGACAAAATTGATGTATTTAAATTGAAACACGGCATTGATAACGTTTCTTTAAGACAGTCAAACATTCAATTTTCGCAACCTTCCCCAAAAAGTATATCAATTATCTGGTATTGTAAAAGAATAGATCATTGAAATAAATATTCACTTGCATAATCAACGTTTTGAGGAATGTAAATTATAATGCGCTAACCAATTTTTGTGAGATTTATTTACATTTAAGCCATAACTTGAATCTTTTCCCAAATGGAATATCGGAATGCCATCGTTTCGATACTGTGATGAACGGTACGAACATTTAATCAAAGCTCACAGGGATTTCTCTGCAAAATAAATAGAAACTCCCTGTGCACCATTTGAAACAAGGAAATCTATCCATCTGTAGGATCTTGAATTCATCTAGAAAGAATTGAAGCATTGCGGGAATTGAAGGGAAAAACTTTTGCAGCTACTTGTGGGGTTGAAATTGCTTGTCTGCTTTATGCTTTCTACTTTTAAATTAAAAAATATTGGGGAAAGGAAATCAAAAGGGAAAAAATATTGCCAATCAAACAATAATTTCCCTGCCTTCAATTTTCTCATTTCCTGGTTTGAAGCTATTTTAAATTTTCAAGACGAGGCTCAAAAACATTAAATAGCAAACATTTCAAGATTTCTTGAATTTCTTGAATCTTTTGGATATTTTTGGATTTCCAAAATATTTGCAGATTTCTTAGATTTTTGTTTGAGTGGGAAATGGGAAATAAAAGCTAAAACAGGCTGTAGCGAAGTCCTCGAGGTAAAACAAAGATAATTTTCTACTCGACGATGGAAATTTGATTTCCTGTTTATGTTTTTATGTTTTCTTTTTTTAGATTTTCCAGCTTGCAGATAAAATCGATTCTACCTCTTGATTCTCCTTATTTTTCTTTCTAGAATCTGTTGAAATATTAAAGCAGTTATTTTACTATTTCCCAACTATCCATTTGTGCTAGTTTTACGGAAAGCTGTGTATTTTCACGATTTTCTCTCAAGTTGTGCAACTGTAAAGACATCGAAAAGGAAAAATGTCTATATATACAACATACCTTCGAGCTAGTTATATCTCATAAAATTTCATACGGATGCAGTCAGCACATATTTGCTATCCTTATAGTTTTGTATAAATTCATATAGATACATTTCATCTTAATCAATACAGCACGATTAAGTGAACTGACAAACACTCGATGCATTTGAAAATAAATGGGAGGAATTGAAAAGGAAGTTGAGTCTCTGTTGAGTTCAAGGATTGAAGTTATAGAGTGGGTTTGTGGTTGTATTTTCAAAAATATTTTTTTTCTACTTCTAAGCAATCAGCAAATAGATTATATTAGAAAATAACCTACATTACGCTCTATATCTCCCATAAAACATAATATATTGTACTTGCAGATAAAACTTGGTTATTCTAACTAGATGACGATACACTAAACCCGCTGCAACAAATCTTGCAAGCATATTCTGCAACTCTGCAACATCATTATGTTTCCCGAGCATCGTTATAGTTGGCTTTCAATCACTCCTTATATTATGCAGATTTGATTACGATTTGTCGAACCAATTTCCGTCTTAGCATATAAATTGCTTATTTATCTCATCGTTAAGCATTTTTATTCTCAAATCATCGCTAAAGATTTATTTTGCTTCGACTTTCTTTTCCGTCTTATAATTTTGTGCAAACAGATTAACTCAATCTGATATAAATTAAATTTCGCTAAATTGCAGGGAAAATCATCTTCATGCGGTTAGTTGGTTCTTTCTCCACTTTGCTGTTCTTGTTGTTATATTTTTTGTTTCGTTGTGCTTTGCTGTTATACTTTTATGAAATATATATAAAATAAAAATCCAATTTCATGATAGAAAATACTTGTGCTATTGATTGGAATAATATCTATAACAACAAGGTTATTTGATATTTTTTGCTAACAATATAAAAAAATGTATGGCAGGGGTTGCCGTTGAGTGGTTGAAAGCTTGATAACGTGTGGATCAAAGTAAGTTAGAAGTTTTTGGGGAAAGGTGATTGTCTTGTTAATTAACTTGAGTTATGTTTTAAAGAACTATTATTTATTTTCTTTTTTGTACGATAATAGATCGAAATTATCGAAATTAAGTTGTCTTAAACATTATTCAATAAATATGTATGATTATGCCAACCAAAAAATCACCATCTCAACCAAATTTTCCATATCTAATACAAATATGATTTTGCTTGGAAAAACAAATATAACCTGGAGATTGAATCATGATAATATCAAAAAGCAAAGCTTCGCCAAAAGCAGCCTCCATTGACACATTATTAATAGAAACAAAAGAAATCGTTCAACAATATATATTACCTTAGATGTTATGTTATAGTAGCTACGGTGAAAAAGTTGTGAACATAAAAATTAAAGGAATTGTGAAATGTGCCTTGAAGCCTTTACAACATTCACAATCATTTAGCAAAATTTCACCAACATCTAAATCAGTCAAATCACTCACATTCCGACCTCAGTTTAACATTAACCATTCCGATTGAACATTCAAAGCGTTTACTGTAATTTGCCTTTTAATTACGGAAAATGAACTTTCCACCGGCATCACAAAATACACAAATAAATAATTAAAATGTTTGAATACAGTTTTCAAATTGTTCAAACAAACTTAAGCGATATTCTCCCCTATTCGGAAATATGGGGAAAGTTAATAGGAAAACATAGAAAACTGGAAAATTTATAAAATTTGAAAAGTATATAATCAAACGATACTCATTATTGCTTCTGCTCCAGATCGTCCGGAATCAAAAGGAATATAGCAAAATTAAACAAATTATCATAATTAATTTGATTTCTATTGAACTTTGTACACTCCCTGCTTTTAAAAAATAAATTGAAAGATTTGTACAATCGAGATGAGGTTTCATTTTAAGGAATATTGTTTTCTTAATTGTGATTATTTCAATTTTTTGGATAAATTACTGGTTGATATGAATTGAAGTGAACTCTTAAAAAACATCGCATATCTGAGTAATCGTTATACCATTCAATATATCTGAAGAAACTAAAAAAATATTAAGTGTTTTTGAATTCAAAATGATTGCCTTATCTTGAGCTACGAATTACCCTGCTACTGGACTCCCATCGGCAACCCCAGTCAATTTCCAGGATTCGTATTTTCGATTTTGAAACTTTCAAATCGATAAACTTTGCCAAGTGGAAATTAATTGCAGAATTTTAATTAAAGACAATATCCACATCAATTCGAATTAATCAATGCTTGATCCTCATTATACACAAAATAATAGATGGGCATTCTTTTATTGAGTGTTATGGATACCATTCTCATCCCTTTCGATGTTTTTTGCTTTATGGGAAATACAAGAATATTTAATTTTGCTTGGTGACAGCCAACTAGATATCTAACTAATTACATAGAGTTAATTTTGAAGTCAATTTCAGAAACTTTTGAAACACAAACGATAAACTCAAAAACTTTTTGTGGCAACATATTCGATGAACATGAAAAATTCAACAGAGGCTCAATTAAAATTCAATTTACTTCCTTCTCTCTATGGTTTTTCGTTCTTTTGCAATTTTGTATTCATGGCGCATTAATTGACAATTTCAGGATATTTGAAGTTAAAAAAGTAACCATACGTTTTTATATTGGTTTTTGTAGAATGTAGGTTTACTTTATATACTACCATATATGTTTTGATGGGTTATTAAGTATCACTCAATATCTTTCACAAAATTCTATAATAAGCGACTATGAATAAATGAATGGAAAACCACCCTCTTTATTCAATATTTTTTGTATGTTTTTAAAATATTTATAGGAGAAATTTCCGTTTTTTTAATTTATCAAAAATTACTTTATAAAGTACTTGGTGGAATGTTGGAGGTCAGGGTTCAATGATCTTTAATTCTCCAAAAATAAGTTCAACTTCAAAATAATTGTTAAATTCAGGATTACGCTGAATGTAATCCTTTGATAAAGTCAGCAAATGGTCATAGAAGTAGAACTTACTTTTCTTTTGTAGAATATAAATTTTCTGTACCAATCCCTGACTTTCCAATCTAAACATATATGCTAAATTTCCGGGCAAAATCCACCCTCAGTAGATATTTCATAGAAAATTTAATTCAATTACGAGGCAGATACATTTTACATAGCAGTTTATAGCTTAGCGGGAATTTGTTTGGAAGGAAATGAAATTTTGCCTTATTGGAAAACGTATGAATTGGCTTCTAAGTAGGCAGAGCATTCAATAGCAGTAATAACAGTAACAGGTAGTCAGCCAACCACCCCAATCAATATTTATGTACAAAATGTGCGGGAAAATGCTCAAAAATACTTCAAAACACTGTAAAATGTCTAAAATACTTGAAACATTCAAAAATACACACTCCCCAAGTAAATGAATATTCAAGAAATTAATGTAAACCTGAATAATCCAATAAATAAATTTTTTAAAGCAGCTTTGCTTCGACGTGAATTTTGCAAGTATCACAAATATCGAAGAAAGTTTATTTCGCTTGAGTGAGGCACTTGAAGGGAAAGTGGGGTAATTACGCTTGGAGACGTTTGTCGGCATATTAAAACACATATTTTTGTTGGATGAGGTCTTTAACAGTTTTTGTTGCAATTCTAATTAGATGAATTATAAAATGATATATTATCTTTGGACTATTAGTAAATTCGCACTGATCTGTAGGTAAACTGGTTATAGATTAGAGAAATTAGTATTTGAAATTTTGTTTTGTTAATCACACTTTAGAAGTAATCTGACGACTAAGAAAAATAACAAATTTGTTATGGTTTCACGATTTTTAGTGTTTGCTTTAAAAAGAACAAGTCAATAAGTTTAGTAAAGTATTTAGTCATATAGAAACGATGAATATGCTCCACCGGGAGGAAACGGAAGTGAAAATACAAAAGTTCTTCCTTTTAAAATGTTGCGTATATATGGGGACAATACAAAGACTAGTTGTGCAGCTTGTGAGCTGAGCAGGACTTCTCCGCTAACGTGAAATTGTGTTTCAATTTAAAATTTCTTTAACTGAGATATTACCGAGATATTACATCTATATCCCGCGCGGCGTTTGTTGGTTTAAATCACGAATACCCTTTTTTTATTTTCTGGACAAATCATGATATTCTAGATATTCTCGAGCAGGTAGTGGACCAAACATCGATGAAATTCTTGACTAAACTTATTATTCCAAACATTTTTTCTGAAGCAACCAATGTTGCATTTTTAATCTTTCTCTTGTACTGGAGCTGAAAGTAAGCGGTACCAGGCTGATCCTCCAAAAACTCGATTTTTATAGTTTTCTGGACAAGTTATGAGAATTTGAGACTTTTTCAAAAAAAAGTTGTCTGGTACCACCAGATGACCCCCAGATGACTTCGATCAGGCAGTGGACCACACGTCAATACATTTCTTGACTCAACTCATCATCTCAAACATTTTTTCTGAAGAAACCACAGCTGTATCTCTAGTTTTTCTAAAAAAAGGTTTTTTTTGTATGAAAAACCCGACTTTGGGTCACGGAGGTGGTGCTGGTGACCCAACCGGTAAAGTCACCATCACCAAAAATATCAGGTGCACGATGGGAAGAGATACCAAGTCGATTGGCATCCAAAATTCCGGAATCGGTTCGGCTGGAGGTCAGATCGAGCGTTTACAGTAAACCACGGATCCACCAAATAATCGGGCACGGCCCTTAGTTTTTCGCATGGCACGGGTCAGGGGTTCAAAATTTTCAAAATTTGTTTTCACAGAAATTTTCTTCAACTCAATACCGACAAAAAAAATACTGGATATTTTTGAGATTTGTTTACGGGGAAGTCAGGAAAAATCAGATAAGGTCAAAAAACCCTGAAAATGCTGGTACGAAAACAATACTTATCCGCTTTTGCGGAGAAGTAAATATGGAAATTATTGAAAACCGAAAAGGTTCAGCATCCTTCAGCATTAAATTTACGGTTCTATGAGCTCACAAAACATTAATCACACTTATTAAAATTGCATTTGCTTGGATAAACATTGCGTTACTTCTCGAAAATATAATAGAACTTTATCATGTGTTAATTTGTTGATGTGAGTTTTTGAAAATCTCTCAATTTACATATAAAGTTAGATTGTCAATTGAGTTTCCTTAAATGTAAATTATTTGCAGTAAATTTTCTATGAATTCTTTAAAATCAACAAAATTTACAAAAAATCAATTTTGAAAAATAAACAACAAACAAGTGGAAATTTATTTCATTATTTATTTTACCATAAAAAAACTGAAAACATAAATTTGCCAGAGTAGAGTCGAACTGGCAGGGCTTTGAATGCTTTGATGCGCTGTCGACAGCAGACTTTGATTTTTGGATTATAGAGCCTAGTTGAACTTTGATAGAATTAGGTATATTTCAAGAGTTCATGTGGTTTTGAAGTTAGATGTTCGGGTTGTTCTGAATTTCAATGGTTTTGACATTATATTGATTTTTACAAGTAAACAGTTTTAGAAAGTTGATGAGAAGATCGAAAGTTTCGTGATAACCCAAGTGAAATTGTCATACAGAAAGTTCAGTGTAAAATCTACTAAAACCTATCAAAACCTATGAGTTACACAAATATCATATGTAAAACGGCATTATACTTATGAACACGGTGTCACTCATAAGTTTTGATAGGTAATATAATCCTTGAAAACTTATCAAAAACATTTACTTATGAAGTTAAAGTTATTCATAAGTTTTCATAGGTAAAAAAATATTTCGAGACCAAATTTACATATCAAAACTTATGAAAAACACAAAATTCATAAGTAACAGAACTTTTGAGTGTCTTTCATAAGTTTTGATAGGTAAAATAATTTATGAAAACTTATAAAAAACATTTACTCAAGAAACTCGATTTATTCATAAGTTTTGATAAGTAAAATAAAATTTCGAGATCGAATTTACATATCAAAACTTATAAAAAACATGAAATTCATAAGTTGGTCGACCATCTAAATGTCTTTCATAAGTTTTGATAAGTGAAAGAATTCTAGAAATTTTTGAAAATCATTTACTTTTTGAGCTAAATTTAACAATAAGTTATAGTTAGCAGTATGCACGAAAGTTTGGTCCACTAGAGAGCCCATATTAACCCGTCCAGTGACAATTGCTCTGCTCTTGGGATGAATTTGAAACTTCTAATGATGCAGTTTTAAAGCTTAACTATCAATCTTTAAGTAAATTACTTCAAATTTATTTATTCTGTAATTTATAAAGTAAAATTTTCAACAAAATTAGAAATACCACTGAAAAAATGGTAAATTTGAATTTTTTTCTCCCGCAAAAATCTTCAGCTCGTGCTAGAGCTCTCAGCGAAAAACCCCGCTAGATTGTATGGCGCGATTTGGAAAGTTTGAAAATTATATTTCATTTCGGAAAATGCTTGGAAAATGGAAGGAAAAATTATATTTCAACCCGTATGTGTTTTAACTTGTAGATATAGAGAATATTAATTAGTTTTTTCACTTTGGGTCGAAAAAAATTTTGAAGCAAAACATAGTGGAAATTTGACATTCAGAAAAACATTTTCCACTTGATTGTAAAATCCACATTTTCTTTATCAACATAATTAAGGTGTTTTGATCACATTTTCAGCAAAAATACAATTTTTTTACTTAAGGTCGAAGAAAATTTTATGTTGAAAGAAAGTGGAATTTTGAACATCCGGAAAAACATTTTCCGCTTTTCAGAAAATTTCAAATTTTTTTCTCCAACACGATTGAAGTGTTTTGAAGACATTTTGGTCGGAAATTATAAAAAATTTACTTAGGATCGAAAAATATTTTAAGAACAAACAAAGTAGAATTTGCAACATCCGGAAAATTCAATTTCTTCTTTCAAGAAATATTTGATTTTTCTTCATCATCATAATTGAAGTGTTTTAAATGCATTTTGGGCAGAAAACATACGTTTTTTGTGAAGAGTCCAAGAAAATTTTAAGATCATTCGAAGTGGAAATTTTAGTACCCGGAAAATTCATTCTCTTCACAAAAAAATATGTTTACCGACCAAAATGCATTTAAAACACTTCAAATATGATGATGAACAAAAATCAAAATTTTCTTGAAAGAGCAAATTGAATTTTCCGGATGTTGCAAATTCTACTTTGTTTGTTCTTAAAATATTTTTCGATCCTAAGTAAATTTTTTATAATTTCTGACCAAAATGTCTTTAGAACACTTCAATCGTGTTGGAGAAAAAAATTTGAAATTTTCTGAAAAGCGGAAAATGTTTTTCCGGATTTTCAAATTTGTACTTTGATGAATCAAAAAATTTCTTTGACCCTGAACAATATAAAATATTTTTTTACTCAATATATAATTAAAACAAATTAATTATGATGGAAAAGAAAATTTGAGATTTTCTGGCTAATGGAAACTATTTTCCGGGTACTCTAATTTCTGGTTTGAATGATCAAAAAAACCTCTTCATTATAGAATATTTGCAAATATTTTTAGCTCAAAATTTCTTTCAAACACTTCAATATTGATTAAAAAAATTTTTGTGAAATTTTCCGATGAGGGAAAATTGTTTTTCCGGATGTTCAAAATTCTTATTTGTGTGATCAAGAAATATTTTTCGAACCAGAATGAAAACTCTTAACTTTTTGCTCAAAACGTCTTCAGAAACCTTCATTTATGATACAAAATAAATTTTGAAGTTTTCGGAAAATCGGAAAATGTTTTTCTAGATAACCAAATTTCCACTTTGTATAAACATATATACTTCTTTGACCTCAAGTGAAAAAATCAATTTTTTACTCAAAATGTCTTGAAAAGACTTCAAATATGTGGAAAAAGAAAATTTGGGTTTTTTTAATTAAGTGGAAAATGTTTTTCCGATTTCCATTTTTCTACTAAGATTTGCATCACTATTTGTTTGGGCCCAAAGAACAAAACTATTTATTTTTTCTCTATACATTTATATTTTACAAACATTTGAGTCGAAATATAATATTTCCCTCAATTTTCCAAGCATTTTCCGAAAGAAAATATTATTTTCAAATCTTCCAAATCGCGCCATACAATCTAGCGGGGTACCTCGCGGGGCGCGGGGTTTCTTCAACGCGAAGAAAAGAGAAGCAAAGTGAAGTTTGCGATAAAAACAAAAATACAAAAATTGTGAACAAAATATTTTTGCATCCTTAATTTGTCAAGTTTTCTTAATTAATATATCATGAAACTATTTTTCTCAAGTGCTTCATGTATCTGGTAATAGTGTAAAAGAATTAAAATGGTGAGTTAAATGCTCAAAGCCAGAAGGTTATTTTTTTCATTTTATTTGGGAGTCCTTAATTTCGATAGTTCAGTTTTAAATCTTTAATTTCTTCAATACCATTAATTGACACAGTAAAGAAATTAGTTATTTACAATTATTAGGTCATATGCTATCCATATTGACTGCAAAAACTTAGGTTTCATGAGTATTTAGGCATTTAAATTGAGATCTAAAATATTTTCTATTTTCTAAAAAAGTCAAAAATACCAAAATTATCGGTTAAGTAGAGCCGTAAGCATCAAGAAGACTCATTACAAAATGGGAATTTCAGCTAGCATGTAATAGAATTATCATAACAGATCATTTTATAAAATCCAAGAATAAACAAAATATCCCGCCCAAAACGAGAAGCCAAAATCGAAAAGAATATGGTTCGATTTTAATAATGAGCAGGCTCACGCATTGTGAGCTTGGACCACTTTTCGTGGGATTTGATGGTATGTGTGAGTGTTTTGGATTTGACTTCCTGCTGATTGGGAGCCAAACCAAGATTTACTTCCAGGATTTTATTGCATCATCATATTCTCCACAAAATTCTAAGTAAAACTGCATTTAAGTTTTTTAAAATCATTAAATGTAAAGCTAAAACAAACTTAAACTAAGATCGAAATACTCCCAAGTGGACGGAATATGAAGAACACCGCTAACTTCACTTTGAATATAAAATTACGAAAACAAATATACGTATCAAAACTCATAATTTCATATTTATTGTAAACAACAACACTATACATTTTTTTGAAGAACAACAAAATTGGAGCTTCATAAGATAAAATCTAATACCTTTTTACAAGCAAATGTGCTAGCAAGTAAAGTTTCTATAACATTCGAGTATTAATTGTCTCAAATATTAAAATTGCAAAAAAAAAATTTTTCTCCACTAAAATAATTTATTAATTTTATTTATTAAATTTTCATATTATTTGGGAAATATTAAATTCCTCGTAAATATCTGAAAATCTAGTCAATCAAATAAAAATGTAATTATAAATTTATATCTTAAATTCATTTGCCTCTTAAAGTATTCATAATATTCAATAACATATATTTGCTTCTTAATGTTCAAGTTTAGTCATGAGAAACACATTACCTCTACGGCAAGCAGCGAGCGACGCAGATCTACACACCAAAATACCCCGTTTCGATTCCCAAGTTTTTAGGCAAAAAATAAAATTTTCAAATTTGTATCGAGTCAATAAATATTTGCTAACAGAGTCCGTCTTTATAAAGCTATACTGTATCTCCATCCAAAATTCATCCAGCACCAAGTAAGGTTTGATTTGTGCCTTGGCTCTGGAACCGATTTATTTTTTGCATTTTTTGACATTTTACTTATGAAAACTTATGAAAAACACAAATCTCATACATTAATATACTTATGAAAACTTATGAAAAACACAAATGTCATAAGTAAAATTACTTATGAAAATTTATGAATAACACAATTTCATACGTCAGATTACACTGTTTTGATAGAGGTATTCGGGGAATAATGATAAGTAAATTTCATAAGTTTTTGATAAGTTTTCGAGTGTTTTTTTCAGTTGGGAAGGGTCAACAATTTTGTAAAATTGATCTATTTGGTAACTTTATTACTATAGCTAAAAAAATAAAATATATCGGGTTGCCTTAAAATGTTCGTTCTATAAAATAGGTGTGGAAAAGTAGTGAAATAGTTTTTAAAATATTCACCTGAATCAAGACTAGCGTGGTTCACAAAACGTATGTAAAAGCAAAAATGTTGAAATAACCTGCTCCACCAGCCTAAAATAATTTTTGGGGCTAAAACAAAATACCCGTATTTTTTTATTATTTTTTTTGACCATTTGAAAGGGGTGCGCAAATTCGTTGAAGTTTTGAAATTGAGTTTTAAGACGACTACATCAAAACTTGGAAATATTTTAGACTTTTGCTAATATTTTCCAAAAACTTAGTTAATACCAACAAACTGTAAAAAAATTATTCAAAAAAAATATCAGACAAAAAAGATATTGAGAAATTTGTGAAATTTTTCTCCCATACAAAAATATCAAAATCTTACTTTTAAAGATAACTTTCAGATTAAGAAGTGAAATGTCGATAAAATACCTTTTTAAAAATAGTTAACTCATTAATAAACCAAATGCAAAAAAGTTTGCTCATTCATGAGTTCCCAGAAAAAAGTGGAGCACCCGAGAAGAGGACTATGTTTTCATAGATCACTTGTTGTTGCTGTAATTTAAAAAAATTGATTTTGACCGATCAGGAAAATAAATGTTTACGGGAGCTGCTACCAAAAATTATGTATTAAGATTACTAAGATTTTTGACCAGGAAAAAACAAAATGGTGGATGTAAAAAAGGCGCGAATATTCAAATTATATGGTCAAAAATGTTTTCTTTATAGTTCTTTAATATTATTATCGTTAATCGGGTTGCCTTAAAATGTTCGTTCTATAAAATAGGTGTGGAAAAGTAGTGAAATAGTTTTTAAAATATTCACCTGAATTCAAGACAGATAATTATTAAAGTTTTTTCCATAACCTCTGTAACTTTAAGTTATAAACTCTCAATTTTCATCCAAATAAATTAAAAATATGTATCGTAATTTGTTGTTTGCTTGTTTGTTTGAGTATTTATTTGAACAGATATTTTTATCTGATGTCATATTCCACATTTCCATAGAAATTCGGCTTTACTGCACTGTCTTTTTGTGAGTATTTTTAACATAGTACGATACGAAACTCACAGCGAATATTATTTTCATTTTATATTTTCCATATTTTTCATATTTTTGCGAGATATTTTGTCGTGCTCGCGTGAGTTGAACGTGAATATATTCAAATGAATTGTTTGCCAGATTTTTTATTTTTGTCATTTTGTGCTTTCTGATTTTATTTTTTCACTGGATTTAAACATTCCAATTTATTTTTTTTGGTATTTATGTTTGGATGAGCTAGGCTCGCATGATATATGGAATTTTTGTCGTGAGCTTTTTAAGTGGTTTTTTCATTATTGTAGAGATGAAAAATGGATAAAAAGAGTTTTTGTATTATGTCGACTATATTTTACAAAATTTAAAAATCTGGCAGAGATTTAAAAAAATATTTTATACACAATGTTCAAGAGAGAATAATGAAAATCTCATTTATTTTGTTGATTAAATACGATTTATTTAGTAAATAACAATAAACAAAACTAATTGAAGCCCCAACAATTGAAATTTCAAATTCCAACACTCTTGATTTTTCATGCATACCCAATTTCTTCCAAAAGATGCCATTAACCATTAAATGAACATATCCGCACACTTATCCATCTGAACTTAGCTTCTTAACCCTCCATAAAGCTAACATAAATGCAAATAGCAACAAATACCCATAAACCAACTTTGATTTCCATCAAACGAATCCCTTCATAAAAATTCCTCAAGTGAACAGAAAATTCAGTAAATCCACCTTTTCAAGTTTCTATGAGTTTCGCCCACTTTTCCAGAAACTTTGTAAAAGGAAGCGTCAAAACTCCGTGCAAGAGATTACACCTTTTATGATTGCCAAAGTAAATGCTGTTACCTTTTTAGTTTTTGCACCGACAAGCAACACCAAACAAGCACGTAAACAGTATTTTCAAGGATGAAATGTTTGAAATGTCTGGCAGAAGAGGAGCTTCCGCAAAAGTGTTTAACAAGTTTTTCTCACTGATGAAATGAAAAAAACATGGGATTCTAGAATCTATGGTGTTAATGTGGTTGAAGATTTAAGTCGATTATTTGATTGAAGATCTGTGGACACTTTTTGGTAACCTGCTGAAGTATTATGAAGTATTAAAGCATTTTGGGAATTTTCTGATATTAATTTTCTGGAATCTCATAGGGGGTAACTTAAAAAAAGTCTGCTTATAAAAACCGAGAAAATACTGCAGCAAAGCATATCAGAGGAAACATATGTAAATACCTTAAAGCTTGTCCCAATTCTTCTCGTTCGCTTTATTTGATTCTGGTTGTATGTTCCTCATTTAATCCTTCGGAATGTGATACAGTCAGTCCAAATCCTTTTACACAACTTGTACAATTTATACATTTTTCTACATTTTAATACATTTTCATACACTAGCAATATCAGAATACCAGCTCTGAGATTTTTTTGCTTCCGGATAACTTTAATGCTTATTTACGGTCTATGATGTCTTTAATGTCCTTTTCTTCGGCTTTCTTGTTTTCTTCTAGGATTTTTAGAGATACTTTTATAGTTTAATTAAATTTTCTAGAATTTACTGACCAATTTCTTATAAAAAAATGTTGGGACTTTGAATCCAAAATAGTTTTTGCCAATAAAAAAAAAAAAAATGTAATTTGTTGAATGAAGAAAATTTTTTGCAATTCTTCCAACTTTCTAAGAAAAATTTGTGGATATCTGAAAAATTACATTGTCAGTCTTTCAAGGACTTTTTTGGGATGCTCCATGGAAAGATTTTAAATAAAAAATTGGCCATCAATTTCATTTTCAATAACTTCGCAAACCATTTTATATCTTTTCTGCTTGCTGGGAGTTTCTGAGAAATCTGCAGTTGAAAAACTATGCGGACTCTTTTTTGAGCCTAGGCAAGATTTATGAGCAAATTACGCTAAAGTTGGCTAAAGTTTACATTTTTGCAGCATTTTCAACGTTCCCTAAGAATTTTACAGTTTTATCCAGATTTTTTTTTACTGTAATAAATTTCTACATTATTGTGTGCCAATGTCAGTTTTTCTTCCCATAGATCAGAGTTAGGATGCTTTAATGTTTCTGACTTTGCTCAGTTTTCTGATGTTTTTCATGTCTTTCATGTATATTTCATGTTTTAATGTTTTTGAAGCTTTAGGCAGATTTGGGGCTAGCTATTGAACTAATGAGTGTGGTCTTGACGGGTGGGCAATGATTTTATGTTTTTTTGATGGGAATTTATGATGGGATTCAGCTAATTAAGGAGCGGGATCATTTTTACTTTGTACGGAGGTTTGATGTAATTTATTAGATAAATGATTTTTTGTATCGGTGATATTGTTTAATTTTTTTTTATGAAATGCTTCGATTGACACATAGTATTTGATAAAAAATATAATCATCCGGAATTCTTCCATGCTTCCCGCAAAATTTTATTACAGAGCTTTAAACTCTGGTAAATTGTGATTATTTTTATTTTACTATCCACAAAAATATATTCTGTCCACATCTTCAGCCTTCAACATTTTAGCAAACAAAAAAGTTCATTTAAACTTTTCAACCATCATAGTCGAGCAAATTCTTCTGCCAATTCGTTTTTGCGTCCATCGCAAGCCAACAAACTTTCCATTCTTGCTGGCATGAAATATGACTTTCTATTATGAAAATGGATAATGTTTGTTTATGCTCTTAGATTGTAAATTATTATTATCATCAATTCATTTTGGCTGTTCCCAGTATATTCCAGCTATTTTGCAGTACCCAACAACAAATCAAGCAACACAGAGCAACACAAGACTACCCAGCAACTTTTTCTGCTGGGGAGAATGTTTGGGGAAATATTTGCTTTGTGTTGATTCAAGACGGATGTGCCACGATTAATGGATTTCCTAAATGATTTTCAGTTTCATTCGCCTAACCATTTGGAAAATTCAGAATATTTGGAGAATATTTTGCGATCTTTTAGATTCCAAGTTGTGAAAAATGTGATAAATAAAATTATCGGATTAATGGAATTAATGGAATCCTTTTTTCTATCATTTGCAGGCCTAGAAGCTGAGATATTTTATGTGCGAGAAGGGCATGTGAACCATTATGCTATGTCTTTTACTGTCCCAGTGCCCGCTTCGTTAGATGGGATTGAATTTTCATGGCAGAGTCTGCTGAAGGATTCGGTAAGATTTTTTTTTTTTTTTGAAAAAATATATTGTAGATAAGGATAGATGCTAAAATTTATCTGATTTAATGAATCGAATATAGTTGTTAAAGGAGGAATCATTTTTTCCAAGAATATTGCAAACTTAATTGAACCCATAACCTTTTAAGTATTTGTATTGAAAAATCAATAATGAAACGTTGAAAACAAAACAAAAATTGACTTTAAAACATTTAATACACATGAAAATCTGTATAAAAACAATCTTTTCCACAGAGCCACATAAACATTTAATTTATCCCATTACAAATATTGCTTTTAATCTAAAAATCCCAGACAAAAAAAATGAGCCACCATAACATTTAATCAGAAAAGTCATTAAACATAAAGCACAAGCTTCCAAATTTCATGTTTTCCATGTATTTAAAATTATATTCCATGTATTTTCATGTGTTCCCTGCGCTCGTGTGTTCAGTACGGAATTCACAAAATCCTGCAAATTCAAAATATTCTAGCATAAAAATAGAATAAAAGCATATAAACATGAAAAAGCATAAACACATAAAAACAACACAATTTGTTTATCACATAAATTTTTCACACGATATGAATTTTAATGTGGAGATATAAATAAAGTTACATATAATCATTTTTCGGGTTGCCCAATTATTTCGATGAGTTCAGCACTTTTAATTCATAAGCTCCAATATATTTCCCCTCTTAAATATTTTATGAAATGCTGATACATAAACAAAATCTTCTATCAACAATAAAATTATCATCAGAATCCACTAAAAGGCTCCGAGTCATAGATTTTTACAAAATACGTGTTTAAAACAAATTTCTATTTCATCATTTTTATCTCATCCAATATTTCATGCAACAACAACAGCCAGAAAGATATCTTGTCTATGAAATATACATTTTTGATATGTGAATGCAGATAAATAGCATAATTTGAATAAAATAATACTTGTGCTCTAGTTGAGAGCACATAAACATCAACATCGAGCAAAAAGGAAAACAAATGTATGGATAGATAAGTAAAGCGCAAAACACATAAAAAAGATATTCAAATTTCTGTATATTTCTCGTGCATGGCAAAAAGCTCTTGCGCTAACGAAGTTACGATCAACTATCTCAATTTTCTATTTCAAAATTATACTTATTTTTTGGAGGATTTTTGCTAGGTGTTTTTGGCGAGGATTGTCTGTGAATTTAAGATTACATTATTTCATAGCAATAATTTTGATTATATATAAGCAAATACTTTTGCCAACATTTCCGGTCACGAAAGTTTTGGGTTTAATTTCGTTCAAAAAAACTTTAAAAATCATAAAAAACAGCCGGATCGTTCCTGCCACCAGTTAAAACCACTCGCGAAACCCAAAATGATAAAAACTGCGATTACTATAAAAATAATTTTGCGTTTTTCCGCTATTATTATGAAATTTCTATGGCGAGTTATTTCGTAGTTGTGTTTATTGTTAGCCAAATATTGCAAATAATGAACATGAACTACTGTAACTTCGAACTGAAATTTGATAGAAAATAGTAGATTTGGTTGAAAATGGTGGAAAATCTAGAAAATATGGACCGGAAAGCAATAAAAGGACGATAAAAAGGAAAATTCGGAATTTTTATTACACTCTATTCTGGTCTATGTATTCTATGTCTTTTATGGATTTTCATAGTCCTCACTTCAATTTGAAAATTTGAATGAAAATGGATAAAACTGGCATAAAATGTATAAAATGAATAATAAAGCGATTCACGGCTGTAATTGAGGTCAAGTCTAGATTGCTCAATAAAGGAATTTACTAGATATATTCTTAGATAAAGATCGAGTAGTTTAGATTAAGTCAGAAATATTTATATTTAAATAAATACAGCTGATATAAATTTGTAATGGATTTAACAAACAATATCTCCTGTTGAGTTTAATTAAGGAAAATCATATTATTTTGCATAAAAACGAAATACCTTGAATAAAACATTTTAAACCAGAGTTTTTCCATTTTCCAAATCGGACCATTTTTGAGTGCCCAATATGTGTTTACTTTTAAAATACCCAAAACGTTACTCTAATCTGAAAGCTCAGTGTTATTGATTTAAATTCTATGTAAATTTGCATAACAACCGCTCAAAAAGGATAAACTCAATAAAGGACCTTTTTCATTAAAACTCCATTGAATCCATGGGATGAAAATGTAATAACAACTGCTCAACGATTAAAATCAGCAATATTCGACATTACAATCAGTGCAAACTGGCCCAAGCTGTTATTTGGTGTTATTGATGTACACATTGTAACATTTTAATTAAATCTCCCTTTTTTAAATGCAAATTTTCAGGTTTACTACACAATATCTATCGACTACAACGTGCACCAGAATGCGTTGCAAGCACCGCACCTCAGCATTCCAACGCGGGGAGTTTTGCCGACCGCTGTGGAGACCTTCAAAGTACATTTGCCCTGTTCACAAAGAACATCGGGCGAAGTACCCGTGTCTATCAATTTACATGTAAAAGGACCATCAAAGTATAACGAAACATTTTTGAAGTTCAACAGAAACAAAATTTGCTTAATGGGTGAGTGTTTGATCAGTCATGGGGATTTTGGGGGAAACCGAGTTTCAGCGGGAATTGTAATTAGTTGTACATGTGACACATTTTAATTACTCTCACTGCTTCAATATTGTTCCATTTTCAATTAATGAGTCAACAACTAAAATGTTTCTCATCAATTATTGAATTTTTTCCGCTAAAATACAAAACTTAGCAACTACCCTCAATTTTTTCAATAAAGATTTCAACTTTTTTTAACTATGCCAAATCCTTGTTTTTTAATACAAGGCTTTTTGCTCCATAATTTTTCATTAAGAACTTCTGGGGCACAGCCAATTAGTAATTAGAATCAGCATGGGCCAAATTTGATTAAAGAAAATTATGTAGCGTAACTTTATCCATTTACCAAATTAAAAGAAGCAGTTTATAAACTCCTCGGAAAAAGTATGTGAAATTAAATTACATTAAATCATCGCACGTGCTTCTCGAAAATCCTATAATTTAAAAAATCATTTTATTTTGGTGGATCCTGTAAAATTTTCCTTAAACCAAGAAATGAGAATTAAGAGATTATAAGAAGCTGCCGTAAAATTTAATTATAAACCGATTAATAAACATTTTACATTTTTTCATGCTACAAAGGCGTTCCAGCACCAAATCAATCGCCAGCACTTGAACTGGCTCCCCAGCAGCCACCTGCGCTCCTCGGTAATTTACAAAATAAATAATTTTCACCTAATTTTCTAGTTTTTTCACCTAAACTTTTATTAATACAATTATATATTTTAACATTTTAACATTTCTCTATTCTAATTTTTGCAGGAGCGATGGCTTGCGCTTTAGGCTTAGTCCTAGTATTCAGTCTGATAGCCAGTGCTATGTATGTTCGAGCGAAAAAACAAATTCGACAGGATTCGTTACAGTGAGTCATTAAACTATTTTATGTGCCAACTGCACGAAATAAATTTCAGATTAAACTTTTTCGATGCAAAATACTTTGAAATGTTTACGATATTTATTTAATGAAAATGGAGGTAAATTTTCCAACCATGTAGTTAGTTTTTATCAGCTAAAGTGACACCATAAATCCCATACCGGCCATATCCTTTTGATATCCTTGCTAGGTCCTTGAATTTTTCAATTAAAATGTACGTCAGTCGCTTTACTAGATCGTCTGCTTGTTGTATATTAAACCATGTCAACTATGTGTCTGTGCCAATACTGCGAATGTCAATGGTTAGTTACACTAGATGGTTGGCTTATGGAATAATATTGTCGATTTTGTGTGGTGACATATGTTTCTGTTCAGCTTGGAAAACAGAAGTTTTTGCTTGTTTGTTTTATGTTTTGAAGCTCGGAGGTTTTTTGAATTTGGCGAATTTTTTTAAATATTTTATTTAACACATTTCTGCATTAAAATGTGAAATACTGAAATGGAAAATGGTTTGCAACCAAAAGTTTTTATTACGAGCTTCTGAATATAGTCTGCTTTTTGTTGGTCATGTGAACAGCAGCTTTGTGAACTAAATTCATTTTAAAGTTTTTATAAATATTTTTTTATTTTATTTATGGTAATGTTTTAAAATATTTTAACTGTATTACGATAAAATAGGTTGAATTTTTGGTTTTAATCTGTTATTGTTTTGTAAACTATTTCCGATCAGGTTTCCAATAATTTTGTTAAAAGCTTTTTATAACTAAGCTCATTTTCTGAGTGAATTTCAATAACTTTTCCCTTTATAAATGTTTCAAATCAAAAATAGCGATCGACTACTGGCAAAAACAGTTTTAAGGATGGTTATTCATCACTCTATTACTATATCTTTTGCATTAAGTTTTTTGTATGAAAAGTTCATTGAACCTCATAACAACTTTATCGATACTTAAAAGATGAAAATATTCGTTAATGCTTTGTTGAACAATTTCTGTTCAAATATTCAATTATTCACAAATCAATAGAAAATTACAATTTAATTCTGATTTACATGAAAAAATATCGAAATTGCAAATTGAATTTTTGAGACAAAGAAATTCCAACTAATGCATCCTTCAATAAATTTAAATTAAACTCCACCAGACCATAAATCTTTCAAGCTTGCATAGATTATAAATTATTTTTTCTACTACTGCAAACAGTGCAAGCGCTCATCAATTTAAATACCGAAAATCAATTAAAAATGAAATTTGAATGAACTAACTGCCGCAACATTTTAATACTCGAGCATTTTATTCCATTTCACCACGAAAATCCCATAAAAAGAATAAATCGTCCAAATGTATATAATGTAGATTGATTGAGCCACCGCAATTAAATATGCAATACAAATTAAATTCTTTTCAATTGACTCGTTCACATTCTCTCTTTGAGAATCAGCAGTAAAGCAATAAAGCAAATCCTTTTCATACATTACAAAACCGCAATGAATTTTCAGAGTTTTCTACAAATTGTATCCATTGAGAAAATTAAAGTGAATAAATTTTTTCCTGCTGTTCTTTGATTTGCATAGGTACCCATTATAAAACATGAAAAAGAGTTCCAAAGAACTACAACATCTGGAATTGACATAATTCTTGGAATAGTCTGATAAATACAATATATATTTTCAGTATTTTCGTTTAACTTTTCTTGCTTGGCACTCTTCAAATTTTTTTGTGGATTCTTTTGATAGGCACACAAAAACAAAATTCAAAGATTTTAGACTTAAAATTTCTAGTAGTGCCATTGAAAATAGGAAGAAACACCCTAGCAAGACACTAAACAAGAAAAGAAGGAATTTGAAATTTAAATTTCCTTTCATCATTCACAATCATTCACAATCATTCAAATCGTTTCCTATCCAGGATCCAAGATCCAGGGTATCATTTCAAAGCATCACTAAGCATCTCCAAAATATTACAAAACATTAGCAACATTACAATGGAAAGTGAAACTCACAAACAAGTTTAAAATACGATACAGCATTATCAAAATTCTATAATGTAAAATACGAAATTGGAAGTTGCTCCATTTGGGTGCAATAAAAACATCCACATATTTCACAATTCTACAATTTCCACAATATAAAACTTTATTCCATTCATTGTGCTTTTTATACCCTCTATGCTCTTTATTGTGTTTTTGACACTGACAAATATTTAGGCCAGCAAAAAACAGAGGAGCGCTCAATTTGTATTCATTGAATTTTGTGTAACGTTTCATTTATGAACTTTGGGGGCTTCAGCTTTAAATGCTCTTGAGGATGTCTTTTGTTGGTTGGAAAAGTTATTCAGTCGGTGACAAATTTCATTTTTGGAAGAATTAAAAAAGTATTCTTTTATGAAAACTTATTCAAATTTATCAAAATTTAAAAAAACTCGCTCAAAGATTGCTGTAAAAATAGTTAAAGTATATTCAAATGTCTCTAAAGTACAAAATTTTTAAAATTCACACTGCTAGACCCTCTTTTTACAAGTGTCGTCGATTTCTTTGGTTTATTGTGATGTCACCAGCATCATCAAAATGCAAATATTCATTAATTTCACACAAAAATTAAGTGCAAGCATTACGAGACAGACGAAATGACTGCAATCTATTTTTAAAGCCTTGATAACACTCTCTTTAATGAAAATGTTTGAATATGCTGGCAAATGGGCTTTGGGTTAAATTGATGTAGCATGACTTGGTTGGTTTTGAAAGGCGTTGAAGGTTTTATCATTCCATCAACAGCTTAGTTACATTGTTTTGTAATTATTATTATGACTGTCGACCAATGATTAAAAGAATTTCAATGACTTTAATTATTTTTTTAAATAAAATGTATCAATTTTATCTTTAAAAGCTGAATAAACATCAAAATTATATACAAAACAATATAATAAATTCATGATTTCTACAATTACCTTAAATTAAGTACCTCTAATTAAGTTCACAAGCTTCTATAATAATTATCAGAGCAATTTAATTTTAAACTGTTGCAAAATGCAATTCACAAAGTTTTATCTAATAACTTTTTTAACCCCAAAACCCTAAAACTTAAATGTTCTAATCTAATATTCTTCGAAAACTGCATTTTGCTCCTGCAAGGTGTAAACTGACCAATAACTCCTAATTGCACAAAAACCAGCAAAGAAGATAAAACTAAATTTTGTGCCATTAAGTTTTATCTAAATCGAGCTAAACGTTCTTTCTGTTCTCCCACACATTTTTATCATATTACGAGTATTTTATGTATTTTATGTTGCAGCCATTTATGTTGCAATATCCTTACATACCAACATTTTCTAGGGAAGCACAGCCAACCATATCCTGATATCCTATCTGTGAAAGTGTTTGGCCCATTAAAACCTTACATAAGTTGCTTATATCTCAATTATGTGTGGATAGTTTTACTCAAAGATTATTGTTTTTAAAAGGAGCGGAACTATTGGTCATATTTTTTGTTAAAATTGATGATGTTATAAAATATCCTTTTGTCCTGGAAAAGCAGATAGTCTTGAAATAATTTGCACCTCCTTTTCATTTAAAACTCTTTGCAAAAACTTTAGCGAACCGGGGTTTGCGTCCAACCCAATTACAAAAAAGTTCAGTGAGACGCCATTAAAAGCGAAAATGCAATTTGTTTTATGCTTTACATTTTATAAATTCTAAACTTTATGGTTTATGGGCTTTAACATTTTTTAATGTATGAATTTTTTGTTTATTTGCAGCGCCAGCTTCACGACAACGGCTTACGGTAGCCATTCAAATGTGTTCATACGGCTGGACCCCCTGGGTCGACCACCCAGCGCCAACAGCGGATCGTATGCAACAATAGCTAGTCTGAATAAATTTCCATTAATAGAATCCAAAAAAACATGTAAGTTTATGCCTTTTATAATTTAATTATTGTTTGGATGAGTTGACAGGTTTTATGTATAGGGATTAGGGTTGCAGGGATTGAAAGGGGTATTTGTGGAAGCTTGACTTTTTGAATTTTAAATTAAATTTTTGGAAATAATTGAATTTAAATATTTTGTAAGACATGTCAACCAATCCCCGTTCTAAAATGCAAATCATAAATACTAACCCTTAAATTTCTCCATCTCTCTTCCTTCCCCAAAACTGTTTACTATCTCGTCAAAGGGTTCCGGAATCCGCCATCGCCCTCGCCATATGCCACGGCATTACTGCCCATGAACAATCACATGAACAACAACAACAACAATGAATCTATCTACGCCAAGCCAGAGTCTGTATGTCCTTCCAGGGCAGCTTCGTATTATGCTTCATCACAATTAACTCAGGTGAGTAATTTAATTTAATAGTATTCAAAATGCTTATTTTTTGCTGCAGAATCATAACTGTTGAAATATTTTTTGTTTTCGTCTGGAAAATTTAAAAATTGAATATTGGTTAGTGGTATGGAAACTTGGGGGGATTTATGGCAACATGTGGGATAATTACCATATAAATTTAAAGGAAAGTTCTTTGGAATTGTTAAAGATTTTAGAAACTATGCATGGAATAATCTTGATTATTTTAGTTTAATTAAAATATATATAATCTGCAATAGAACTAAAAGTTCATAATTAATTCTGAATTAAAGCTTAACTTTCTCCAACTTTCATTACATTAAAAAACCATACTGTCAAAATCAAATAAAGTGCTTGAACAACCGACATCACAATTGACTCTATGAATATTTTCCCCACAAAATACCAAACTATAACATATTAAAGTTTCCATTTCATGCCATAGACAAAAAAAAATTGTGGTGGAAATATTATTTTCCAATTGCTGTGCCAACTGAAAACTAAAATAGCATTTAAGGAAAAACTAAAAAATGTCACTTGCACATTTTTACATTAATAAATACATATTTTCGTTCAAAAACTGAGAGAATTTTGCGAAAACTTTGGAATATCTCGGGAATATCAAAATCCATCCGACGGCAAGAAACCGCAGTCAGCTAAATAATTTCATTATTAAACACTCGTTCAAAAACTGTAATTTCTCATTTAGTGAGAGATTTACTGTTTTAGAATAATATCAAATGCATCTCTCGAAACATAGAATTTGTTAACAAGTCTAGCAATTTTGCATGTATTGCAGTTTCCATTCTGTATTTTTGGTCACTCTTAAAATAATTTGTGACCAACTCAGAAATTTTCAACATGGTAGTGATTCAAAATTTGAACAATTGCACAAAAGAAACAGCTTAAAACTGTTATTACCTACTATTCAATATATATTAGCAATAACAATTTCTAACAGTGTGCTTCTAAGTCTACCAGCTGAGACAATAATGTTCTAGAACTGCTACAAAAACTGCAAAACTATCCCAAAACTATAATCGTTCCAGTTTAGTAGCGAATTCATATGGAGTCATACTCTGCAATTTCACAATTTAGCATCATATTGAAACTTGAAAATGTCAAGCAAAACAGTCTCTAGAAATATCAAATGTTTCCAACCGGATTTCCAATTCACTTGCAGGACAAATGAACAGTTTATTCAAATGAAATGAAAACTTTGTTAATGAAAAATCCAAAAACTCACAAATTTAGTCGCTTGATAATTCGAGCCATTTGTTAGAAATTTTATTATTATTTTTTGCCGAATGATCATTTAGACATTGTTTGTTTGCTTCTCGTCCTGTTTGCGCTTTTTCTACTTGTGCCACTGGCACGTGACGGCATTTTTAAGGATAAGAACATTTCTCTAATTCAACATTTTCCTATTTTCTACATTCAAAACAAATGATTCGATGCCGAGAAAGTACGATTTTCTAATTAAAATCCGTTTCAGCTGTACGACTGTAGTTTCAGGTTTCAATTGGAAGCTGCTTTTTGTTTTGCCAAAATCTTTCGCAAGCAAATCCCAATTGTGTTGTTATAGCAAATTGTTTTGGAATGTCTAAACAAGTCAACTGAGAAAAAGATCAAATGACTTGGGAAATTGGAGGGAATTGATGTGCTTTGGTGTACATTCAGTAGAATTTTCAGATCAAGAATAGATTTTTTGGGTTCGAGAAAGTTCATTATGGCGTAATTGGCCATTTTTGAATTTTTTTGCAATAACATTTTGTTTTTATTGAGAAGTTACATTCGTTTTTATTGGTTTTTAGAGAATAATTCAAGGGCAAAACAATTATTTTTGATTCTTACTATACAAAAAGAACATTAAATGAAAAAATTATAATTGAATATCTCAAGAAATTATATTACATGCTGTTTTAAGGCGTTTAAATATTGACAAACCATAATTTTGGTTAAAATATGCTCTAATAGTTGATTGTAAAATTTGCATAACAACCTTGTGGAAAAATACAATTTAGAGATAATTTGTAATTAACGAAAGTTGACTTCATACTTCTTGCAGAAGTTAAATATAGCATCAAAATATGATCAAGCTTCTATTATAAAATTAACAAAAAACGTCATCAATCTTGCTTCCACGCACTTCCATCCAATTTGATCAAATCACAAACTTTCTCTACTTTATCATTTTCTGTATCTTACAAATTTATCTTTTCCTGATTCAAAATAAAAGTACTATCAGAAACTTCCCATATAACAAATTAAAATCACAATCTTGAGGAGCTTCCTCTGCAAAACTTTGAAACCCTGAAACCTAGAAACTCTGCAATCTTTCCTAACGAACCATTTTCTTATATAAATTATCATGCTATAAATTTTAACATTTCAATTTTCCAACAATAATTAAATTTGACTCCAATTCTCCATCCACTTTCACATTTTGCTTTGAAAATAAACTCAATTGAAACTTATATTTTTGCCTAGCAAACTGGCAAACCGGCAAGAACTCCTCTAAAAGTCTAAAGTTGTATTATTTATATTACTTCATAAAATTCATAAAATACAAGTTTCATTATAATGTTTATGTATTCTAGGGAAAATTAAATTCCCATTTAATTCAATTAAACACAAAGTTGTTGCCTAGAACAAAAGTGTAGAAAACTTTCCCGAGCTCGTAAATTCATGCTCCAAATACACTGGAAATATACTTTCCAAATAGGTTTCACTTCTTTCCTCAGACAATTTGCATTGCCGACAAGGAGCTTAATGCCGCTTTTTCTAGCACAACGCAAATCGACTCAAACCAAGCTCATAATTATGCTGTAGAATGCTCTAAATGCTAGAAATAAAATGTAGGAATTGCTTCGAAATGATTAAAATGTTTTGTCGTCTGTGCGAGCACAAATGCTCTTTAATTAATTACTTCCTAGGTGTTATGCTTTTATGCTATTAGTGACTCAAAAAACATAAAATATAAAATTTATTTCATGTTACGAACATGTTGCAAAATATAAATCACTTAAATGGATCAACGAGTACGAGAGAGTGCATAATATTATGTATTAATTGGTAAAAATTTAGAATTAAGAGAATTTAAAGTTGATGGACTTTGACTATAACATGTACATATCAAATAATGTGCATATCAAATAAAATTGTCTTCATGTATAATGAAAAGAGATTTTAAAACAATTTGGAATTACTATGTTTAAACTTTTCATTAATTATTATGTTAATGTGAAACCAAATTCACCCACAAAAACCTGCAAACTATTAGTCAAACAGCAACTTCCATCCCCAAAAACTAATTAAATAATCCTGAACAGCGTGATATAAATAAATTTAAAGCAAATAAGGAAACAATTTTACTGCAAATTTGACTCCAAAATCATTAAATATAATTTGAAAGCATGAAAATCCAATTAAAATATGCATTTACATAAAACCATCAGAAACACTGTAAACACCAGCAAAAACACCAAAAATGTTTCGAGCTTCACGCCATAGAAATTTTAAAGCTTCATATGGAATTATACAATTTTACACAAATATTATTTTCCATACTGTTTGTTCCCAAATCAAAACCAAAGTGAAATGTTTTTCACACACAGTTCGGGAAATTCTCCGTTTTAAATGCAGAAATTATTTGCGGGCACAATGTTGTTAACAAAATTCGCCTGAATGTGCCAGTGTTGTATTTTCTGTGGTTTTGTGGCTTTTCATATTTACACACAAATTCCATTTTGCTTCATATTGCTTCACTTTGCTACCAAAAGTTAGCAAACGGCACTTGATTTCCTTGAACTTACATAAAAAGATTATGATCTCAAACTGATTGGAAAAATTATCAAGATATCAAATTATAGCACTCAGCCAGCTTCATTTTCTTAGGATTGAGATGTATGTTTCTTACAGGACTCAAATTGTTATTTAAACATTATTATTTATTAGGATGTATTGAGAAATCAAATTAAATAACTTTTGCATCTGCAACGGACTGGAACTGTGAAGCAATATGACTGAAGTGTACATGCAAGTTGTTGAAGTTTCAAAGATTCTAGCAAACTTCCAGTTTGCAATTAAAATATTCAACTTGTGCAACACAATGGTTTTTGAGTTTATGAATTTCTGAATTTCTCTGATGTTTTGAGTTTTGGCCAAAAACTTTTTAAAATTCTTGCTCTTCAAATTTTAAAGTATTTCCACCACAAAGTGTATGAAAAATGAACAAAATGTTTGCAATTAAATTAAACATTTGAGCATGCAGAGGACCTGCACAACACTTCTCGCCTTTAAAAGTTAAAATAATATCATTAATGTTTTTTTAGTGTTTTAATGCGTTTGCCCTTTTTTTGGATGACGCTGAATGCGTTATTATTCATATATGAAGATAAAACAAAAAAAAAATTATTCATTTCCAGTGCAATTATATTTTCATTCAGTTTTTGTATTGTGTGAAAAGCGAATTACTTGCTGGGTTGAGGCTTGGGGTTGTCTCTTGGAAGGTTGTAGGGAGTTTTGGATATGATGATTTCGTTTAATTTGATATCATTTATTTTTTTCAACTAATTATATTGAACAATTCTTTTAATTTATATATATCATGGTAAAACTATTAACTCAAAGAAACATTTTTGTTGATAAGAAATTTTTTTAAAAATTAAAATGTAAAAAACTTATTTATTTTTATGCATCAAAAGAAACTCGTTAATACCCTTTTAAAAACATATTTTGCTGCTGGCAACCCACCTTACAATATCTCCAACTAAAAATGCAATTATTATATTTATTTATTTTATTTCGTTCTATATCTGCAAAGTCCTCAACAGAAAATCCATTTAAAATCCTGTATTCATTTATGCACAAAAAGACAAAAACGATATTTAAAATATAAAAATAAAATAAAAAAGCATTTTCCCTATTGTGAACAACTGAAAAACTGAAAATCTGATTTAGTATTTTTGCGATTTTTATGCTAAATACATATTTTGTATGTTTTGTATATTTTATAATAAAAATGATCATTTCAGTATTCTGCAACAAAAACCCAATTCTCATTCATTCTATTTCATACAAAAGCAGTTCAAATACGAAATGCAATTTTTTTGTTATGTGGCAGCTATAGCTCTGTGAAAACTATACAATGAACATAGTTATTATTTGCACCAAAAGCTGACAATATAATCTATATATATAAACTTACGTAATGCAATATGGCAGCAGGGGTTGTTTAAAGGTTTTAAGATGAATTGAGTTTTTTTACGGGTTTTTATTTCATTTTAAAATTACATTATAGAACTTTTATTGATTCAAATTACACGACTGATTCAAATAAAAATTTGAACAAAATTCTGTAATTGGAATAAAAATTATTCATAAAAGTGACGAACAAAATTAAATAACTGACCTCCCTCTAGTCCCTGTTTCACTGACAACCCCATTTTACGTGCTAACCAAGTGCTACGTTATTTCCATTAAAACCAGCAAGCAAATGTTTGCCCAACAGTTGAACCAGCAAAATGGTTTTCCAATAATAATTAATATGTTGCGACATAAACTTTATTTTATTCAGTAAGTAATTGCATTAGGAACACATTAGGCTGATGCTATTGTTCTCATTATTCTCTTCGTAGACTTAATAATATATTTTTGCAGCACTATGTGCACTATGTACAGTATGCAGCTTCCAATCAAATTTATGTTGCAAATCATTAATTTTTATTTTAGCAAATTGTTCATGAATGGTCCCTTTTAGAAACACGTCATAAATCAGTATTACAATTTAAAAACAAAATTAATGGCCACTGTTTTCTGATATTTTTTGAAACTTTTTAAATTTGTCGAATTTTTTTGAATTTTCTGCTTGAAAACTTTTTTAACTCGATTTAAGCTATCAACAGCGTTGCAATGCAGCAATTGGTGTGATTTTGTGCATTTTTCCCGATAGCAAAAATTGTGAAATTGCTCAATTGTGCACTCACTCAGATAAAAATGCGATTTTTATTATCTTTACTTTCCGGTGCTATTAGGAGTGGAAAAATTCAGAAAATGTAATTGCCTGATAAAAAATTTAAAAGCAGTTAAATCGAGTTAAACTGTACTAAAGTGTGTTATGGGTGTTATCATTGTAGCAAAGCAGACCTATATTCATTTCCCTGTTCACTGTTCACACATGAAACATTGATTCGGTATTCTGATAATTTCCTTGAATTTTGCACATTCCCAAAATACCCGAAATTTCCACAAATACAGCTGATTCTTCTAAAATCTGATTTCTAGAATATCCTGTTTTCCGAGCTGTTGAATTATGTTGAGGGTGTGTAGGGAGGTAAGCTCAAATGCTCAGTTTCTGCAGTGTATAGTCCGAAAGGCAATAAAATAGATTTGTAATATGATTTCAGAATTGATGATATTTTCATTGATCAAATTATGATGATGAAAACGTGTTGAGAGCCCTAAGTGCCAAATTTTTATTGAAAATTGACGTTTACCGTTATTTTTCAATGTTTCATTTCATTGGATTTAAAAGTACTAAAATCTTTTCGAAATATTGCAATATTTTACTCAATAACTTATCATATTTTATGAACAACTATACACTTGAGTAATTGAAAATAATGCATTACTCATATTTGCCCTCAGTAATTTAGTCACAGGGTACCCATCTAATATTTCACACCAACACCCGAAGAACAAGCAAACACAAAATATTTCCACCCCTTCATCCTTCAACATAAACTAAGCATTTAATATCAGGAATATGTTTGATGCTCGAGCAAACATTGTTGAACATATTTCTGATATTTGTGTTGTGTAGCGCCTGGAACGTGCAAAACCAAGCAAAACGCTTCAACCTGACAAGACCCTTGAAAACATCATAAATTGAGTAATTTTCACCATTTATTTTGCTGCGCTGAAAGGCGATTGTATTTCAATATTTTTTTTTGATATTTTTGCTCTACAACACTGAATCGTTGAATGAAATCATTCCTCGTTTATCGTGTTCCACTTGCATGCAAAATAAATCATAGAAATATGTTTCTCGTGGAAAAATTATGTTGGTGGTTGATGGATAGATTGTCTGGTGGGGCTGTCTGTTATTTGATGGTGAATGTGTTTTTATAGCAAAAATGAAATATGAGGAAAATTTCGATTTTAACACTTTTGATATGTTAAAAATAATTCAGTTATAATAATTTTTAAATAAGAAAAATTAAATTAAAATTTAGATAAAATATTTTGTATTCATAAATATTTTATTTTAAAATGCGATTTTCCGCCATTTTCTGTTAAAACTCTACTAGTAACCCTTATACATTCTACTCTTTTCATCGAATCCGTTCATTCATTTTTATTTCCTATACTAAAGCTTTCAAAAAGCTGTTATAAATAGACTTTATTATTTTTCTACTCATTGTTTCCAAATTGTTCATTTCCAATGAATCGCATTCACTGGCATTGCTTGAACGAACATTGTTGCCAGGAAAATGTGTGAATTATGAAGGTGTATTTAATTATACTTTTTTATCTTTTAACACCATTTAAGAGCCAACAATGGGAGCATATTCTGAATGAGAATTATGATAATCAACCAGATTCATTATGTTTATTCGGCTGGGAAAAAGTACTGAAAATATATTATTATGTGTACTGTGCGAGGAACTCGCGATTATGCGGAATTTCTTACTGTTCTCACTGTTAAAGCTGTTCCCAGTGTATTCATTAGATTATATTTGTATAACATATTTAATGTGTTTAATTTATTTAATGTGTTGCTAGCTGTTAATGGCTCCCAAAAAGAACATACTTAAGCGCCACCGACAAAATTTAATAAATGAAATAAAGCAGGATATCGATCCTCTTGTGAGCTCCTTCGTTTCAAGGTTTTATATGGATTATTGAGTTTGAAAGAAAGTTTAAAATGTTGGTTCAAGTTCTGTATTTTTTTTAAAATGGAAGATTTTTCCTTTTTACGATAATTTTAAACTTTTGCTTTCATCTAAGAAATTGATATCCCGGGATTTATTTCAAATCCCTTCACTTGTTATTAATTTTGGCCCAAATTCCAAAAAACAGAAGAGCCTTCTGCCAGCCCAATATATTTCCCAGCTCGACTTTCGCCAGCGTTTTATTGCAGATCATATTTCTTATCTAATTGACGCCAACATTTATTTATGCCGTTCTCAAACACTTTCACTTCTGAAAAATTTTCAAACACTTCTAACTCCCTCGCACAACACAAAATTACAAAAGCGCACAAAAAAGATCTGAAATTGTAAGAAAACGCCAAAGAGACTAGAAAAACTCGAGTACAACTCAAATAACACTGAATTCTCGGAAACCTCTGAAAAACTCAGTGCAAAGTAAAAACACCAGAACATACACCAAAAAACACCAAAAACACCACTAGGAGGAAGAAATATGAGCCAAGGAACAATACAATGCGATAATAATAAGGTATAATTATTGTGTTTTAGGGTGTGCTGCTATACAAAATTGCGATTAAACTAACCCCTCATATTTTCCATAAATTTCCACTCGTTCCCTTCCATTTTTAAATAATATTAATCGTACTGCTTTCACTGCTGCATTCACGAATTCTCTCTGAATTGTTGGCTAAATACTGGGTTATAGAATTATAACAGGGAGTACAAGCAAAACAAGGACTTTATGAAATAAAAATGTGCTTGAATGGATAAATGTGAAATGACACACATGTAGGTAGAAATATCGTGGATTATGGGAAATTGTCCACGGATAAAAGCAATCATACTTTTTGGGACACAAGGAATTATAATGGAGAATATCCGGTAACATAAGATTTGGTCGGTAAAGTTCTTTTATGTGCTTAGGCAATGGTTCTTGTTAACAGTATTTTTTCAGTTTTGAGAAACCTTACACTTCCAGAAATGGTTTTCAAAAATAACTTGAAATTTTTTCAATTCGGTTGAAATCATTCAAGGTATTTCAAAAAAAAATAGCCCTCTAGTCCTCATTTTTAACCATTTCTCCATTCAGCATTTGGAGCAGAAAAACAGGAAAATAATTATCTGCAATAACAACAGCAAAAAGAAACCCAAAAAGAAGGCAATAAAACTTTATGCTCGTTATAATCATAATCGTTGCCATTGAAAATCCTCACCAAAGTAAAGCGACTATAGCAATGGTCTGCAGGCGCTTTTGGCCCAGAAAATGTTTGCATAAATTTTCATCTAACATTTCTGGGAAACATCTTTGCCGTTTGGTAAATTTATTGTCTTTAGAATTTCATATCTAGTAGAACGAATTGCGGAGTTACGGAATTTGCATTTCGGAGAAATTTGTAAGTGTGTTATCAGTTGCTGGGGAAGATGTTGGGATAGATGTAAAAAGTATCAAGTATTACCATAATATAAATAAAATTATGGCGGGAAAGGTTTTTGGTGGAGGTAGAATAGGCACTGTAAAGGTTTATTAGGGGTTGTGATCGAGTTTGATGATATTTATGGGGTTTCATTTTATCTTAAAAATATTGAAAACCACTTGAACTTGTATCACATTTTTATTCAGCTTTTTATTCAAAAAAACAAAATTAATAATTTATCAATAGTTAATGTCACCTGCAAAAAATAGTTTACAACAGTACTCAATCGCAGGTAACACAATATAAGATAAAGCTCCGAAAAGGTTCTTTTCAAGGCAAGAAATTGAAAGTAAATCACCCGCAAGTTTCTTTGAGACTCCCTTCCCCATAATCTGTTGCTTGCCACCCAGCAATAAAGGCAACACAATATACAGTACAACAGGAACATTCAGCACATCTAACAAAGGTTGCATAGACAGAATCTGGCAATTATGGAAATTTATTGTGATTATGCTGATCCACTGCGGAATATCTGAGATATTCAAAAAGCATTCGATAAGGCGCCCCCCAAAAATCTAATTCCAATGGAACAAAATGCAAATGAAAGAATTTGTCAACCCTCAAAATTATTAACAAGATGAACCGAAAAAAGGGAAAAGTGAAAATTATACACAAGGAACCGTTTGTCGTTATTTGAATAGCAAATGAACGAGAGAAATGGGTCGTTTTCTTCAGTTTTCTTCGAGTTTCCCTGTTTTCTCGACTTCTTTACACGGCAAATTTGGAGAATACTCAAGAGAAGCTTCTTGGTTGGAAATTTTTTTGAAATTTTTACCTGGAATTGTTGAATATACGAGAAGGAAATCTTTGAAATAGATCATAAGAAATAATTTTTTTTAAGGATATTCCATCCACCCATAGAAACACTCTAAAGATTTGCGATAAAAAAATGCTGAAATCTGAAACAAGAAATCATCTAGATGTTACGTGTTGGAGTCACGATGCTACATCAGTTATTGTTTTTAATTAAAAGCAATGAAGTACAAATTCCTGGTGGGATTCTGGGAATTGGTGGAAGAATCTTTGATTAGAAAATGTGTTTTGATTTTATGGATGATGTGGCTTTATATATTGTTGATTTTATGCTTTTATGGGTTATATGGATTTTATAGATGTAATGAATTCAAACACAATGTGAGCAAATAGAAATTTATTTAAAAGTATCAAAATAAATGAGTTTTTCAAATTCTAATGATATTAAAGCTCTCTAAAAATATTTTGAATTTATAAAGCCACAATTTGTCATCCAACCTGTTGATTAATCGTGAAATTGGAGCATTGTTCTGACATGTTCTGAAAATAATTGGTCATTTGGATGAAATATGTGTTGTAAGTTGATATTTATTTTATGTTTTTGTAGACCACGCTAGTATATAGAATATAACATTTTAGCAGAAAGTGAAAACACATGGGTTTGAATTCAGGGATCAGATGCCGAGTTTCAAAGAGCATTTATTCGTGGGAGCTTTTGATACTTTTGAAAGCACAAAAAGCTTCAATTTTCATCCAACCCCTGAAAATTGAAATTTTAAAGTAGCACTAACTCATAAATATTTTAATAACCGTAATTTGCAACTGAAACTCGCCCAAATCTATAATTCACTATTTTTAATTGCAGGTGTACAGCTTGTCGACGACACCGGCTCGTAGTTTGCACAGCAATACCTCCAATCCAAAGGATAAATTGCGTCGCATCGCCGTCTCACCGGGTACGATAATTTGCCAGCAATTAATGCAAGAGGGGACGTATGGGCGAATCTATAATGGCATATTACATCATCCGCTCGGCGAAATCAGAGACGTTTTAATTAAAACGGTTGTTGGTATGTAAACGATATTTTGCTAATGCTGTAAATGATTTATTCATTGACTTGCTCTTTTTATTTGCCGCATTTTTCTGGGTGCTGTGCAGAAGGTGCTTCATTGACACAAGTGGCCTATTTGCTATCGGAAGGATCGCTCTTCTGTGGCATTTCACATCAGAACATTTTGTTCCCAGTAGCAGCGTGCACGGATCTTTCGGGACCACCACTAGTTGCCTATCCGTTGCCTGGCAAGGGGAACTTGAAATTGTGAGTACAATGACATGTTATATTTTCTTGAATTATATTTTGGAAACCTTTAATCAATATAACAATAATTTCAATCAAGTTGATGGAAAAAATTATTGATTTCCATTAAAAGAAAATTACCTGCCCACAATTTGTTCCCTCCAAAATTTCATCATAATATTGATTAATAATTTCCCTTCAACATTTCACCCATTTCCCTTCTTCTTCTAATTCATTTTTAATTTATTTTCGGCCGCAGATTTTTAGAAAACAGTAAAGGAAGAACATTACAAGCATCTGGTCACCCATTAAGTACCAGACAATTAGTCGAGTTTGGTCTTCAAATTGCCAGAGGCATCTCACATTTGCATTCTTTAGGTGTCTTACACAAAGATATAGCGACCAGAAACTGTGTGTAAGTTGGTTTTTGGGAATTAATTGATTTTTTTAGTTTATGGAAAGTTTTTGAAATGTTTGAATATTTTAGTAGTTTTTCTAGTAAAATTAAGATGGTAAAGTAGAGTTTGATTTCGAGTTTAAAAGTTAAGAATCTTTAATTTACTTAAGAGAAAAAACATTTTAAGCCAATTAAATAAATCTACCGTATTCTCGACCGCATTATAATTTCTAGCCTGATAAAGAATTTTTCTCTAAAAACTTCCACAAAGATTCAAATTTGCATTTTAAATTAAAAATAGAAATTCTCCATAAACAACCCGACTATAAAAGATACAAAACCTAATGACTCTCCATTTTCTACAATTTCCCTTGTAGTCTGGACTCGGAACTATCTGTTCGCATTTGCGATAATGCCCTGTCACGTGATCTCTTCCCGAACGATTACTACTGTCTGGGAGATAACGAAAACCGGCCCATCAAATGGATGGCTTTGGAGACGTTAGACAAGAAGTTTTTCACCACCTACAGTGACGTGTGGAGTTTAGGCGTGCTACTGTGGGAGCTGTCTACGATGGCTGCTATGCCGTATGAGGTATTTACTAGATATAATGGAATCTGTCTTTTATCATTAATGGAATGGAAATGTGGGAATGATAGAGGGGTTAATATTACAACTTATGTATAGATGATCTTTATTAAAAATTTTTGTTGAATTTGGTACAATTAATGATACCTTTGTTCAATCAACCAAATGAACCTAAAAACTCAAGCACTTATCACCCCCTCGTTAAATCTCCAAAATATCACAAAACTTCACACGGTCGGCCTTAAAAACTATCCAATAAATTATACGGAAGCGAATTCCATCATGTGAGGCTTGTGAGGTAGAGGCAGCACAAAAAATGTGTGCACATTTTAATGAACGGAAATATTTGAATAATACCTAGGATTAGAGTAGCAGTGAATTTGCATAAACTCTCTAGCTCACGGTTCGTATGTGTGGCACTTTTTCGAGCCGTGTCCTAATTTATTTACACAGGAATTTCGTTCTCCTACTTCATATCATTTTTGGTGTGGCTCGTTTTTGCTGGAGTTTCGGTTGAATGTAAGGTTAGCAATGTGATACATTTGCTGCCCACAAAAATTTAATGGACGGATTCTATTACAGGGTTTCAGGAAAGGTTTTTCAATTGTTTGAAAAAAATTTAATTGCGATTCGCAAAATTAAGCATAGAATAATAAATTATATTATATATCACGACATTAATTAACAAGATAAACTGTTAATATATTTTAATTTATAATTAGGTAAATCTTTTATAAATTGATCCTCTTCCTACTTTGAAACCGAATAGAAAAAGTCATTAATATAAATACTGTATTATATTTAATTATTTTAGAACATAATCTCACAATCTCATTTTATTCTATAATTCTATAATGATACAAATCTTTGAACAATTACAGGAAGTGGACTGTTTTGAGCTGTTAGACTATCTGAAAGACGGATTCCGCCTAGCTCAACCAGTGAACTGTCCAGATGAATTGTAAGTAATTTATTAAAATTTGTTTAGTACCAACTTATGCAATATTCATTACAAAATTATTACAAAATTATGAATATTACATTTCATATCAAGTGTAATTTCAAATAAATTCATGTGTGGTTACGGTCAAGGGAACACTTTAATTGCTCTGCAACATTACAATATTAATATTAATAATAATCTCTTAAGTGATTGTTTATACGACTCCCTTTCATAAAAACCACAAATACCCACTTTAATACAATTGTCGATGTTATGCATATATTAGCACTGTTGGAATAACTTTGTTGGGCTTGGTCTAAATTTATTCATTTGATAGCTTAAAAAATACATTCTATAGTTTAAAACACTAAAGAAATGTAATCAAAATCAATTGATGGAATAAAAATATTTACATAGAACTTTTAACTATTTTCAATGTTGTTTTAAACAAATTTGTAACAACAGTGCAAAAATAAACCTTATGATCCTGATTATTAATCCTAAATAATGTTTTGCCCTTTTTGCAGCTATACACTTATGACTTGCTGTTGGATCGACGACTACAAGCAGCGCCCCACATTTCCACAACTAATTGCGTATTTAACGGATTTCCATGAGGATTTAAGCAAATACATTTAAATGGATTCGAAATCATTTGAAGAAGGACTTTGAATTACTGGAGTATAGTATGAAGGGATTTTATAGAACTATGCAACTTCAAGGGGATCCGTAGACAAAAATAAATTACTAATAACTGTTAAAAACTAATTTATGAAAACGATTTGTACATACATTATTGGTTAGAAAATTGCAAAAAGGGATACAATAACTATAACAATTATTTTCGAGGATGCAAAACACCAAATTGCAGTAGATATGTTTAAAGTTTAATTAAAATTGAATATGAATTATGATGAAATTGATATGATAGATATAAAATGGTATGTGATTGTAATATTAAATTTATAAAAAGAAAAACTATCTTTTATTTTTGTAAAAGAAATGATACAAAAAATGGTGGTAAAATATGTAATTCCAGTAAAATTTATTATTCCTTCATTCAGCTTGAAATAATTTCTTCATTTAAAATTCCAAATTTAGCGAAAAATAATTTCAAATGTTTTGTATTCAAACTTATCTTAAAAGCATTACTGGAGCTCTAAAAATGTCTTTTGTTGCCAAGCTTCCATTATTTATAATATATTGTAGCAATTAATATATTTCAAGGTTGAAAATATTAGGTGATGACTCATTGTCAAATGAATTTCTACCAGATATTAATTGGTGTTGCCAGATAAAATATATCTGCATACATATTAAAACTAGAGTCACCATCTAATAATTTCGAAGCCTAAGCTAATAATTATATTCCTTTTGGAAAATTACAGGGTTTGTTTCAATTTTAAATTATTTTATGAATAAACTAATTGATGTTGATTTAAAAAAGTATTTATTGTAAATCTATGCTAATTTAACAATTTAACTGAGATTATACTCAACATGTAAAATTTGAAAATTAATATTAGAAAGCCACAAAACTGCCCAAAATTTGCTGCCATGTTTCAGCAAAGAAATCAAAATACGTATATAATTTTCAATCAAAAAGCTTCACTGCAAAAAGCTGAAAGAAAAACTGAAAAGTCAATAAATGTTTCAATTCTCTGTAAAAATAAATGTTCACTAAAAATTTCACACATTTTCAATCTATACCACTGACTATGTCTGTTACATCTGAATTATATCAGAGGAGTCTCCATAAAACTGAATTTTTGCATGTTTAACTGTAAAATAAATCTAATTACGCCCGGTTGTATTGTTACCACTGAATTATATGTCTGTTACATCTGAATTATATCAGAGGAGTCTCCATAAAACTGAATTTTTGCATGTTTAACTGTAAAATAAATCTAATTACGACTTAATGTTTACTGTCTTTTCGATTTCAATGAAAATCCATGTATAACTATATCTTTAACAGAAGAATGACGCAAATAAAATTGATGAAAATAAAATTGGGTGTTTCAATATGAAGATTTAATAGAAAATGGAGGATTTTTTGGTTTCTGCTGCGAGGAGATTGCTTTTAAAAATATGCACTTAACTGTAAAGAGCGACATCTACCTAAAGTTTACAAAGTTATTTCAGCGATATTGTAGTCTTTATGTGGCTCCATCTAGCGTTCAGTTATTTTAAATATTCTACCGTAGAGACATACAGTTTTTAGTGCTCTATAAAATATTCCACACAGATGTAATTGTTATAACCAATACATTTAAATCTTCACTAAACGATGAATGGTGAAAATAAAATGTTCAATTAAATGCTCATTGATCAAATTCCCAGCTAATTACCATCAGATAATAAAAATGATTGTTTTATGAAAATTTTGTAATCTCGAGAATATTTAATTTCATGTAATTATATTTTCAAATATCCGAAAAACTCATTAAATGTTGATAGTAATCAATGGAGTTTTGCGCGATGTGATTATCATGTTCAATCAATATTTTATTTTATCGACATGTAAACATGAAAACTCCATTAGTTATAAATTGAAAAGCACTATCGATAATGTTTTGTATTGTTTTGCTTTTATTGCCATTTCAAACTTATCAAAGTGGATTGGGATAAAATGATTGGATAATTTTTATCGAAACATATTAACATTTTATGATTATGCGAGGTTGTAAAAATATTAATATAAAACTTTATTTCAGGACTCATAGTTTTATCACTTATTTGATTTTGAAGTTAAAAATGCAACCAACTTGTGAAACATGTTTTTCGTACGAGCGGCAAGATTACCAAAATGCCGTCGGAAAAATGCATTTTTTGGTTTTGATGCGTTTTCTTTTTATTATGTTAAGCTCTTCTCAAACTTGAACTCAAAATATGTATTAAGACTAAAATGAAATCTTAAGGACCCAAAAAATCTTAAAATGCCTGGAACATAGTTGATGATAACCAAATATCTCAAAATTTAACATTGACAACAAAAACCAACTTTCAGTGAGACGACAAAAAAAATCGACCTTTAAATAAATGTTAACTTTGTTCATCACATGATAAGTTTTTGAAGAGAACATGTAAAAACGCAAAAAAAAATAAATTTATTTTTATATTTTCAACATAAGCCTACAGAGATTTATGAGATAACTTCTTGATTGGCTTAGTATTTGTTTAGTTTGATAACGTTTGATTAGGTCTTAACCATAAACTTACGAATAGATAACATTTTACATAACTTAATAAATTTTTAATAAATTTTTATAATATATAAATTTGAAATGTGGTGCGGAAATCAAATGCAAACATTTTGAAAAAAGCTAGAGTTTGATAAATTAAATCTTACCATGCATGTTCAAGTTGATTTCAGTTCTTTTGCTTAATGAAGTTGAGTTTTAACTTTTTAGTAAGTAAGAGAAGGTACAACTACATTTAAATTTATAAAAGAAAAAAATAAATCAGCGAATCATTGTAACTAGTACGCTATGTTTTTTTCTTATGATTGAAAAAAGGCACAGACCTTGCAATTTTGGCTTTTTTCTTCATCATCAAGTATCCATCTTGAGAATAACTGAGACCAATTTTAATGAAAAGAAATTTCCTTTATACTTTTATGCGTATTTAAAGTTTTCTAATTAATAAGCTGCAATTAAATGCGAAATCTGCGAAATCCTTTCACATACCAAAAGTTAAAATAACGGACATTTATTTAGTTAAACGAGATATTGTCTTTTAAAGTATGAATTCAAAATAAACAAAATACTTCGAAAATACGCAGTGTAATTTTTTTTTAATTTTGAATTTTGAGAAATTTTGAGTAATTTTTATGTATTTTAGGGTATTTTCAGCAATTTCAAGTATTTTTAATCGTTTTGATTTGTTTTCAAAAAAAAAAATATTTTTTTTCAAAAAAGAGTAAGAGGAACCTTTTATTTTGAAAAATTCTGGAAAATCTAAAAAATCACAAGATTATTGAGGGCATCTCGAAATTGAGGAATTTTGAGTGGATTTGAGTAATTTTGAATTTTTTAAGGTGAATGGAATTTCAGGTGAATGAAATCAGTATTATAAATCAGAACTCGGGAAAAATTGCACAAGCTCAAGTACTTTTTCTCTTCAGTTTCATGTAGCTATAATGTCTGTCTAACTGTCTGAGAGAAAGAGAGTTTTGAGCTATATGGATATCATTTTAAACAAAAGTTGCGCAACTCAGGAAGAGCAAGAGCTCCAAAAAAAAGTTAATGCACTGACTTAGAAACTTTAAATTCTTTTCTATCAAATAAATTGAAGAAATCTTTGGCGTTGGAATTTACATATTTTACTACCGAAAAGATACTTTTGTTTGAATTTATACTTAAGGATAAATAAATCAAATGATTAATCAAATACACTTTAAAGTATGGATAAAAAATTATTAAATAAATTTTAAATCTGTTGTACCTAAAACTACTCCATCGATTAGAAAAGATTAAGAAATATGCTGAATTAAAGAATAATAAAGAGAATAAGAAATATTCAAAAATGTCTCATTAAAAATTGCTATAAAAGCATCATTAATATATGTTCACCATCCTCGCACCATTCGTATTATCCAAAAATAATCCTGCCACCCCTTTGCCACCACATTTTTGTTTCGCTTTCTCAGTATTGAAACAAACCTCACACTTCATTTTACAAATTTTCTATTCCCGCCCAAAAATGCCTCACACAACAAAGAGAACCGACTTCACTGACACGAAGCTTCACGAAAAAATGGCGAATTTTAACGAAAGCTCCGAGAACCGAAGATATGTTGAACAAGATCTTCTATATTTGTACTTTAGTAGAAATTTGCCATTTTTTAAGGAATTTGGTCATTTTATTGTTTTAATGATTAGATATTCTAATTTGGATGATGTATGTATCGAAAAATAATTAAAAAGTGCATTAAACCATTCATAAATAATAAATTTAACAATTTTTTGCGTGAGTTCTCGTACATTCATACTCTTACTTGATATTTCAGTCGCCATTGTGAATTTGATTTTTGTATTGGAGCATCGGAAAATTTAGATTAAACTATTAAATCTTAAAGTTAAGGTTGATTCAACTTAAGTAAAACTATCTTCAATGTTTTGCGCTACTTTTCATACACTTTTCTTATCGACGACTGTGATTTAAATAGCTTTTTGAGGCATTCAAAGCTTTGTTGTTTTCATAGATTTGCACTGAAAATTGAATGTAATAAATTCTAAATTAATATCTTTATTTACTAATTCATGAGATTTCATGTTGATTAGTAGTTGGTAAAAGTCATAATGTTTTGTGATTCAAATAGTTCTAAGACTCAGTAACTCTCATTCAAGAGCATGATGTGTTTTATTTAAACTCAAAAACTCTTGTATGAAAATTCAATATGGCGATTTTCGAAACTTTTTTTTTGGTTTCACGAAACTTACAAAAAGTGCAACATATTTTATTTTAACAAATTATCTTTTACTGCTATAAATGAAATTTTGTTTTGCAGCGAATTTGAAAATTCTAAAGGATTTAATTAGATATTGTTGGAATCCTGGACAATTAAAAAAACTCAACAAAATGAGTGATGACAATTTTGGCCAATTTTTAATAAAATAATTCTGTTTAATAATAATTCACAGTATAATTATTCATAGTAATGATTCATAGTAAATTTTTAAACATTTCAATATGCATTTTAATAAATTTTGGATTATAAATGCAATTTTGATTGTTGAAGATCTTGATGGATTTTTGATAAAACTACTATTAGAGCTTGAATTAAATTGAAAATATTACATAATGGTATATCAACATAATAAAATCATAACTCAAGTAATATGTCATTTATCTATCTTTATGATAGGAATAAATATATAAATGAGGTTAACAACAAAAGACAGAAAATGCTTCTAGAATCTTTTCATAATCACGCTTATTCCATGCTTATTCAGAACTGTCGAAAAAAAAATTAAAGTCCTCGCTCATCGATCTGTTTTTGTCGTTTCAAGTTTCATAGGAAAAATATTTTTAGAAAATTTTCTTCTTTCAATGGCCGGGTAGCAAAATTTATGAATAGGGGAATGCTCATGACGTTTTGCCATGGCAATGAACGTTCTCTCTTGGTTGTTACTGACGCTTTGAAGTATCTCATTAATTTTGGTTTATAGAGAAATGTTTTAATTTTTGATTCGAGCCGTGAAGCGAGTTTTGATATTGATTAATGATATACTCATTAGTAAAGAACACTCGATTTAAAAACATAAATTTTGAATAAAAAAAAATATGTTTGTTCAAATTTTGTTCTGAAAAGTGCTTTGTTATTCCGAGTTATTATCAAGTCTTTAAAATGCTTAAAATGGCTAGTAGCCGGTATTTTTAGTAGCCTTATTGTATTATCTATTTGCATTGGATAAAAATATGTAACATCCACAGATTTCTGGCATAATTTATTACAATACTTTCAATTGCAGAAGAAACCCAAATTGGTTCGATCAACAGCTATGATTAAAAATTTTGTTGCATAAATGGATTAGACGACAATGAAGCATCATCATATCCTAAAATAACCGAATCATGAGTAAATACTAAATACATGCATAGTTTATACATAACATAAAATATAACTCTATGCGTTATCGTATTTAATTAATATTTCAATAAATCAAAATAATCAATAGTCAGAAAGAGAAGCTTTCTGCAAAATAAAAATGTTGCGCAAGGAAATTCGTGCGCCACAAGTTCTTCTACATTTGTACTTTGATGCTACCTTTCAAGATTTTGTTCGGAGGTTTTCAGATTTTTGATAAAAAGATGATGCAAATATGTTGATCTAACAAGTAGCTTCAACTTTCACCAAAGTTTTCATCAAAATCAAAAACCAATATGCTTTTATTTGGCATTTAAAGTTTTTCCAGCAAGTTCCCATACATTTAAACTACCAAGTTAGCTGTCTCAACTCTTCCAATATTATTTCACAATCATGTCTTTGCCACAGTATTAGTGCCTTCCAAAGCCAGTTCGTGTTTGGCTTGTTAGGTTTGCTCGAACGTTTTTATTTTTTGTTGCTTTTACTGCTTTTTTCTTGGTTTTTTGCTTTGACCGAACAGCAAAATTAAAGACGAAAAAACTAGAAAATACATAATATGTCCAACGATTTCTTTGAAAATAAATTCAATGACAAATTCTAAAGAAAATAAAATATATGCATTCGGCTCGGGTATTTGGCCTTCACATTTTTTCAGAGTTTCTGGTTCTTTTTGTGAATAATGAGTTTTACAGTATTTTGGGCTTAATGCTTGAATTTAAAATTTAGTTGTTTTTCGAATTCGGAATTTATGTTGGTTGATTCAAATCTGAATTCGTCGGGTCTGGTCTATTGCTGTGTAGATCAGGTTCTAGATCTAATCGAAGAGAGTAGGTTTTCTTTTAAAACACATATTTGTTAGTTTATTCTATTATTATCAATTCATTTATGTTGAAACCTAAAATTAGATCAAATTTGTAGAATAAAAATGTGGACTGAAAACTCAACACATTAAAACATGGAAATATATCAAAGAACTTCCAGCCCATATTCATGTTTTAAATTAAAATTGCAACATTTTAAAATATTTCATCCTACTACTGGCTCACACCTGGCTCAAAATATGAAAATGGGATGCATACAAATTATATTTCGCCACGAGCTAAGTTCCAAAGAACATCAAAATATTAATCATTTACCCGTGACATTTGCTAAAGTTTCGAAGAAATGAAAGAAATTTTAAAGTCAATTGAGTTTTATTTAATTGCTTCGTGCTTCAAAATAATTGTTTACGGTAATATTTTAATGCAATTTACAAAACCTCTTTATTTAAGCAACGTTGTCATATAAAGTATAAACTTAAAATAAGAACACATAGTTTATTTAATGCACTCCAGCCTTGATAAAAATCTCAACAAAAATATGTTCATCTTTTCTCGCATGAAGGCTTTATCATCCATAAACTCCAATTTAAATGTCCGATCATATTTCATTTCATTACACGCAATCACCGCTTTGTGTGACGATGATTTATTTCTCTAATCCACCACACCCATCCTTCAGTCTCAACAATATCAAGCAAACAAGCACAGCTTCAGAACTTTGCTATTAAAATCTGTAGCTCTAAATGTATTAAAAGTAAGAGCTGATATCACCCTAAATTATACATTTTCTCATTTTACAAGGCACATTTATTGTATGCCGTATAGGCACTAACAAGCGAGTAGGAGTTTATGTTTTGTTCTTTTATTCCATACATTCTGCTTTTATTCGGCTTGTGAATAACAATGAGAACGAAGGTCCATTTGATCCAAAAGTCGAGAGGAAAAAAATGACGCATAAAAAATGAAAGATGTGGAATAAATTCAAATAAATTCATATGAGGCTTAAATAAAGTGGAATCTCTGGAAGATAGAAAGGAGAAACAAGAAAAATGCTTAAAGACAGTAATTTCAGATCGTTTCAGATTTTCTTCTTGACTGTTTTTATGAGATTTTATGCTTTTCTCGAAGTTTTTTCTCGTGATATCTGCTTCGCTCGCATAAATCGCTTTAATGATTCTATTTTCTTGGTTGCAAGATAGAACCACGCGATCTTGTGTCTTATGAGAACCCCTCGATGCTGCATTATGAGAATTCATTTAAGTGTCGTTTTCTGTAGTGAGTTGATATTTTCCCACATACATATTATTCTGGAAAATATTAAAGTTAAATATTAAAGTTGATAATAAATTGTCCGCAAATTTTATTTTAGAATGATTCATATGCGAGGAGTCTCTTGGCAGACGTAAAATAGAAGTGCTTTCAATGCTTGCATAATGATATTTTGCAGCTTATCTAAAACGCGTTCAGACTGGTCAAATGTTTTTTTAAAGATCTTAAAATATATTCCAAGAGTTTTTGCTGGGATAAATTTCCCAAAAATAATATAAATCATATTTTTATATCTTTCGTTTTGCTGATTTCTTTCACCATAAATATTCTGGAATAAATAAAATCCTAGGTGATTTTGAAAACAAATGTTTAAAATTGAAAAAATAAAATGTATCATTAATTTCCCGAAAACTAGGAGCATGTGACAACCAAATATTCGAAACCCGAAACATTTCAATTCCTTCTAAGATAATTTTACCTACCTATTGTGTAATATTTTCCTTAAAAATTGGAATATTCCCCAGAAACAGATTCAACCCTCTGTTATTTGAGTTTCGTTGAATTTCTTATAATTGCGTCAAAAACCAGAATGTATGCTGAAAATAAAGCGGGAAAGAACAGACAACAATGCGAGACACATGAGTTTTAATTCTGATAAATGCATTAAAAATTATCTCACCAGTATCCTCAGCCCAAATCTAATATCTCCATTGAATAAGAAACGTAAGCAAACATCATTTGTAGTTGGGTATGTTAAATGTTGACTCTTTATCATTCTTGTTTGGTTCTTTTGGACGATTTTCTAATGTTGCGGGAATTTAAATCAACATCACAGGTTGTTTTTCCTTACGCTGTGTGAGGTCTTCGTTGACTATATCAAATTAATTGAACAAACAAAGTCATAATTTATGATTAAAAATTAAAAGAATATTCATTTTTTCAGGTCCATTTTCTATTGATTGAATGTTTCCACTAGGAAAAACTATGTAATAGCACAGGGTTGTAGTTTCGCACTGAGGATATTGATTTTTGTTTTTGTTTTTTATCATAATCCGGAATGTTATTGTTATTTTTAAAATTTAAATTGGAAAAACTGTTAAAATACAGGATGTACAGAAGGTTGAAGTAAAAATTGACACTATTTATTAAATTTTTCTGAACAAAGTAGTGAATTTCTTACCAAAAGCTTTTATAGAGGCGTTGCACAAGAATTCACTGTTACACATAAAATTTGACTAGGAAAGTTACTGTTTTTAACGTCAAAGTGCGGTAAATTACAATACAATAAAAATTTCTAAAAGCAATACGTAATCCAACTAAATTCTTTTTACAGTGCCTAACTCATTTAAGTTTGCTTACTTTAATATATTAACTTTACAAGCGTTATTTGCGAAGTTTCTTATTATCCTTGAAACTTTCAAATAATATTTCTTTCTTAGAATTTTAAAGGTTTTTAAAAAAATGTGCAAGCAATAAATTATAAATTAATTTCATTGTCCTTTTAGCGCCTTTGCTGACAATTTTTACAATCTATTGCATTTTCGTCATTCTTGCGCAATAAGAATAAATTATTTGAAAGGACACCAATAACACTCATAAAAATGAAATAAATAGAGTCATTAACAACTAGGATTGCTCATATTACCTTGCTTTTTTTCGCAAACTTTTCAAAAAACATAAATATAGCAAATTGAGACATCAAAGAGTTTGACAAATTTGATTATTAACTATTCACATCAAAATAATTTTTGTGTTAAAATTGTAATCAATATTTATGAAAAAGCAAATTTGAATCGTGAAATCGTTAAAATAAACAATTTGTATTTTAGTTTATCACGTGATTGTCTGTAGTTTTCAGTTAATTAGTTCAATGTCAAGTTATTAAGATTTGGATAGTTTGGAGCTAAAAAGTTTTATCTTGAAATTTAAAAAGAAGCAGTTTGAGTCTCATTTTTAGTTTTTAGTGATTAGTTTATACTTTTGAAAGCATATCGTCTGCCGTCCGCTATCTTCGGAGATCCTTTTGCAATTGAAATTCCTTTTGAGATCCTTTTGAAATTGCATCATGCAACTTAATTACGTGAAATATCGTGCAAATAGGCTTGTTATTTGTAAATGTTTGAATATAGATCTTTTAAATTTTAACAAACTGTTATATAATATTTATTTTTTGTTCTACTTTACATAAAAATAATCATTACATTATTTTTAAGGAATATTTTAGGCTAAGGAATAATACATTGTTTTTACTAGCACCAACACCTTTTTTCTATATTAACGAATGTTTCCTTGTTGCAAGAATAAGAAACAATTGAAAATTCTTCATTCTTCTTCAGTCATCTTCAAACTTCCAGTAGTCTTCACAAAATGAATTGCTTCTTCTTCTGGCAGCAGAAGCTCAGATTACAGCTTTTATTCAAACCAGATGATGTTCGCATCTTGTTCACTTTATGTAGACTTGACAATATAACAGAGGCACCAACATATTGGCTCAAAAATCTTCCTTATACCCACTCTCCGCAAACTCAATAAGTCCTATGGTTGCGCTATAATGCTGGACTTTTAGCAATACCAAAGATTGTTGAGCGAATGTACAATTAGTTTCATAAAATATCATTGCATTTTATAATGTGATTTATCCCTAATTTATCCCATATTTAAAAAAGTTAAATATGTTACATATATTCGATACGCCATTACCAAAAAATTATTGGAACGATTTCCTTCTGCCAGCATTTATAATTTTTTTAAATTCTGTACGGGCACCGTGCATCAAACCTCCAAGTATTTGCATTTAATCACACGCTCTGATAAATCACTGTAATTAGCGCACATAAATAATCTAAATAAATAAAGTGGAATTGCGAAACTGTTAGCTACAATGTTGAAAACAATTTACTGGGGCTATTATTATGTAAAATAGCACTAATGGTTATTATACTATATTACTATATTCTAACTAAAAGTTTATCGTTAATATACATGAAAATACGGAGGAAACACAGACTAAAAAATATAAGTATATAATGTGTTATTAACAAAATAACAAATGACGAGAAACTTAATCTCAAAACTGTGCTCAACTGTGTTTGTGTGGCGTTGTATACTTTTCCAAAAGCAATTCTACAGAATCATTTAGCTTCGTAATTTTATATTTTTAATTTTAATGTTTTTTCGGTTCCATAAATGAAAAACGAGAACTCAAATTAAACAATTTGTTACCTCTGTAAAAGTTTTATATAATAACATAATGTACATGTTCGTAATTTCGTTATATTCCGAGCTCATTCTCCACTATAGGCACTAATGTATATTAAAGCCGCGCATTTTATACTTTTATACTGGGAGAGACGCATTTGGGAATAATTTAACGTTGTTATTTTGTTTTTCATGGTGCGAGCAAATATTGAGTGTACGTGGATGAGAAACTCGGAGAGCAACACAAAATTTGTTTGGAAGGTATGCGGTTTCGTGATTGTAAAACTTTTTACTGCTTCAATAGGTATATATTTATAGATGAAAAATCTTATGAGATATGGGGCAATCCAAAAATTATGAACCCTAAAATTAATTTTTGAAGGGTTTCATATTTTATCAATAAACAGGAATTTTGTTTTGTGTGGTTGCAAAAAATTTGATCTAGAATATTTTATTTCAAATCCAGCATTGTCTTTTGAGAATGATGTAATTTTTTGTTATTGTGTAAAATCTGTGATGGTGTGTCTCCTTATTTGCATGTAAAAGTATCGTGACGGGTAAAAATAAATGATGTCACAAGCTTTTTGTTCTATTTATTGGATCATAAAACGCTTAAGATATGATGAGTAAAATTCTAGTAACATTAGCTCTGAATATTTCCACAACTATAACCCTATGAGAATATTGTGCGACAATCCTATGCTGAAATCCGCTCAAATTTAAATGATGTCACAAGCTTTTTGTTCTATTTATTGAATCATAAAATGTTTAAGATAAGGTGAGTAAAATTCTAGTAACATTAGCTCTGAATATTTCCAAAACTATACTCAACAACCAAATGTCACAACATTTCATCGAATCCATACCATACTAAAAATAAATCCATGGTCGGGTCGGAATATTTATTTTTCGTTATCTGGCTTTTTCCTTCACATACTTTGCCTCGAAACAAATAATATTGAAAATTTGTTAGTTATTCATTTTTTACTCTTTTTCATTTTTATTTTTTTCCCTTATTTACCCGACTAACGAACAAAATTTTCCGTTTGCTGGTTGTTGGCTGTAAATGAAAAGGAATATACAGCCTGCTTCAAGTGGGACAGAGAAGCAGAGAGACAGAAGTGAGGATAGAGGGGATACCTTCGTCTACACAAAGGCAAGCTGCCGACTGCACATAGCGAATGGGCTCATATACTTGTTCCATACTAATGCATTTTATGTGTAATGAATTTTGCTCTTTTAGTATTTATCTGTATTTTCTGCTTTCAGTTTTCGGCTTTTGAAATATGCTTTTGTGGAAGGAATTGCGAGCGACATTTAGTTTCCTGCAAAACGTTGAAGAGAGTACATCGTGTCCGATTAAAAAATTTGTGGTTAACTAAATTAATTGATTTTAATGTGGTTAAGGATCAGAAAATCCAATTATTAACCCTGGAATATTCGGAAAATTGTTTTTCACCTGGAAAATCTGAATTTCAACAGATTAACAAAAACTCGAACAATCATCATAAAACTGACAAGAAAATCAAGCATTGATCAAATATATGCTTTCACAGAAAACAGCAGCCGTTGGACGTATTGGATATCAGTGAATGTGTATTGGTGAGACGTGAACGTTTTATTATTAATATCATATAAGAGGCAGCTTATGTGGTTCGAACAAAATAACAATAAAAATAACAAGTTTTGTTGGAAATCGTAGAAGTTGGAAATTGTGCACATTTTATGTTCATTATGTACATAGAGGGGTTGCTTCAACTATATAACGAAGAATAAATAATTGGATATACATGGTCATAGCCATAAAGGCATAGAAAACATTAAATATATACAATATAATACATTAACGAGTGAGTTCTGTGAGTTTTCGATCAATTACAAAGAAGTTGTCGTTACGTGCGGAAGTGTTTGAAGAAAAATAGTGCAGCAACAGAACCTTTGGATTACTATTGGATTAACACACCAGGATTACTGTGTTGCATGCTGATACATGGATATTTAATTTGGAATAAAATGAACCCAAGGTAAATTGCTTTATTTCATTTCATTTGATAAATAAATTAAATCATCATCTATAACTAAATATTTATTGAGTTTGGATGGCTTTGTAGTTTTGTAGATTTTTTTTGGATTTTATTGGTTTTTATTAATTTTTATTGGATTTTATGGATTTTTATGAATGTTTATGAATTTTTCGAGATTTATGCAAATTTCTTTAGTTAACCAAACTTTATGAGTATTACCACACACTTCATAGACGGCCAAACAATATTTTTTGCCAAAAAGTAAGCAGTTGAAATGTCAAAGAAATATTTTATAGAAAATCGAGTTTTTATATTAAGTTTTGTGGCATGAACGGATATTTATTTTTTGAATAATGGAAATTAGGCATGCATAGGAGGGCTAGTAGAGACATGTATTGGTTTGGGACAGCAACGGTTGTGATAATTTTTATAGCATTATCTAAAATAATGAAATATTATAAAACAATCGAGTTGATTACCATTTTTCAAAATAAAAATTATTAACATAAAAAATCTTTAAAAAAATGAGAGTAGATTAAGATACACAACTCTATCTTTTTCCTTCACAAGATTATTCACTCATTTTTACGAAACAATGGCTCACGCTGTAATTTATGCTGGTTTCATGGTAATTTTTTATGCAGCGCAAAAACCGTACTAAAGTTAATGTAAACTATTCGCCTCTTAATAATTTTCCTCAAGAAACTGCACATAAATTAACAAAAATGAAAATCTTCCAGTCTTCTACCCAACTCCTCAGTAATTCACAACAACCCAACTTTCCAACAACAAAAGATAAATTACTCAGAAAACTTATTCCATTCACAAAGAATACTTATTATTTGTTCCTCTTTCGAAACTCTGAAATTTCTCAAACTCGAAAGCAACTCAGAAAAAAAATTTGTTGTGTCGGCATTTACTTTTCTAATAAACATATCTGGGCACCAACACTATCTCAGCCAGCAGCAGCATAGCTTTTACATCGTAAGCATAAAAATATCGCATGCATTGCGAGAATCACTCGGGTCTTATGCTCGCCGGTACTGGTGTCTGCGTGCGCCGAACATCTAGCAAGTCGGTTTTCTGTTTTTATGCTTTTATGTTTTATGTTTTATGCTGGCCTGGCGGGAAAAAGCCACCAACAACACTCTGCTGCTTCGTCTCGCGTTGACGATCCGAGAGATTTTTTGCACTCATAATTTTGTTTTATTTGTGTGGCAATATCTAGCAACTAAATATTTTATTAAAGCCAACAACTGAGCGTTGCTGAAAATTAAAAATTTAAATGATTGAAAAACTGTAAAATATAGAGACGCAAGCAGGGGATAGCAAAAAATTGATGTGATGAAAAGAAAAGAAAGATATCCCAAAAATCAGATACGATGCAAAAAACTACTACTAGTTCCGAAAGGTGAAAATGTGCTCTTTTAAGTTTGTATTTTAATCATGGGATTATAGTTTTTACCTTGGCAGGGCTCAATAGGCTTACTATCGGAGGGACGCTTTTTAAGATCTAATTTTTTTATCTCTTAAATTAATTAGAATTTTACAGTTACGATTTAAAAAATATTTTAAACTTAGCAGAGATTTTAGCAAAATTGAAAAAAAAATCATCTCAATGAATATTCCAATGAAAAATATAAAATGTATCATTCAAACAACTCCCTATCTCTGCATTTCATCTTTTTAATGTTTCAATCTACACCATTCTAACGGAGTTGTTTGAAATATTTGGCAAAGCAGCAAACGCTTCTAGCTGTATTCTCATTTGTCTGATTGAAATGGAGTGAGAAATGTCAAGCAATTTAGAAGAATTGTTGGAAATTCTATGAAACTTTCAGAGATTCAAGAAAATTCCAAAAATGATAATCAGCCAAATAAAATCTAACGAAAAAAGTTCCATCAAATCAACAAATCATCGAGTTATTTGAAATCACGCAGAGAAAAATATATAAAGTAGAATTTTTTATAAAATATGCATTTGCCCTCTTCTAATCGCACCGGCCTAATCTTTTCTTCCTTTTATAAGATTTCTGTATTATTATACAACCTTAAAAAAAATTTTCTCTTTTATGCATAATACTTCGATTTCCTATATCATTTTATATCCCGTCTCAAACCTCATTTAAACATATTTAATGTGTTTAAAGAACATATAAAAAATGGGTAAAAATCAGAGGAAAAGGAAGTCAGCTTATTGTTCTGACAAAACACTGAATATTTAATTTTAAATATAACTTTGACATGAATAAATTCATTATTCACAAGACACAGAAAGAAATCGATAAAATTATATTTTTTTGAAGAAAGATTACTTGGTTTAACATGGTTTGTGGATTATATGGGTTCTTAAAAAACAAATTTGGGTTATCAAAGTTTACCCTTGTTTTAGTTAACAAATGGCCGTTTCTAGTTTATTTAATAGAAAACATATGGTTCATTTAAGAATAATATAAATAATTAAATAAAAGGAAATGCTGTAGAAATTAAAATATATCGGAAATGCTTTACTTACAGATATTTTAAACTAAATTCTTAAATCAGTTCAGTTGTCTTTAGGAACATTTAAATCAAATTTCTTCCACAACATTTTTTTAAAACAAAATTCATGCATATAAAATCAATAAAAATAAATGTCCTTGATAAGAAAACTTCAATGAAACATTTATAGAGAATTCAATAAGGTACTTTTACAGGAAATTACTGAAATACTTGACTTTGATCTTCTAGGAAAATGAAGGAAAATGAAGAAAAATGATTTTTTTTGTAGTATATATTTTTTGCTCCCACAGGAAATTATATAATGTAAATATATATATAAAATAGTTAGTCTTTGTGGTATTGTGGATATACTTGGTAGAAAAATGATTTTCTTTAAAGGAAAGAAAAAACGTAAAATGTGGTATTAAAGTATTTTTAGATTTGCTTGAAATATGATTCTAGTTTTTTCGGATGAAATTTAAAAAATTTCCTCAAATAGTTATTAAATTTAAATTTTATCTCATTCCAGATATTAACAAATTCCAAAAAGTAAAATACTATGGTAGTACTAAACTTAGACACGAAAGTTCCTGCATTACATACCTTCAAGAAAATGGCTTCAGGACCCAGACCAAATGAGAAATCATTCTCCAACTCAAACATGTACAATAAATTCAACCATCAACCAAAAATGTCGAGTGGAAATAAAACGATAATGTCACCACTCACCACAATGTCCAAGAAGATGTTGCCTCCACAGTCAAACGTGGTGAAGACCAACACAGCTCCAACATTGGGCAAAAATGTCATGACTGATAACAAGTCCAATTTGCAGTTATCGCAAGCGCCTGTGGTTAAGGAAATTCCCAAAGTCGATACCGCAATCAAAGTAGATAACGTCATGCTACCACCTCAAGTTGAACCACTGAAATTGAACGACAGCAACAACAATAGTGATAAGAATGCGGTAAAAATTCAAGAAAGTCAGCCGATTGTCGCATTAAAGAGCAAATTTGTAGATAATTACAAGCCAGCGAAGGTGTCGATGGTGGACTGCAACATATATATTACTTGCAAAATATGCAAGGGGTATTTAATTGAGGCTACTACTATTGTCGAGTGTTTGCATACATGTAAGTTTAATGACTTCATTTACATAAAATAATGGAAATGTTCTTTTTGATGCACTTGTTGATTTTCAACATTTACAAATTAATTTCAAATATTTGGTTTTTTATAAGAATCCAAAGATTATGCAAAATATGCAATGAATTATTGTAATAAATACATTTTTCTCACGAAAACATTTTCCAAGACATTTGCGCAAATACATTGAAACTAATACTTTATTTATCTTTACAGTTTGCCACAGTTGCTTGATGAAGCACCTTCGAAATGAAAGCTTTTGCCCTACCTGTGAGATGATCATCAACAAATCCAAAACTAACATCAAGTAAGTCTATATTTTTATATATAAACTCTCCATGTACAATCCAATAACATCCTAAATCCCAAAAAATCCCGTTTTCATGAACAATTGAACAGTTACTCAATGTAACTGAGAAATTTTTCCAAATAAAAAACACAGCAAGATTTATTCTTTAACTTGCCTGAGTAGCTCAAGTAGAAAAAGTACCAGTAAAAATATCCTTAAAGCTGAAAACGTCGTAACACAAGTTTTCCTACCTTGAAGGCCGAAATCCTTAATTTATTTAGAATTCTGAACGTGGAAATCTAAGGGTTCTCCCAAGCACCAATACAAAGTCTTATTTCTTCCAAGCATTTCACTCTAAAAGAAGATACTTCCATATTAATTCCAAAGACCAAAATCCCGACCAAACCCAAGGGGGAAATTTGTATTTTTGTTCCCAAACTTTATTCCACACATTTCAGAAATATTTCTCATATATTTTATTCAATTTGATCAGCGCTTGAAATAAATTACGAGCAAATTACAACAAAAAAGTAAAGCATTGCAAGAGAGCAAATTCACAGCACATAAATCCACTTTTTGTTAGTAAATGCGTCAAAATTCCTATCGCAATTCCTCAATCGTTTCCATCTCTCACTGCTTTGTGCGATGCTTGCAACAAGCGGCGCTGCAATAATGGAATTGTGATGGATTTTAGTGGATGGAAATAGGGTTACACTTTTTGTGTCTTTTATAATTACTTTTTTTCGTGCGGGGTTTAGACAGGAAAGATGTGACACATATGTGCTGTCTAAATTGGCTTCGGTTTGACTTTTGGAGTTTTGATTAGATTTTGATATGTGGTTTTATGTGATTTTGATTAAAAATAGATTTTTTTTAAACATTGATATAAACATTGATTTAAACATATGATTATTGTCAATCCGAATTGCGTTATATGCATAAAAAATATTTGCAAGCTTATAATTTCTGGCACAAAATTAGATTAATATCATGAACATAATGCCAAACTCTTCATTATTCAACACATTTTGTTGTAAATAATAAATTCACAAATTCGTTTATAAAAATGATAACACCAGTTTCGACCTCTTTACCGCAAGCATACTCACAGTATTTCATGTTTTTTTATTACAAAAATATTCATGATTTGCGTGCGGTTTGAGTTATCAAGCTCGATTAATCAAAAGTCGCTATATTTTTTCACTTTTTCGGTATCGCAGAAAATAGAACAAGTGGGTTTATGCTAATTGCAGTGTTTTTACTAATTATTTAATGAGTTTGCATGAAAGGTTTTGATGGAGAGATATTGCCAAAAATGTTTTGTGGTTTCATGAAGATTCTCTGCTCTGATTTCAGAGAGTATGAGGGTAAATAAGTTTTAGTTTATTCTCAGTCTACTTTCAGTTAGTTTTGAATGACTTCTAAAAATTTAAAAACATGAATTTAAAAGATATCAAGTATTTTAGTATCGAAAAACTTCTTTATGTGCTAGATGAACAAAATAAATTCATATTGTCATCATTTATAGTACATACAGTTTAAAATAAAGGAAGTTGCAATTATATAAAAAATTCAATCATTTATTTATTTTTGATGATGCGTCAAAAAATGCGTCAAGTATCTAATTACTCTAAAATTCATAATAAAACACATTTCTAGTTCAAACCCTCATATCCATTCATCAATCCATTTAGTTATTTCACAACCAATCCCCACACTATAAACCCGTAATTATCTTTCTACCAACAAAACACACAAAATTGACGAGAAAACCTGAACTAGCTATGCGGCGACATATTGATTAAATATTTATAGAGAAAAGACCCTAATTGATAATTAAAATCCGACAAAAGATTATAATCAATTCCTGCCATCTCCCAACAACACTTGATGCTTTTGCACCAAAAAATTATGGAAAACTATAGAGTGTAAAGACAAACGCGAAAAGAATTAACGACAAGTCTCCAAAAAACTAAACGTATTAATTATAATTATGCAATTTATTCTCTTTTGATAAAACTTTTAAAAATCAACCAAAAAAGCGTAAAAACTTGGTAAAACTGAAAAACAGATAATAACACAAGCGAAACTAAAAAAAACTTGTCCCCCGTGTCGCTTTTTATGAATTTTCAGCTCAAAACTTTGTTTAAAGTTTAAGTAAAAAAGTCTGTTTTTAATTTTTAATATTTTTTGTCTTCGTGTTTTTATGATTTTTAACACATTATCTCGTATTTTTCTTATGGGCCTAACGACTTAAATCGAATAAAAGCTGTATGAAGTTATATAAAAATCGAAATAAATGTGAGAAACTCTACCAATACAGGCTCAGCTGCTCTCAAAGCCTAAATGTTATTGAAATCTCAAACCAAACTCAAACCTCTTGCCTCTTCAATGTACATACAGCCAGCTCGAGCCAGCTTCATAAACAACCCAATAAAGCAAAAAATATCAGAAATAGCTTCAACAAACACGAGGAAAAGAGAAAATGTTTACGAATACTGATGCAAGGGGATTTTTACATTTTCAGTACAAACTTGTAATGCTCATTCAATGCTGAAGTTTTATTGGTTTTTTAATACTAGAAAGTCTGCTTCAAATTGGGAAGTGGAATTTATGAAATTTTGCTAGTTTGTGAGTCTTAACCCTTTAACTGAATTTAAGCATTAATTTATTGATGGATGCTCAAATATTTCCTCTCATCAAATTGGAAATTAAATTCCAAATTTTTTGGAATTGATCTTTGTCGGAAACTTAAAAATTAGTTGTCACCAATCACACAAAATTATAAACTCCAGACGTAAAATCTCCTCCAACTCTTTTATGCATCATTTCTTTCTGAAATTGTTCACTTAACAAAGTAAAACTTTTAAATTTATTTAACATTCGAAAAAGTTTGTTGGAAAAACTTGGTGCATTGGCAGCAATAACTGTGCTGAGTGCGCTCCAAAGTGTTTTCACTGTTAATTGCTTAACTCGATTATGTGTTGCAAATTATATCCAACCAATTTCTATTCTCGCTAATGCACCATGTAAATTTTTATTTGCATGAAATTCGTTTTAACAAGTTTTTAATTAATTTTCAATTAATTTTTTCCAGATATGATGCCACGACTCAAATGATTGTTTATAAATTAGTACCCGGTTTGTACGAAAAAGAGTTACTCCGAAAAAGAGCATTTTATAAGTCAAGGCCACAAGATGCGTTGAGAGCTTCCCCTGAACAGCGAGGAGACGATACCGAGCACTTGATCTTTAGTCCAGCTGATCTTATCTCCTTGTCACTGGATTTTTCTGAGAAAGAGTAAGTATCTTAGATTGTTATTAGTTTAACATTAATTTTTTTAAGATTTTTTTTGAAGTTTTCTTCAAACTAAAAAAATATATTTAAAAATGCCGTACAATCAAAAATAATAATACTAACATTTTTCTTTTTAAATTATCTCTACAGAACTCTAACGGATCTCTCTCAAGACAACCAAATTCAAAATCTTCTAAAAACCAAATATCTCCAGTGCCCAGCCGGCTTCAAAGTGGAGCACCTTAAAAAGTTCGTAATGAACAAGTTCCTAATAAACTCAAGAACCTTCAATGTCGAGATCAGCTACAAAGTTAAAACCATCGTCCTTCCGGATCACTACACACTGATGGATGTCGCTTATATATATACTTGGAAGAGAGTGAGTTATTTTTATTTTTATTGATTTATGAGAAATTTGCAAGCTATATTAAATTTTCTGGAAAATTGAGGGTGAAATTGAGAAATTGGCAGAATTGAATATTAATGAGTTTTAATTAAAGTTCGCTCAAGTCCTTAAATTTAATGACTCGGTCATTATTAAAAAATTGAAAGACAAAAATTCATTTCTTGCATGAATTTTGTTAATTTTTGTGGAAACCAATTTATTCAATTATTGAGTGTATACTCATATTCAATATACCGTATCTAATTGCTTACTTCAAATATTTAATTCTAAGCAGAGAATTTTGAATCAAATTTGCTAACCAACAAAAATTTTACTCCTTATCTTAGGAAGCTCCGATGGGATTTTTCTTCCGGATAATCGCTAAAGATTCAAAAATGGCTGAGCTCCCTGAAGTTCAGCTCCGTAGATCTCCTTCCATAGTCACCTTACCTCCAATTAAAGAAGAAGAAGAATCTTCTTCTTCTGGCAGTGCTTCACCAAAGCGTAAATCTGTTACTTTCAAAGACAACGCTGAAACTCCTGAGCCCACTAAGAAATGTGAAGGAATAAAAATAAAAATCTCCGCTGATATTGGAAAAGATGGTGAAAAATCACCAACAAACTTCAAGGTTATTCTGAATGAGCCTAAAATTGAAAGTATCAAGCTTAAGGTTGATGCTACCAACAAAAATGTGAGCATCGTTAACAAGTCAGTGTCACCAAATTCCGCCAAAATGGAAAAACAAGAGCTCAAGTTCAAAAAACGTCAAGAGAAGTTAGAGAAACGTAATCAGATGGAAGCGTACTACCAAACACACTCAAAACCTGGCCCGAAGAAATCCAAATTGGACAAGTCCCAGCAAAAAATGGAACAACTGCTCCCCAAACCACCTAAGTTTAAGGTGCCAGAAGCCACAGAAGTGATGCCTAGAAAAGAAAGGGATGAGTACGACTTTGAGGACGAAATTGATGAACAGAAACTTGGTTTCTTAGGCTCATTTGAGCTTGCCGCTAAGAACTTAGTGACGAATGCTGCGCCTCTAGATAAATTGAAATTGAAGCCATTCAGTGCTCTTTCTAAGACACCCACAGCAACCATCACTCAATCAGGTCAGTCAACACAATCAGCTCAACAATCACTCCAATCACAAGTTCCCAAGCGTAAGCACAAAGATCAAGTCAAAGCCACACCAAAAAAATTCAAGTATCATATTGTGAACAACGATGAAGCATTCCAAACGAAGAAAATGCGGGAAGGCAATGAAATTTTGTTTGACCTTTCACCACAACCTCTTGGAACTAAACCAGCTCCCAACAAAGTCACAATGGAAATGTTGCAAGCCATGAACAAACAAAATGCTGAGCTGGCTGAAAAGCAAGGTGAAAAACTGGCAGCACAACAAACTCACCCAACAACTCCCAAGAAAGATCAACAATCCCAAAATCAAACAATGAAACCACCACCAAACGTCAAGCCCAAGAAGCTTCCACTCCTCCTTCCTAAAGGCATGGAACAAATGAGTCAATCTCAAAACACAAATTCCTTCATGATCCGCAAACAAGAAATGAAAAAACCACCATCTGAGATTAGCGTTACAAGAATCAATGATGGCAAAAATGTTAAGGTTTATGGTCCTAAGCCTCAATCAAAATCTCAAACTCCTCCTCAAATGCCCATGCTTGCTCCAACTTCTACTGGTAACGATGGTTTTTTGTTTCCATTCCCGCCAAAACAAAAATCTAACCAAAACTCTCCAGTTGCTCCATCTCAGCCTTCACTTCAGCAGATACAACAAATGCACCTTCAGCAAATGCAAATGCAACAACAAATTCAACAGATGTCTGCTGGTTTCAATTTTGGAAGGCCTAAAGTGCCCAAAATTCTTCCATTGAACGCACGGACTTTTGGCAGCCGAACGCCATTTTACACACCAAACTCTCCAGGGTATTCACCAAGCTCTCCTGCTTACACTCCTAATTACACTCAGCCGAACTTCAAGTATACTAATCCAACTGGCAACTACATGAGCTTTTTGGGAAAGAACTTCAACGGAAATAGTGGCTCACCTCCTCTAGGGCCACCAGCAGTAGATGAATCCAGAAAACGACCAAAAGAATCAACTAATGATACAAGTCAAGTTAAAAGAAAAACGCCATCTCCTCCTAAGTCTGATTCAGACCCAAAAGTTTTGAACATCTTGAATCAGATTAGTTTTCCGTCATCATTATCAGTCACCTTAACAAATGAACAAGAGGAATCCAAAAAAGAGCAAGTACGCTACATGAAGAATAACCCAGTAAACAACAACATTGAGATCATTAAGCTGCCCGACGCAGAAAAGGGTAAAAAATCGCCTTCACCCCCAAGTCTGAGCAGCCTGACTCCATCCAGTAACAACACTCAAACCAAAGAGTTCAAAGTGCCAGATCCTAAAAGACCCGCTCCCGTTGCGTCATCCATTGCAGCTGCACTAAAAGTTGCGGAAGCCAAAGAAACTTTCCAGCGGAAGTTTTTGGAATCAATCGTGCATTGCCAAAATAAGCAAGCAACCACCCAAAAAATAAACACAAATAAACCATTCAAACAAGAAGTAGATGAAGTTAAGCCAGTGAATCCACCTGTTGACCAACAGAAATCTTTAAAAGCTCCAAAGTCAGCTAAGGCAAAGTTCGACAAATTCTCGCCTGTTCCTTCATTAACTGAAATAATGGCTCAAAAACAAGATAGAGGAAAATCACTCTCTCCAAACTCTGTTTCAAATGAACAAACGATGAAAACAAACGCTTTGGATCTCTCTGGCCCACCTCAACCAAAAAAATCTCAAACACCTCCCGCAAAGCTCGCCGCAATTAAACCAAAAGAAATTGCTCCAGCACCTTCTAGCAGATCCCAGGAGATCTTGAATCCAGCAGCCATGCAATTAAACATGATGCTCAACGCTCTCGAAGCTGCAGCCGCCAAGAATAATTATGCTAGCATGAGTTCATTGCCGAATTACAGTAATATATTACTCCTGGATCAGCTCAGACAAAATGTGGAGAAATCAAATGCTCTACTGGCTATGCAGCATAATGAACTTTCTCAAAGGCAACTACACCAACAAGGAAATTTCCCACAGCCAAAAAATTGAACTAAAAGGTATGGAAACGATTAAAAATCTGTTGTGCCGTAAAATGGAATTGCGATGATTTAAAAACAAAAATTAACGGCAGCTTAAATTTTTTTCTTCAACAATCTATTTTTGTAAATATTCATGTTAACTAATAATAATTTTATACTGGATTAATCGATGGATATTTGCGCAATATTTTTGAAAGATATCGATTATTGCATTATTCAAAAATATTCAGCAGTGCTACTTTTTACTGAATAAAATAGTATACTTAGTCATGAAAGTTAAATAATGATTTTTAAAGAAATGTTCTGTTAAATATTTATTTTTGTTTATCAAACAACATCTACTACAGTTAAAATATTCAAACTCCGATAATCATTTAAAAATATTTAAAACAACATCACTTTAACAAAATAAAATCCATAAAATTTTTATGCTGGACAAAAACAAAAATGTAAATAGCTCGGAATAAGATAAGAAACTAAAAATTTAAAGATAAGCTCGTTTTAAGTGAAACAAGCAACACATTGGCTCTCATTATAAAAAACTTTTAAAAAATCGGAGAAAAAACTAAAAATGTGAAAAAATAAATTATAAGTGTAAGAGAAGGATAAGATAAAAATGTGTTAAAAAGTAAGAAGAAACTAAATCAACTAAAAATGTATGCATACTCGTATTTTTGTATTGAAATATTTGAAAAGCATAAAAAATATGAATATTTGAAATATTTTAAATTGTCAACCACAGCAAAAAATTATAAGAAACTCTCGAAAAATTGAGAAAAAGTTGAAAAGTGAGAAAACAAGAGAAATCGTAAAATAAGTAATAAATATGTTGTCACTTTAGATTTAATTTTCGTTTGTTTTATACTTTTATACTTTTATGTTTCTTATTATCTTATTTTAACTGAAAAGTTTTGTAATTTGTATTCTGTAAAAAAAAAATATATTCCTGAGCAGTCGAGAGAAAAGCCCGGCTATGAATTATTTTGAAATATTTGAGATGCTTCTCGCACAGCCGCCTTAGTCAAGTTAGTCAAGTTTTAAGTTTCTTTAATTTATTGGTCTGTAAGTGTAAAATATCATAAACATACAAAAACTTTTTCAGTTTTTAATGTGCTAAACAAGTTGGCACAAGGAATTTACTTACCATACTTTGGTTTATTATAATACCATTAATCAATTGGTAATATTGTAATTCTTAGCATTGTTTTATGGTATCATATTTAATTGTAAATAAAATTATTACGCATTTTTCGGATGAAAATAAATGGAAAACAAAAATATAAAATATGGATTTTTTTCTCATTAGAAATATTTTCAGTTTCAGCTGTTAAAACAAATAAAGATGCTGGATCGAAACGAAACTGACTATAGGTATTGTGAGTCTTGGAAAACATGAATTTTTTATATTTTCAGAATATTTTAAAGTGACAGTTGATGTAAGACATATTAATTCATATTTTTATGATTTCAGAAAATTTCTTGTAAAATTCCATTTAACTATTTTACATCTTTTATACAGATGACTAAGCGACTTATAAAAGTCGTAAATCTTCTAAAAATGTGTTTTTTTTTTCTCTACAAAAATTATTTTTTATCAAGAAGATCCAAACTCATTTCAATGAATAACCATAAAGGACTCAAAAGAAACATAAAACTAAAGAATTTTTTTATTTTATTAAGTAAAACTCTTCAGTACCATCAAATAAAACATCTACCATATACATTATGCAACAAAAATCTAGAGAGCATTTTATGTCCGTACAGCAGCAATAAAAACCCCTCAAAGACTATGTACTAACGAGCAATCGTTCCTTAATCCCCGGCAATTCAAATTCAAATCTCAGAATATAAATTTCAATTTAAAATGATTCAAAAACTTCCAAGAATTTATGAAAAACAGGGATTCATAAACTCATTTATAAATATATATTCAAAAATATCTCACACAACCCAATTATTCTAATCACTTTAAATAAATTCATATAAATTTATATCACTTCACGGAGGAAATTTAAATTCTCTTTCATATCAATAACTCTTACGCCTCGAGCTAGCAAATACACAAATTTTCACAATATAAATGGTATAAAAAATATTCAAGGAATATCAAAATTTCAGAGATATGGGCACAACAACTAAGCAAAGCAACAGAAAACATTTCTAAATTCATAAATTCATAAATTGCCCAAAATATTTTCCCTCTTTTAAATTTCCGAATTTCTCAGCTCAAAAAGTTGCCAGCTCCAGTTAGACTTTGTTGTTGGCCTCGTTCTCAAAGTACACACAATTTTAGACGGCACAAAAAGGAGAAAAGGAAATGATAAATAAATCCCCATGGCACTAATAAAATTGCCAACGGGTGGTTCAATTGGGCTTTTGGATGTTTTATGGAAATGTTTTTTTTACTTTTGAAAATGTTTTATTGAATTCCTATAAAAGCTGTTTAATTGATTAAAAAAAGTTCTAAGGGTAAAATAGTAAAGAATCACCCTGTCTTCAATAAACAACATAAATAGCATACTTTTGAAAGTTGCTTCATACCCTATTCCCAAAAAGCCTCTAACACCATGGAACAACAGCAGCAGCTCGCTTGAATTTTCAAAATACTCGAATATATTTGAAAATAAGCAAAATGTGTGCCTGCCAGCCCGAGAAATATCCAAAATAAAAAACACATTTTACTCGAATTTAACCAACAATTTTACAAATTTTTGTTATAAAGAAAATGCTCGTGCGGCCAAATCTAAAAAATATAATGAACGAAAAATTCGTAATTGCATTTGTAATAAATAAAAAGGAATATATTTTCGGATATTTTCAAATATATTATGGCATTATTGTTCATTATTGTTGAGAGCAGTTAAAATGAGGGTAGATTATACAACATCCCTTGTAGGTGGAGCGTTGCAGCAGCAGAACATTGAGCAGAACTGAAAGACAGCCGCTTGTAATACTTCGAATGCCTTCCATGCATGATAAATTGAAAAGTTTTGTACTGGAAAGATATCCATTGAGTTACGAACTCATTAAAGGGCAGATTATAGTGCTTCGGCAATTTATTTTTTACGCTCAAGCATTGTTGAAAGTGAAGGATGGAGTTTTTTTTTTTTTAATTTGGTAATTGCGGCAAATCACGGGAAATCTCAAATCTTATTAATTCAAAGGATGAACACAATATTAATTGTTTATTTTTTTTTAATTCTATAAATCTAATCGTCTCAATCTTCAAAATTTATTTTTAATTATATAAGAAATTATGCCGCAATCATTTCAAGTTTAAAATATACATTTATTTTAAATCAATATATATACACCCTCCCCCCCATTGCGTCCATCCTCCCTTTCGCATTCTTCTTGATTCCACTAAACCTTCAATTAGATTTATCAAAGAAGCTCTTTTGTGCGCTCTGCGTCGTCGAAGTTTATTTGTTCGGGAGAAGCAGAGCAAACGCAAATAATTTGACCTTCGTCAAGCCAAGCATACTTCCACATACTTCTCAACATACTTCCAGAAAACTAAATCATATTTTTCACAAGAACCATGAAGTCATACTCCAAAATGTTCTGGAGTGAATTGATAAACTAAACAAAGCGATTGTTTCTTTAGTGTTTTAGTGTTTCTTAATAAGAAAATTTTGTTTCTGAGAACGCCATAAAATTCACATTTTATCAACATATGTCACGAATGAATAAACTGAATATTATACAGAACTTCATAATTATATGTTTTCAATGCGTAATTGTGAGGCAGATTTTCATAACTTTAAAACAAATAAACCAAACACGGAGTCATCCAAGCAAGATTACGAAATATTATGCTTAAATTTCAATAAGTTGTATTTAGAAAGACCGAAAAATCTTAAATATGATAACGTAAACATAAACTTTGAAGAGAATCTTAGAATTGCTTGACAAAATATTTGTTTTGTCTGAAATGCTAAAAAGCCAATCTTCATAAACATAAATTTTTTATTTTCAAATTTCAAAACTTCTACCCATTCAAAGTCATAAACAAAAACACGAGTTTGAGAAATTCAAGGCCTTTAAAAAGAACCCGAGTTTCTAGAAGTTATTAAAGTTGACAATAAACATATTGCGAGTCCATTTTGTTTGAGTAAGTACCAACATACTACATTGTATTGAATGAACAGAACTTCTCACTTTGGCTTGTACTCATTTGAATAATTTACAAAGTTGTTGAAACAAAGTAATGTTTAGTTTTAATTTTAATTGATTTCTGGAAAGATCATGCTGAAACTTATTGACGGAACTTTACATATCGTAGCTCAAGATAGCAGAAAACTGAGGAAATGAAATTAAAGTCAAAGTAGAGAATTTGTCGCTTTCTTACGTAGAATGAGCTGTACTATTATGAATCTATACTGAATCTGTTTTTCATGAATGAGTTTTATAAGAATATAATTGAAGTCATTGCATGAACCAATATGCTTTTGAATTGTACTTATTAACAGAATGCTTTATCAACAATAATAAAAGTTATTGTTTCGAAGCCACCTAAGTTATTTTCCTATTATTTCACAACGCTCTACATTCCAATTTAAAATTATTATCGTTGCCGTCATTCATATTGTTGACCGATAAGGTTTCACAGTAATAAAAACAAAAATTACGTCATCTTGATTAGTCACGGGTTTAAACTTATTAGCTCGTTGAATGTTGATTAAATTCAAAATCAAAATAAATCTTTAGGTTTCTCTAGTTTAAGCACTTTTTTTGATAATAAGTGATATATCAGACAATAGCAAATATTGTGTGATCCATAGGTTGGTAGTTATTGTATTAATAACTTATTTACAATGAATTTCTAGAATAATGTCTATTTTGTCTTGAATTGAAGAGAAGTTATAGAAATTAAACTTGGCAAACTTATTTCTAAGAGCATATAGTTGTTTTATAGAGTTCCTTCTCATAGAATATTAATAGAAAACTTTATTTGTTCTTGAAAATATCATAAATATTAGAATCAATAATTTTTATGTACACAAAAATCCTATTCATAATAAAATTGTAAATAAAATTTAACAAAATAAGGAAGGTAAAAAACACATTTCCAAATTTACAGATAGCGTGCATTCTGCCATAAAACTGGCTAAACAATAAAAGGACACGTTTTAATCTATGAATAATGCAGTTTTTTATACCCAACCCAAAGTCGGAAACTCACAATTTATTGGGCTTATTATATGGCTGTATTATTCCCTTAATTTTTCAGAATTCTATGTTCTCTCAAACGGTCATTCTAATAATAATGATTTCAATATTGTGACACGTTTTAATGTTATCCATTTCAGCTGCAATTAAGGTTTAATCTAATTTTAATTTACTTATGGAGGCATTTATGTGGAAGTCCTTTGTAATTTTGTTGACCAAAATTAAAAGTAAATGAAAAACAAATCAGAAGTTTATAAGTTCTGTGGAATTTTTCTTCAATCTTGCAATAATTGAATATGAGCTGTTATTAGTCTTGGCCACCTTATTAGTTGTTGATTTTTACTTTGTATAAATGAGACTTGTTTAAATAAATTTGAAACTGTCTAAAATTCGACCAAACAGATTTTAAAATTCATATAAAATTATTTGGAGATCTTACAATGAAAATTAATTTTAAACATTTTCATCACTTTTATTTACAATTCTTTGAACTTATAAGCTTTAGCCAATTTTGTTAAAAAAAATTTTAGTTTTCTCAAAAAGTAAAAATAGAAAATGTGGTATTCAAATAATTATTTGTAAAAATTTGCTCTGACTATGAAGAGAATCTGACTGTTCAACTTATAAAACGTATCGCAAAAACGTTTTAATGCAACCCAAATTATTATTTGTGGCCAATCAATTTTTCAAGTTTATTACTTTTGGAGCGCCGATAATAATTGTAAATTTATATTTTAGCTGCAGTTGATTGCATTTAAATTTTCAATGCATTGAGTTTGACATACTGGTTTGAATTTTTAATCAATTGATTAAACAGTTTTGAAATAGCACAAAGTTATGCATATTCATGGCAATACATATTTTAATTCAGACTGATTTATTGCAGTTTGCTGTTTGTTGCTTATTAATAATCACTTTGTTGATTAATTGCATGAATATTTAATAGTCAAATTCTCACTTATATGGGAGTGTGACATTTTATAGATTCTGATGAAATTATCATTAGGTTGAATGGTTTTACGTGTTGCTACTTCATATTCAAATATAAAAATAGATTTCCTTAAAATCCTTAGAAAAAAGCTTTCTAAAAATACTGTGAAAAAAACTTTGCTTATTGTAGAAAAGAAATGGAAAATTTCCAGAACAATCAAATTTCACTCAAACTATTAAAGCCACTGTAGGAAAAGTTTCAGGTTTGGAAGATGAAGCCTCACTTGACAAAAAAATTAAATAATTTAAGAACTTGCCAACTGTAAATATTTTCTTCCCTTGTAAATTTGTTGCTAGATGAAATTCCTAAAACTGAACACAATTTTGAACACACTTTAAACCTTAATTTGTGCTCTATCAATGACTTACTTCTTTTTAGGAAAACTGCAGAAATTCAAGTTGCATGAATTGAAAAAAGATCTATAGTTCATGCATAAATAGTCTGCCCTAAACCCTTGATACTAACGTAGCTTATTTATATCATTGAAGTAAAGCTTATCTGGAAATTTTAATGTACTCTGCGCCATTTATTTGCAGCAATTCTCTGATATAATCAACCCGTTAAAGATATGTACAATATAAATTGTGATTATGCATCTTGTTTAGTGTGAAATAATTATCATTATAATTTATGAACATAGGCACCACTAGGGTAATTTATGTAGCAATTTCTCTTGATGCAATTTCACACGTTTGCGTTTTAATTAAAGCTATCGCTTTTTCGTAATCGCAAGGCACCAAAGTTCTGCACTTGGCAGCAAATTTCATGAATATCAGCAAAACTTACACAAATGCGAGAGAGAAAAACTTGAAACTCGGGTACACAAAATTACAAATTTAGCGTTCGCCAGGTCGCCAAGCGCATGACAATTTTTTTAATGCAAAGCAAATATCACGATACAAAACAGACGAGCGAAAAATACAAAAATTATTGTAAAAGTAAATAAAACAAATAAAGCAAGTTGCATTCGTCTCGGCCTTATGTACAATAAAACCCATTGTTTGATCAGCTCTTGGCTTAGATTCAAACGTTTTTATGTTTCAAATAAAAAAGTTGAAACAATTGTGAAATTTAGTTACTTAAAAATGTTCAAAAAGTTGAAAAATCAGCGTTTCTCCACTATATTCAAGTTAATTCGATTTTTTAGAGTTTATTCAATTTTTATAGTTTCTTACATAAACGAAACGCTTTTTGAATTTTTTTCCCAAGCAAAATGAAAATATTTTCAAATGTGAAAATACATGAAAGAAAAAATGAAATAAAATATATTTAAGCTTGAATAAATAATAAAAATTGAATATATTATATACAATTTAGTATTGAAAAAAAAGCACGTCGATTTTTTATAATATTCGAATATTCGTTTCCTTGAGATTTTGAGAAGACGTAAGCAGGGTGACTCTTATCGCAAGTGTAATTTAATTCTGTAAATAAATATATATTGCAATATTCCCCTCAAAATATAGAAATCATATTTTTAGAAAATGTTCATAATTTTGATATATTTTATATAATATAGAAAGAAATTTTTTAATGAAATGAGTCGATTCACCCTATAAAGCTGTTTATACGTTCATATAACGCGATATCGTGCTCTTTCAATATAATAAAATATATACATTTATACATGTATGGGCACAGGGTACTCCAAATGAATGTTATATCATGAAATATTTTTTTTGTTGATGGATAAATTAAATTGTCAAGTTTTTTATCAGTCCACCAAGATGAAAAATTTTGACTGCAAAATACAATTTTGAATAACCCTGTCTCCGATAATGAAAAAAAATCCAATCCAACCAACCAAAAACATAAACAGCTTTACAATTCAGCTACCAATACCAACTAACATACTCTATCAATTCTACACAAGTATATACCAAGCGCATACCGACGAGGGAACCTTTCGCCTGAACTGAATTTAATGATGTAGCTTTGATGTATAGATATACTGGCTTGGCATTGTAATATTGCTGATCCACCAACACATAAATATGAGCTGCTTTTTAGGCCTAGTACTTTATAATGTAGAATGCTATCAAGTAGAATGTGAAATTCTGGTAGACGGTAACATGAACGAAGTATGACAACGCGCTTATGAATAATTGAATACCTACATCAAACAACAGACTGAGGCTCAGAGAATGAGCTCAAAGGCACACACACGTAGCTTGTTTTAAAGCCTTCTGACGCTTTGAATTGTAGATGGTCAGGGAAGAGAGTCGAACTTTGTTTTTGAAATCGGTTGAGGTATTAATTTTGATTTAAAATAATTTTTTATTAAATTTTCAATTGTTAAAAATAGAATGCTTATGTAGATTCAAATCTCTTTTAATGAAAATTATACTGATTCTTCAGAGATATACCATAAAATTATTATTTTTCCTCAAAAAAAAATCATTAAAAAGTATTTTACCCCAAATTCTAGTAAAATTTCGGTTCCAACTATGATCTCTGGATCTGACGCTCTGAAATGGAAAATGTTACGACAACTAACGCATACAACTGTGTTGGTGCCAATTATCTGTAGCATAAAAAAAAACTTGAAGCAAAACTGAAGTGAACAGAAAATGAATGAAAAATGTTCAAGCCTGCTTTAAGCTTTAATAAAGAAGTAAAGATAAAAATATTTTTATGTCGAAAATAATGTTGGTGCTGCTTTTAAATTTGTGATGCTTAAATTTATTGATATTCGCAAAAGGCTTGAGTTATGTTGTTTTTTATGTCTTTAAGATTTTTGAAACGTAATGCAAGAAAACTCAGGCGAAACGGCAAAAACTGCGCAATTCAACGTACAAAACTATTTTCCCTCTAAAAACTCATTGCACCCTAAAAGGACTTTTTCGCTCAAGAAAATAAATTTTGCTCACCCTTTTTCCACTGAAAAAAAACCAAATTAGAAGCAATATGGCAGTTGTGTTTTTTCAGACTGGTGCCAAACATATAAAGTTTGCTTTTTTTTTAAAGAATTTTCTGTATTCAGGTATTTTATTTTTTGTGTGTTAGAAAGGTATAAAAGAAAGACTCTCCCTTGTTTTTACTGCGTTTCATAAGATTTTCCCTTAAATTGAATAATACTCTAGCAATTTTGTCACAAACAGTCAAGTGACGCAGAAAGTTAGACACGATATTTTAGGTTCTTCAAGAATTTTTTAGAGAACAATACTCTTTGAAATCAGATATTACAATTGTTTACATTGAACGCTTCCAAAAGTAGCTTTCTGAGAGATAATATTTCAAAAATGAAAAGAAGCTTATAAACTATTCCCTATCGTCTATTCAAGTCATTAGTCTTTACAGTTTACATTATAAAATAGATGCAATTAATATATTTTGTTAGCGTATATTTGATTTTGTAGAAAATGGACAAATTTCTTCGGATCTTTCTTGGAATTTTAAGATTGATGTGATTGCCCAGCATAAGGATTTTGGTTATATTATAAAAAGTCAACAAAAAGTGTTTAAGCAATATGTATACATTTTTTGTTAATTTACGCAGTAAAACGACTAATGAATTGAATTGTCTTTAGATCTTTTGGCTTTTTAACAAGTCTTCTTCATTTGCTCAGATGTGTCAAAGATCTTACAGCTGAAAATATTAAAAAATCCTAACAATGTAAATTTTATAAAATAGAACAACAAACAAAAAGTTGATTCAATTTAAAGTAAATTAAAACAAAATCTGTCAATAAAAAAATATAGCAATTTCACATAAAAATAATTAAAACATTCTCGAAAAATTCTAAACCTTTTAATAATGTCAACTTCTCACGACCCTCTTAAATTTGATATTTTGCATCATATCCGATTTTTTTTTGCCAAAAAATCTAAATTCTAAATATATCGAGCGTCCCAATACCTTGCAGAAAAACGTAGCAGCTGCAAAAATGGCGAAAACTAAATTTTGTTGCGCATTTTACTCTTTAACGTTTTTTTCTAGATCTCTAATGAGATCATTGGATAATTGGTTTTATAAGAATCTAAATTAATTCTTTGAGATTAATTTTTTTTTTAAATTTATTTTTGGGGTAAATCACGCTAAAAGCTCAGTGGGAGGACTTAAGTTGGTTTTAGATTTTTTTCTAAATTTTAATTTGTTTCTAATTTCATCTAGTTCTAGAATTTCAAATCATTCGAGTTGATGTAGTTAATTTTTGTAAAGATATATTATATTGGCGAGCATCAGCTTGAAATGATATAGATCAAAATACTCTTCAACTCATAATATATTATTATTACATACAACAAGTTTTTTTTGTCATTTCAAATAATTAAGCTTCGTTTTAAATATAAAATAATTGAAAAATCACTTCAAGAACGTTTATATTTCAGTATTCTCAATTGCGGTCTTATGTTTTAATCTCAGTTTAATTGTGGGAATAAATCCATAAGCATCATATTCGTTTCAATAATTCAACTCTCATGACTGATCCATCTGAATACATGAAACCTCCACCGTCTAATACCTTATAATTACATAGCTTTATTGATGTATGGTGCCGTCCATAAAATATCATTACGTAAAGTGGTAACAGTAGTTCAGAATAGTTTAATATTAAAGTTTAATCGCCGGAAATGGAAAAAGAAGTAAGACAAAGAAGTACAAGCGATAAGTAGTTGTGGAAGCAAGAAACAGACGCGTAAAAATCAATTCTACCGAAAAAAAACCTAGACCGTGTGTGTTTTTTTGTAGCTTTCTACAGTAGCAAAAACACTTGATTAATTGACAACTGACTAAACTTTTTATCTGTTTCTGTTGAGCTTCGTTGGTTTTGCTAACTTTTTATGATGCTCAAGAGATGTTTTAATTTAAAATCTATTAACATGTTGTATCGGCATCTTATTTTAGGGATTACATATTTTATAATGAAATTTGTAGCGAATTTTTGTTTTCATTAATATCTGAAACATATGTAGCAAATCTCAAGTAAATAAAATGGTAATAAAATTTTGCTAAAGAAAAAATGTTATTAGGTGGCATCTGTTTCTAAGCTATTAGCTCATTTTCTTGCATAATAAGCGTATTTTATTTGAAAAGCAGAAATTTTGTTGATATTTATTAGATTTCAGTTCAACGCTTTGCTATAGATCAATAGTCAACATAGTTTAGTATCAATATTAACAATCAATGAAAGATCTAGATTTTTTTGAATTATTTTGATTTAGAGAGATATTTTTTATGGATTATTAATTTGAAATGCTGCAATGAGATAAATATTACGTGTATTTGCGAACATAAGCATTATTTTCTAAATGATTTGCTATAATCATTAGAATCATCAGTACTCGATAAGACCCCAAAATCCCCTACATATTAATTCTATAAATTTAACCACTATTAAGTTTGCCAGTAATTTTTAACAATTTTCTGCTGTCAAAATAGAGAAAAGAGAAAATACTTTTATGATAGAACTTCTGAATGAAACATTTTATAAATTATGCAAATTCCATAATAAAAATGAACAGTATATTATCGATAAATTGCCTACAAAAAATATTTTCATGTTTGCTTTAAATTAAACAAAATTTAAACAATCATAAATTTTCATAACAACATAATACATGCCATCCATTAAAAAAAGCTCATGTTACTGTTAAACGTTCAATAAATCACCACAAAACTAAAGAAACAAATAAAGATGCCCGAAAAATCTGCTTGTGAAGCCAAATAGAATGAACGAATATCGAACTAAATGTTCCCAAAAGCCTGGTATAAATTCAGTCGTTAGCTGACTTTAGTGGCTCGGAATCATTCGTTGGCATTCGTGCTCGTGCTCCGCTCACAGATTGGGTTATATGGAAAAAGAAGGCGCGGTCATTTAGGCGGATCACATTTCCCGAACATTTCCCTTGTTTCCCTCTTCTTCTGTACACATCGCTTGCCGGAGCGGTAATATTTTTTTCTACTTCACACTGTGATGCAAAACTTGTATCAGTCGAGTTTTGGTTTTTGACAAGAAGAGTAGATCAGTCCGCAGCAGGAAAATTGTTTGTGGAAAATAGTCAAGTGCTTTGCGACTAAATTTGCTGACTGGAAAGCTGTATGGAATAGTAATTTGTGATTTAATTTGACTTGAAGTTTTGTGTAGTAATTTAAATTAGTGACTAGTTTTAGTGAATTTGAAAGTTTAATTTATTTTTCCACACGAGACATGAAATTTTTCATTTACGATATTATTTTTGCTGTAAGTATAGGTATTTGGTATAGATTTTTATGTGGGAGTGTGGGTGTTCGCGCAGTGCTTTTTCAGTATAAAACGGTAAATCTCTTCGATACTCGGCCTGCGTTTGTAGGAGATTTGTGTGAAGAAATGTCTATTGCAAACGTTAGTTCAGACAATTTCATTTCAATTATCGTGCAAAATATGATTTCGTGGCAGTTCGTGGAATTTTCATTCGGCTCATTGTCGGCTGTAACTAATGCTGAAGAAAAAGCATTTGCTGTAAACAGTAGCTATTACTCTGAAGTATTTTTCTAATATTTTGTTTTTCTATTTATCTAGCAGTTGTTGACGAAAATTGAACAGTGAGCATGAAGTCCCAAAACAACGTCAAAACAATTCTGCGGAACTGACACCGAGGTTTGTATAAATTTAAGCTAATATTTCACAATTTATTGCAACATAAACAAAATTTGTTTGATCATGTCAATGCTGACAAAAATTTAAATATTTATTCTATTTGCGAACATTCGCTGTACGTCTACAAAGTAAACAAAGCATAAACAATTTTTTTTATCATTTTTAATTTTGGCGCCATTATTAAGAAAATATTTTGATAATTTTAGTAGGAATCAACAAGATTCATCTTTTTTTTTTAATTCGAGAGCTAAATTTTAATTTATGAATTCCATGAAATATAAAAATATTACTTTCAAAATTTTATTAGCTCTCACAAAAAAAATAATATCATTTCAAAGTCAAATTTCAAACTCGTGCAATAGCAAATGAGTAACTTTCAATGAATGCAAATGGATTTCTGTGAAATTTTCCGGTCGTTAAAATTTATTCAAAGGCAATCAAATATTTAAAAATATTGTTGAAATTCAAAATAGAATTGGAAAAGCATCTTAATAATTAAATTAAATTTTCAAACTTTTCAAAAATGCGCAAATGATTTTCAAGCAATATCTCAGTGAATAAATTTTGGTATGCAAATCACTTTTTCTGACAGAACTTTTCTAAAAAATTCTTTTGCAAGTACTTCATTGTTGTCTTCTGCACCAAAATATTTAGCATATATGTTCCACCCGTGCTTTAAATTCCACTGTCATGCCATAATATTCAGAAAATCAACGATATCAACGATATCACGAATATTAAATTGCAGAGCACATAAAACCACATTTCTTCAACTCCAACAAACTTCGAAATAATTAGCGATCAATTTCAAGTATTTATGGAATGCTTCCGTTCTTAAATCCGAGCCATGATTTGAACATATCATTACCGTAGACGGTTAAATGTAAAATAATAAAATATAGTAATGTCGAATTGAATGAAAAACTTAATATTAAAAAAAGCAAAAAATTCAACTGCAAACCAAAGTTTTCATGCATTTTCAAGTATTTCGTGTACGAGCCAAGAAAAAACAAGTAAGTTAATTCGTAAAAAAGTCACGTATTTTTATAATAATAAATTGTAAAATTGTATTTTTTAATACTCCGATACGATACATATAGAAACATAAATAAATTAAAGAAAAGATACAGAAAGAATGGATTTCAATATTGAAGGAGAATAATGTGCATACGATGTGGTTTTTTCGCGAAAGCGAATTAAAAGCAGGGAAAAGTGCAAAACTTCAAAATTCGCGAGCTCGCTAAAAAAAACTCGCATTTGGCGATGAATTTGAAAATTGCGCTTTGGTTTCTCGCCAGAAGTAACAAATGTACACAAACAAGGCTGCGAGTACACCGCGAGTACATGAAAATAAAATTTTTGAACATTGCTTTGAACATTTTTTATCGTCAAGTTGATTCAACAATAAGATTTGTTACATGCATTACTTGGAGGCATAACCACTTTTTCAAGGATATCGGGTTTTGTCGTGGTAATGTGTTAAAACATTGGAACTTGGGAGACTTCTCGTGGTAATAGTTCTTCTTGGAATATATTCCTATTTTGAAGATGTCTGGAAAGTTTTTCAGTTTTCAGATTAAAATTAAATCCATTTTGCATAATTGTTAAATTTTGTTACTAAATATAAACATATGGAAAATTAAAAAGATTAACAATTCAGATGAATTTTAATCTCATCTTAAATCATCCAGAAGCGTATGAATAAATTTAACCTTAGCATCTTAATTTTTATTCAACATACATTCAACAATTCCCTTTTCTTCATACTGAATAATCTGAGAATTTCTAAAGAAATACTTGGTGATTGTTAAATGTTAATATGTATTGAAAGAATTTGTAGATAATTATATTCATGAAAAGTTGAGAGATTGAGATGTTCAGAATCCTTTTCATATAATTCCGACCGAAATTATTAAATTCATCCCTTTTTTCCCCCGAATATGCTTCACAGAAATTATATTATATTCAAATCCGATTTTGAGAGAAAGGTACTTAAAATTCAAAAAATGAGAGGTAAAAAATAGTGGAGTAAAAATAATTCTGCAAATATGCTATTATTTGATATCATGAATCGTAACATAATTACAGATTTTATTTTATTTACCTCAGTTTATTGTGTACAAATGGGAAACTGACATTTTAGCTTTTAACTTGACAAAATTAAATTTTACGCTAATGAGCTCGCCCATGTGAAAATTATTTGAAATAATACTGCTCAAAATACATCAACTTAATACATTAAAATATCACGAAATTATGGAATGTATAGTATTTTAAAACACTGCTTTATACTGCTCGGAACACTGTTCATATGTGTAATTTAATGCATTTTGAACAGTGTTTTGCAGTGTTAAAAGAGCAGTATTTCTTATGTATTTCGAGCAGTATTTTGTAATATTTGGCAAAAAAGAAATTTTTGTATGTAGGAATTGAACTTCGAACAAATCTGAATTTTTTTGGGAAGTGAAGAATTGAACTTGATGTTGCTGGTGCGCGCGGCTGGTACTGCTGGGTGAAGGAAATATTTTATTGTAAAGCAACAGGCTTAGGTTGAACTTGAAAAGAATTGAATTTAATGTAAATATATTAAAATAATTAATTTTTAAAATGCTCACTATTAGAAATCAAACCACAAATCTAAAGTATTAGTTGAAAAGAAATATTTTTATTGAAATTGAGTTAACTTTTGAATTTTTTTATGCGATACTTTATGTTTGAAGCAGGAAACTTTATTTTATTGATTTTATTGTCCGGTATTTTATTCTTAATTTGATCCTATGCGTTTTATATGGAGAACTCTTAGATGGGACGAAAGATAATCTTATTTCACCATTATCCAACAATTTTCCTGATAATTGAAATCCTGCTCTGAATCAGGAAAAATATTTTTCTTATGAAAAATATGAATTTTGGTAGAAGTTTTTCAAAATAATTAATCAAAAATTTAATAAGAAAATTTGAAGTTTTGGTTTGACTTTAATTAAGTATTTTTTAGATTAAAATATTATTTAAAAAATTAGTTAAATAGGATAAATATGCAGTTTTTGTTTTTAGTAAGTTTTCAAAAAAATGTCAAAACATTTAAATTCTTTTTACTTCGACTAAAAAAGTTGTATGCACCCAAAAAACAAAAAATCTTTTAAAACTCACTAATAATGAATAAATATTGGTGTCACACACCCTGTTATCAGTTTTTGCCGCATTTTGTTGCTCCACCATGTAAATCCCCAAACAATCAACCGGTTCTGATGAAACTCAGACTTTGAGAATTATTATGAAATCTATAAGTATGTCTATACATTTTAATTGTGTTTTAACAACGCCATCTTGTAGCTCCAGTACAAACGATCATTCTTCATACAAAAACTTTTGTTAAACCGAAAAGCTTCATAAAATTCGATTCATGCAAAAATATTGTATTTGTCTCAAAACACCGAATTCCAAAAGATATTCCGAAAATATTAACCCATGACCAAGTGGTCGAGCTTCAAGAAGAACAATATGTCAAATTTGTATTGATGCTCCAATTGCTCCAAGCATCTGCATGATTTAGATTTAGCTCAAATTTTCAAAATAACCTTCTCTTGACTATAAGAAAATTAGAACGGCTAGATTTACTATCGGGCTGGTCCTTCGAGTACCTGTCATACAAATGTTTTGATATTTTGTACTTTTTTGCAATTATATAAATTTCGATACGGCAGATTATAAAATTATGTATTTAGGCTGTATTATGACTCAATATTGATAAAACCTTATTTCAATCAAAGCGCTTGATTCAACAAATTTATCAGCAATAATACAAAATAATCTCCACGCGGCGCTCTGATTGGATATTTAAATGTCGGTTCCATATATTCGAATAGATCTCAGTTCTTATGTTATCAAAGAGCCTGCTAAAGAACCGGGATTTTTCGTTATTTATCTTACAGTATTGTAAAATGTGTCAATTCAATTTTTTTAATAAAGGAATATAATTTAAAGTCTTACATACATTTAAAATACTTTTACTTCAATTTAAATTTAAGAAATCAACTCTTGTTTATAGTTTCTTATTAAATCATATTTATTTACTGAGTTTTAAATTATTTGATCATTTTAATAAAAGATCTTGATAAAATCAATGTGTTTTACAATGTATTTTATAGTATTCAAAACACTGCAAAATACTGATTAAAATACTTAACATATGTGTTACATTCTTAGCAGTATTTTAAAGTGTGTTTTCACACATTAAAATACATCTGATAATTGAAATTTTATGTATTTCACACTGAACTTTGACATTATTAACAGTGTTTTGTAGTGTTTTGCTGTATTAACAGTGTATTTTAATATTGAAGGCATACAGCTCATTTTCACTTGGGTCGCTGAAACCAAATTCACATTTGTTTTTACTGTATGTAAATAAATTCTTTGAATTATATATTATTCACTTTCCTGTTATTTTGTAATTCTGTTTCGAACTGTAGACTTTAATCAGACCATTAGTAAACATAAATTATAATTAATTGTTATAGTTGCAGTAATTAAATTCACCATAATTTCCAAATAAACTAGTAGACTCATTTTTAATTCAACAATTAACAAACAAAACATTGTTTTGAGATTATTTTAATTTTAAAAATAAGACAAATGAATTGCATTGGGATGAGTAACATTAAGGGTTGTGTAAATATAATGTCACAGTAAAATGTATAATGAAATATTTCAAACTCTACGCACAAATAAAATACCTAATTTAAAGGTATGATTCATGTTTCATTCATTTTAAATATCAAACTCCTTAAAAAAATTAATCAACATTTATCACAAAAACCTAAATTCTGTGTTATCGCTCCAGTTACAATATTCATCCAACAAAATATAAAGCAAAAACTGATTACAACAAAGTCCTGCAAAGAATTTAATCTCATTTATAATTAAATACTTCGTGATAACAAAAGTGCTGAGGCACCAATTAATACGAGTCAATTCATAATCAACAAGACATGAAAACAATGGGCTCTGATGCAAGTGATAAAATTATCACTTCCAAATCTGTTCGTTAAGAGAAAAAAAATATTATGGAAATGTATCTGGTGCCGAAATACAATTAGAGGAAAGAAAATCCGCTGAACAATCAACATTTTGCCGTTTGATGTGAAAAGCGCTAACCATCAATCACTTGGCGCTTCACTTGCCAACCCTTCTATTGCGCATGCCTCAATTTTGTTATCACATTTTTTTTTACTTTAAAGCACAGCAGTGAGCAATTTCGTTTTTCGGGAATTTTACTTTTTGTTCATTAAAACTTCCAAAACCCAATTACCCTGGAATGGTGAAATTCTTAATTTAATTGGACACACGCTCCTCTATATTTTTCGGGTATTGCTGCTGGTGTATTATTAATCGTATTACGTTGCAACATTGCATACTAATTGAACGTAGCTGGAAATGATGCTACTAAAAATAGGTACAGTATGGCAATTTTGCAATATCGAGAAAAATCAATTATGTGTCACATTTTAAATCCGTGCCAAGGAACGTGATTTTTGCTCCGGATGAGCATCATCGAAAATACCTACGATAGAGATTCAAACGAAATACGCAAAGCTTTGTTTTTTGCATTTGACATCAATTTAAAGACATCTTGAAATTGTTTATTCAATAGAGTGTTTTTTAAAATCTTTTTTTGATTTTTTGCGAGTATGTCGAAGTATATCAAAAGTTAATAATACAACGATGAGATCAGTAATAGTCAATCTATGATGCAAAATGTTTATAAAAATTTTCATTTAGCGAAATTGTAACATTTTAGCTCATTAACCACAAAAATTTTCAATCAATATTCATCATCGCACTCATCTCAAATTTACTAAATATCCAACAAGACTAAAAATAGAAATATTCATCAACTGTTTCTGAACTGCAACTATATTCTGTTGCCGCCTAGTAAAACCACCTAAATTCACGATTTCGGTATCTAAAAAAAAAAATCAAATTTAAGTGTCGATTCGATTGATTGATTTTCAATATCTTCGAAAAATTGCTCGCAATTTAATTTGCGCAGATTTCTTATTGACTTTCTTCAATCGTTAATTTTGTTGTTCATACATAAATAATGCCATACAGTATACATTGAGAGTAAATGCGTTTTGATTTCCAGTAAATTTCAAACCCTTCTTGTGAAATCATTCGACTGTTAAAAAATGTGTTTTTAAGAAGAGTGCTACACAATGCATGCTTTTGCCGGGTACTTAACTTTGTAACTCCACAAATATGTGCTTCACAGCAATCTTTATGGAAAATAAATATCTTTATAATGCGGAAGATTTTTTAACTGGAAATTGACAGAATTTTCAATTATTTTCGAGTTTTATACAATTTTACACTATGCAAAACACTATAGAAACGAGACACTTTTGCTCAAATAATTACTCAAAACAAACGAAAAATTGACACAGAATGGTGACGTTATAAAGTCTGTTTTAATGGAACTTTTTCATGCAACAGCTATAAAGCATTTTTTTTTCTATACACCACACTAAACTATACATTATATCACTATAGTGCTGTATAAACGATCACTCCCAGACTTCGATACAATATTTTTATCGATTTTAGCTGCCTTTTCTCTCTTTTTTTAAATTTCCCAACAAAATTATTTATCCAATTTTTATGCAACGAAATATACTAAAAAGCGATATCACGCTGTGAGTCGGTTAAATTGGTTAAATTGACAGCCAATATTTATATTTATATTAATTCAATACTCGAGACTGGCTAAAACATTATGCTTGTAATTAATTAAACATAACAATAATTAATTTTGAATTATTCTTTTCGTTTCAGATCAATTGAAATCCAACACACTGTATTACTGATATTATCGGAATAATTGCATTAATTGATATAATTATCTTATTGCTGATCTGAAAATTCAAAACTGGGAAATTGGTGGCATCCAATTTTTTATAAGACTTATCATAAGAACCGCACAGTACAAACAGCTCCAAATTTATGAAATTAAGAAGAATGTTGGAATCGACAATAAACGGCAAAGATCTGAAACTGGCGGTTAAAACAACGTCCACCAAGAGGAAAGTGAGAGAATATGGGGAATTGATTACATGCGCGATCTGTAAAGGTTATATCATAGATGCAACGACAGTCAGGCACTGTTTGCACTCATGTAAGTTGATACTTTTATTGGTCTCTAAATATTGTATTTGAAAATGATTTGAAAATGGATAGGTAGACAGTTTGAATGGATGGATCGGATTGAAGATTAATTAAATTTTTTGCAAGATTGGCAGTTTCTGGCCTGTAAAATTAATTTAATTTTAGTTCTCAGACAAAATATAAAGTATAGTGAATTTTCCGGTATTAAAATATTCAAAAATGTCTTAATTTAAAACAACAAATAAAAAGTAAAGAATCAATGAAACGGGTAAAAGTCACGTTGGCTAGAATTTCATCCCAGATAGCTATAAAAAGCCCTCTGTATCTCTAGAAAACAAATCAGTTTCTCAATTTCACATTCAAATAAAGATACCAAAAAACGCTTATCCCATAAATTCTTTGCAACGTGTCAATTTTTTTCTTATTTCATCGAGTCTGTTCACGAACCTACATCATTCTTCACTCAAACCATCTAAAATGTTCCGCAGTATTGTCTGTTTATGGCTATTCCTTTTTGAGCCTCAGCCAAGAATACACACAGCACTCCACCCACAACGTAGAACAGTACAGCACTTTTTATATTTTATTTTCTTCAGCTCAATATATCCAAATTCCAAATACAATATATTTTCTTTTATTGCTTCTTAACCCAAAAAAAAACTAAATTTCTTTTTGTCGGATGAAAAGTCTTTGCTGCGAGAAATTGACAAAAAGTTTCTTGACTTTCTGAGAGTTTGAATCTTTTCCAATAAACATCATTGCAGCAGATTGTTTCTTGGCTTTTATCCAAAATTAATAATGTGTAATGTTCTCTTTGGGAAATAGTTTGTCGAACGTGCATCGTCAAATACTTGGAGTTGGCAGAAAAAGTCTTAATATATTGCCCGAAATGTGAACCTGGGCTGAAACGAATCACTTTAGATAACTTGAGGTAATTATCTTTTAGCAGTTATTGGTTCTAGGAATAAAAAATATTATTCTATCTATTTTTTCTGAAACTTATTCAGGCCCGATCCGCAGCTTCGATCGATAATCTTCAAATTAGTACCAGGACTATATCAATCTGAATGCCAAAGAAATAGTACATTTAATCAAGTAGAGAATTTATATATCGCTAATGAGAAGCTACTGGCTCACTACCAGCAAGAAAAAGACTCCAGCATCAACTTTGATTGTGATAAACGATTACTGGAGCAATATTTCTACTCACAGGATGAACCAATCAGGTGAATAATTTATTTGAAAGTACATGAATCAATCATTCTGACTGATTAATTCTTCAATTAAGCATGTCTCTGGAATACCACATGGAGTCTATTTTCGGGCTTTCCACGTCAGACTGTTCCAATGTTCCACAAGCTCGCTATTTGCAATGTCCGGCAGCCGTTAAAGTGTCTCATTTGAAGCGCTTTGTCTCTTCAAAGTACGATTTGAATTGTAGCAACAATTCAATGAACATTGACATTATCTACGAAGATGAAATTTTACCACTCGAGTTGAGTTTGATGGACATTGCGTATTGTTATAAATGGGAAAGGGTAAGCACACTATTATTTATTTTTTACTGTATAAATTTTCTACACATCATTTATTTGAACGATAAATTGGAAGCAGACAAAAAATCTTAAGCAACACGTTTCCATTATTCAGTCAGTTTAGAAATTCAAACGCTCTCCAGAATTTAATAATGATGTTTTCTTTGCTAGCTTCATACCGTTCAAATATTTGTGGGAATGACAAACAAAATTGATGTCGTCATTATATGATTGTAATTGTATTGCATGACTGTCCAAATAAATTATTTTAACATTATCATTCTCTGTTCGATTCCTGATTAGGTGGCACCAATGAAATTTTTCTATCGTATTTACAAAAGCTCCAAGTCGAAAAAGAAGGCACCAAAAATAGTGGCAGAAGTAAAATCTGTGCCTGTTAATAATAAAGAAATTATTCCTATAGAAGCTTTAAACAATAATTCTATCAAAAATAAACCCAAATATGAAAATAAAATATTCTTGACGAGAAGCAGTCCCTCAAAAGAGCCCAAAAGGACTCCATCTCCTCCTCCTCGTCATCACCTCAAAATGATTATTGCCAAGAGACCTAGCCCTTCATATACAATTGAGGATAAAACAAAGTTGAATAAACCTAGCACTTCTGTGAAAGATTTCAAGCGTTTACGCAGCAACGAAATTAAATGTAACGAATATTCATCAACAACATCTTTTCTACCAAAAACAATAGAATCATCATCAGTGAGAAATAACGTAACTGGAACCGTTCCGCATGATGATTCCAAACATTTGAAATCGTATGATTACGGCCGCTCTAAGAAGATCGACAAAGACGAAGAAACTTTGTTAAATAGGTACAAAGAGGGAAAAAACAATATTCGCATTATGCGGCAACGCCGGTTTTCTACTGGGGAAAGGTATTCCAAGCCAAAAAAGATACCCGAGTACGATGTTCCTAAACTAAAAATAGAATTACCTAGTCTGAAAACAAAAATAACTGTTCCTAAGCAGCCCAATGAGAACTATGCAATTTCCCCAGCATCTGCTAGCCTCAAAAGCCCTACTTGTACTAAAAAAGTGCGTTTCATGTTTCCAATTGAGAACTTGAAAATAAAAATTGATCGAAAAGACCCGAAAGAGACTGAGAAGGCAGTTGAAACAGATTCTCAAGTAGATTTGAAGGAATATGCCAAAAGGATTGGATTAAAACCAGTTGAAAGAGCTGCTGAAAATATTGTGCACAAAAAACGTAAAAAATCAAAACATTCTAAAGATGAACCTAGCTCAAAGAAAAGAAAATTGCTGGCTGAAGTTTCCTCTTCAATGGACGAATGTTTAAAATTGAAACTTAAATTGAAAGGGGTGAAGCATGAAAAACATGAGCGTAAGAGCAGTCACATTTCAGAAGAGAAAAATGTCAAAATCGAAGATAAAGAAAAGAAAAAGCATGTTGAATCCTCTAGTATACAAGATCAACGCTCAGTTGTTACTGAACCAACAAAACACCTAGTTTCAGAGGAAATCAGGGTTCAAAATCATATTAATCCACTTACCAACTTACAGCCTATGGTTTGCATTCCCAACTTGAACTTGAAGGAAATGGAAACTGCAAAGGCGTTGGTTTCAACTCCCATCGCAAATCCTCAACATAAAATTTTAAAGCCAAATGTAACTTTGACCTCAACTGTTGTAACTCCTATTACTAATACAATTGACAGCACTATCAATAATATCACCAAAAAAGTCGAGAAATGTGTGGCATCGCAAGGGTGCCAAACAAAATCATCATCGTTCACTCCAAGATCTCTCACCGCAAAAATGGGATCACCTAGTGGATCACCTAAACTTCCAATCCCCTCACAAAAGATAAACACTCCTACAACAACTCAAGTCTCCAACATTCGATCAAAAAGTATGCCACTGTCATTAGGATTGTCTCCAATATCACTTCAATCTGAACAAAACTTGAAAAGATCGCTCAGTGCTGACTATGCTATTATCGTCAGTAAGCAACCTCGCCAAGATTTGACAGAAGTCTTTGAACGGTTTCATAACAAAACTATTTATGCTCCAAATTTGCGGCAGTATTCAAACCCAAATCAGATAAAAATGCCAATGTTGGTGTCAACTTCCAGCGGAAAGCCTATTGATAAGGCAATGCCTGGTTCAAGCTCACTATCTTCTTTTAGTAGTATAGCTAAAGCAAATGACTTCTATAAAAAATATCCAGAAGTTCCAAAACGACCGCTGCCGATGTTGATAGCACCATCCTCAGTTAGCGTAACAAAAACTTCTGAAAACTCATCGACATCTTCATCTTTATCAATTGATGATCGCCCTGCAGTTGAAATTTTGAGAATTTCATCAAACGCTCCTTTGGTTGACAAACAAATGTTTGGACCTCCCCAGGAACAGAAAAGACAGGATATCAAACAAAAATCATGTACGATTCCTTTGGCTAAAATCAAGAAAAGTGGCATTAACATGCAAAACTACATGAGTTCAAATCAACTTATCTTTGGTTCAAATATTCCTCCAAAAACTCCAGATGATTTACCAAAACTTGTCAGCTACCAGTTGCCAAAACCTCAGAAACAAGAGTTTAAACGACCTCAGCAAGGAATGGATTTGACTGGTAACAAACAAGGTATGTCTTTTGGTTTTGCCACCAATTTATTTCCACCAAGTATGGCCCCAAAGCAAAAAGACAGCACACGTTCTTTTCAATCAAATTCGGCTCCTAAACCAAATGAAGGGCAAGAACACTATACTCACAATCAAGATCTCGTCAATCTAAATCAGCAACTTTCCATTGACATAGCCAAGTTAAGCCAAAGTTTGAATCAAGACGTCACAGCAACAAGCAGCGTTGAAAAAATTAGCTCCTATGCTAATATTTTGACTGGAATCGCTACTTCTTACACAGAGAATATGCGGCTACGTATGTCTCTAATGAACACACCAAATAACCCAAGAGCTACTGCATCAAATAATGTTAGTCGTCAGCAAAACATGTCAGTGCGTAACGTTCCTAACCCATCTGCATTGATGTTCCGACAGCAACCTCAAAAAACTGTCAATTCTCCCGCTTCTCCGTCAATTTTCTCAAATTCAAAAGTACAATCAAATGATAAAAAACTACAATTCAATGACATTGAAGAATTTTTATCAAAGACCACAATTGGAACGACTAACCCAGTCAACACAATGTCTACTTCTCCTCAAACTGAGACCAAGGATAAACAATCATTGACAGTCAAAAAGAACTTGCACTTGGAGAAATTGGCAGCTAATCTTCTAGCAGCTGCTGAGAACAAAACATCTACCGAAACTGTCGTCTGCTCTGAAAAAACTAGCAAAAATAAAGCCGCTATTACGATCTGCAAACTCCCTGAGAAAAATAATAATGACGATAGCAATAACAACAACACGAATGGCGATATTAAAGCAGATATAATCTCTACCAAAGAAACCACTGACGAGGGCAATGCTGGCGCAAAAAATCATGTCAACAGCTCGCAAACAGAGAGAAATGATGCCTAGTCACATCATTCAATCGCTGAAAAGCTGGCAGCAGAAAAAAAACTACTCAGCTATATTGTGTCAACATAATTATCGTAAATTTGCATATTTCAATAATATTTTTCATAATACTGATAAAAACTTAATAAGTGAGCAGTTTAAACTATCCATAAAATTACAATAATTACAAACAATAATCGAGGCAGCGCACATACAATATTACAATGCTGCATGAAAGAAAATTATTCAATTTAATGAATTTTATACCAGTATTTCCATATTTGTTCTGCTTTATATGCATTTTATAGAACGATTTCGATTCTTGATTGTACTTTAGAAATCATTAATTTGTCACACAATATTAAATTTTTATTTCTATTCCGTTTTGGGTTCGTAAGGAATAGTTTTGCATTTTTTGCATTTGATATTTTAATGTATTAAAACATTGGCAATCCATTTTGGAATTATGGAATTATGAGGTAATTAATATCAAAAGTATTTAGATTTATAGCAAAATTAGAATAATTTCAAATCAAATGAAAATCACTTTAGGTAAATTGTAGCACCAAATTAAATTATTAAAGTATTCGGAAAATGAAATGAAAAAAAAAAATTATTATAAATTGCTCTGAATTAGTGGGCTTGCCAGATTAAAAGTTGTTTATCAAATATGCCAAAGCATTTTATGAGCAACTCATTTAAATATTATGGAAGATTACTGTAATAAATCAAGTGATCAGGGAATCAGGCAAGCCCTTTTCTGAAGGCTAGACTATTCTAAAATGTATAATCTCTTTTGAAAAATACTGGAACATACTATAAAAGCATGAATATTAATGGGCCGCCAACTTTTTCAGTGATTCGCAATTATTTGTTGAAAACAATTTTGATTTATTTATTAAACCATATAAATGTGAGGTGTATAAGCTATAGAGTTAAGATTAAACCAAACTTGAATATTTCATAAAAGAAGTAATATCTTCGTCAAAAATTTTTCGTTGAAACAAAAACTTATCTGGCTCTAAATTTCAATCACAATCATTTATATGGGCAAAAATTGTTATGCATAATTAAATGTAAATCTATTAAAATAATATTTATTTGCAAAAAAACTATGTGAGCTAACAAAACAAAACTGTGCAATATGACGTGTGTGAAAAATTCTTTAGCAAATTGTTACATATGTTTTAAACTTTTTAAATTGATAACTTTGTTTGATAAATCTGACACTCGAATATTTTTATTTAAAGTTCAATCAATTTTATTTATTTGGTTTTTAATCAATTGTGTGTTTACCTAGATTTTAGATTGGACAAACATGCAATTGTTTTTATGTTTTGCAATTTTTCAGTTGTTATTCTGTTGTTCATTTTATGATTAAAACTTTAATTTGACATTTGAAACTGTACAAGTTTGTTCAGCCTATTTTTATAGTTTCACTGTTTCTAAATTTATAAACTATAAGCTAAATTGCTGCACATGCACTTTTCGAATTAAAAAAACCTTACTTATTTTTGTGATTTGTTACGAAATTTTCTAATTATAAAATAATTGAAAACGATATAAATTGACGATAATTGAAAATATATGTATCTGTATTAGAACTCAAACACATTCTCAATGGATAATATAAGAACTAAACCATCAATAGTACTAAATGGTAATATAAATGAATATTGTAATAGCAAAGAATACTACGATACTTGAAACTATAATTAATTAAAAATACCAATAAATTACTTGATAAAACAAAAAAAATTGTATTTGTTTGCTTTCTGCTCAAGATTTTTATTTGTTTCAGAGAATCAATTTCATTCGCTCAATCATCCATGAAACTCTAAATTGGTGAATTGTTGGTTGAATAGCTTGGTTATGAAATTGTGGAAATAATATGCTGCGGAAACATGGAAATGATGCTTCTTAAGAAAAATAAAAATTTCTTTGAAAAAATTGCCGCGTTCTCGTTTCACGTCGTGTGCCAGCCAAGCCAGTTTCGTGGTTCGCTCGGCTTTCAAAACTTCTCAAAGCAAAAAGAAATATTATCCAATTTTATGTATATTTTATTATTTTATACTTTTTTATACGTTTTTATACGGGTTTTATAAAAGTGTTCATAAATTACAGTCGTAAAGTTTTATTTTTATACCCTATTTTGTTTGCTCGACGCACACAATGGCATCAGGTGGGATTGTATGGCTTATAATCATGCGAATGTTCTACAAACTGTCTTGACTATACAGGAAAGCTAAAGAGGTATATGTTTCTTTCAGTATTGTATTGGTGCGAGTATTGTAAGTATTCTCATGATTGTTGAAGAAACAAATTTTATGCTTTGAGATCGCGTTTTAAAAGAATTAAAATGCTGAAACCACATTTCTCGGATTGTATTTTTGAAAAAAAAACCACAGCGATATTAATTCTTTTATTCAAGGATTTCAATTGCGTTCAATTTTTCAATTTTTTTTAAGGTTAACGTCTACGTAGTTTAAATAAAGTGTCGTAGTACGATAAAGTTTGCCTGGTTTTGCTTAAAGTAGAAGAAATTAATAAAAAGAAAACGTGAATGTGGAGTTCTTGAATAATTTATTTGAGAAATTATTGATTTGGTTAGTTCCATTGTTCCGATATTTTTTATGGATTTCTGTATTGTTTCTTGTTCCTTAATTTTTTTAATTTTTTGAATAGACCATAAAGAAATTAATTGCTTTGTTAATCGTTTTGTATTTTCTTAGGTTTTTAGATTTATAGTTGATTGAAAATTGTACCTAAGACATGAAGAACACTTGTATTCGTTTGAGCAATAATCTAAAAGTTTTCGACTGTATAAAATGAATGGAAGTACAAAAGATAAAGCAGCAACTAAAGTAAAAGTTTAATCTGGTTTGATACAATTTCTATACTTCAAGTTTATAAGGAGCGATTTCTTCATTAATTACTGATATTTGCTTATAAAATTTCCAATCTTACTTATAAAAACCAATCTTACTTACTAACTGATATTGCTAAAAATATCTTCAAGAATAATTTTGAAATATATAAGCAGCACTTTCGAGATCAAAAAGGTCAAAAAACAGTTTGCAGATTAAAACCGGTACATATTTCACAAATTATCATTTATGTGTTACGGCTTTCTACAAATTTTCATTCCGTTGTTGAACTGATGTTGTACTGCAAATTGAACCATAAAACAGTAAATATCTCTATAAGTCAAAGCTCTTAGTAGCCAAAAAGCTTTTAAGTTTGTGATAAGGAAAATTCCTCATACTTTTCTTTTATAAAAATGAGAGGCATGGTGCAATTTTCTCTCTTCAAAACAAACTATCAACTTAAACTCAATCATTATTTTTATTTTGATTACCCGCAGTAGTATTAATGATAATTCATTGAATATTTCATAAACAATAAGTCACATGATAGCTAGAATATGATGGCTTATTGATTCAATCAATTAATTGAGATGCAACAGTATGATAAAATACGCAAAAAGCAATAATTTGTCCAAATTAACTTATCAAAGTACTGGCAATATTTAGTAAAATAATTCAGAAAAAAGATCCCATACTGTCTCCCCAAAAAGTGATTTTCACAAACAGAATTATGAAAGTCTATCAAAGTTGTCAACTGCAGCCTGGCAAAAATATAAACTCGGCCGAGAATGTTCAATATCCACACAAAGTCATAAATTTGCAAAATGCCTCTCGGTCGTTCTTTGTTCTTACTGATTTGACTGAAAACGTGACCACATTTTGTACCATTGAAAACTGCCCTGAAGTTCCCTGAATCACCCGCAAACATTTCGAATTGAGGTTTTCACAAATATAAATAGTGTCTAGGGACGTTCGAATTTCGAATAATCATAATTTATGAATAATTTTCTTGGGAAACATGATTGCTCGAACTACAGATAATGAAATATTATTAAAAATTTTAATCCAAGATTTGGTGAGAGAAAAGAATCGAAACAGGATAGTTCAAAATTAAATTTATTGGAATTGTTTAAAATATTAACACAATTTCGCAGGTCCCTAGCTTGAAGCTACTTCAATCTACAATCCTGCATGACTGCCTCATTGCAGAAGTGCACAACTTATAAGCGTCTTACTTGGAAACTTACACTGCATTCTCCCCACTGTTTCAAACCGAAAAAAAATTAATAACAAATTTTATATTTTCTTCTTTTTATATCTCCTCTCTTTTATAATGATTCGGCATGAACAGTGAACAGCAACGAACTGCTAAGGCGTGGCTCAATAATAAAAAAGCATAATATACAAGAACTGGAAAAAATATGTTCTGCCAATGGTATTATTAGAATGTAATATTTATTTCTTTAACACGATGAAAGAGTCGAAAAGTGGCTTTTTAATTAAAATTTAATAAGTCAGCAAGAGGATTTAGTACGAAAATCAGAGACTGAATAAAAATATTCAGCTCAGTTACCAGCAAAATTCTCACGAGAAAGCAAAAATAGTCGGGCAAAGAGTTGAAGAAATATTAATGTATACTTTTCCGTTCGGGATTTTCACAGTCTGTTGCATTTTTAGTTGGGAATGTGGAATTTTCAGGCTATTTGAGAATAACGTGAGAGATTTTTTGTTGGCTCAAACGTTTGATTACTATGCTACAAATTTTGTACATCCTTTAAAGATTATGTAATATTGAATTATAAATTAGTCACTTGCAAAACAAAAAGTTCAAGTTTTCACTACAGCATTTATTAATCGTTTTTAGTGGAGAAAAAACTGATTGGTCTCATCGCAAACAAAATTAAAATTTTCAATTAAAAATCTTGACAAAAACCACAAACATCATAGCCAGAATCGATGACACGACAGTTGAGCTTCCACTGCAATATTCTTCCAAGCAAGCAGCATATCCAATTGCATGAGGAATAAAGTTTTGTTCATAATTCCCAGAAAACAAGTGGCTCCAAGGTCCCGTCGCGTAGACTGAAAATAAACAAACAAAAACAAAAAGTGAAATATATGACAAATTACCAAAAATTAAAGTTAAACTGTAATTAAAATTGCTAAGCATCAATTACCAATGCCTCTTGTAAAAAATAAACAAAAACAACAGAAATTCTGAAAAAGCTGGAAAAGCGACTGACGACATTTTTATTGCATATTCCAACAAAAATGTGCAGGAAACATTAAATTTCTATTTTTAGCCATATTTTACTGTCTATATGTGACTTTTAGAGTCTGTTTTGAAATATTTCTGAATTTTTTTATTCAGAAATTCAGAAATGCATCCAAAAGAGGAGCTTGTACATGTAAAACAGCATGCACACACAAAAATGATGAATGCTGACAGGTGAGCCAGAATTTATTCCACGTTTCTAATTTCAAAACAGACTTTAGACATATAGTAAGTTGAGAGTTGAGAGCAACCACTGCTTTATAGAATGAATTTTATTTTTTTGTGCAATATTTTGGAGAATAATGTAAAAAAATATGCACGTAACTAAATTAAAAATTTAATTGAATTCACTTCATTAAAAAAATTATGTCCTGTGGAGCATAAAAATCAATTTTTGTCTGAAAATTTAATGAATTTGTTTATCAACATACAAAATTATCGAATATGAAAATAAAATAAACATTTTAGACTTCAAAGGATCACAAAACATTTAATGCGAATTATTTTATAACTTCCGTCAGACGAAACCTCAATAAATCATCATTTTCATTCAATCAAATCATTTTCCCAAAGCACCAACACGAAAACCACGAAATGATTACAATTTCATCGATTTTTGATGGATAATCAAATTTACCTTCAAAAATACTAACATAAAAATATTCAAATTTCTTATGCTTTCATAAATTATTATTTTACAGATAATTTTATATTTTCCTTTAGCATTTTTTCCACAGGCTTTCTAAGTAAAATTGTGTGGAACGGAAAAAAATCAAACATCCGTTCTTTTTTATCATTAATCATTTTCTTTTACTCTACTGTGTATGCTTTTTGCTCAATGCCGATGAAATATGGAAAAAGACTACGTAATTATATAAACAGCGAATGGTATGGAAGGATGGTTAGAAATAAATCATAACAGGACGACACTTTAAAGCTTTTTAAAGACAACTTTAACGGTTCGAAACTTGCAGCACATTTTAGAGGATGTTCAAAAATTTAATAAACTGTTAAACTTGAAATCAAGCCACTCAAAATGATTAAATTTTTAAAAGTTACAAGTATGCTAGTTGAAATGATGAGCAATAAACATTTTTACTTATAATCTATGCTCACATGAAGGTGATCAGTTTCAAATCAGCGTTAAGTTCTCTTAAACTATAGAAGCACTTGATCGCTCATTTGGTATCAAAAGATTTTAAACAGTAAAGTACACAATAATTCTATAAAATACTGAAAGATGTCAAAGTATATTTACCAGAAACATCTTCTCCTCCATTTACAGCTTCTGCAGCAGCACTCATCGGAAAACTTGCACTGCACATAATTTCATTTTGATCTTCAATCATAGATATCCTTTGCATTGGATTGTGCCGCGCACTATTGCTGAGTCCATCATTCATGTAAAAGTAATCAAAAGCTGGACCTGCTGCATAAGACAACGACATGTAAGGTTTATTGTCTACATCACTTGTTCCTGCTTCTTGCAAAGAGTCAGGAGAAGCTGATCGAGTCTAAAAATATTTATGAAAGAAAATGAGTCCATTTTTGTTAACATGATTTAGATTATTTGAAATTATGTTATCAATAGCAAAGAACTTTTCAAAAAAATACCAACCGCTGATCCCGCAATAGTCAGCGTGCTCCCAAAATTAGACATTGAAAGAATTAACGTGTCTGTGGCGCTGTTCATCATCTCTGCCATACCCAACGCGTTCGAGTATTGGACAATTTGCGCCAAAGCTTTGTTGATTTTGTTCTCTTTGTGAGCTTCGTTAATCAAGCCATCTAGAAGAAGGCACAGATAAAATCACGAAAAGCAACATATATGAAAACCTTTTATCGAAGACAAAGGCCAAGCCTTCACTTCGTACCTTCAACGAACAACAGGAATCCGTTTTTGTGTTCGGGCTTTTGAAGCATTTCCATCGAATAATGGACCATTGAAATGAGCGGCGGTATTTGATCCAACGATTTATTCACCACGTCCAAGTGATACGGCAATCGATCGTAATCGAATAAACCAAAGAGGTAATCGATAGTAGAGGTATCCAGAGATTGAAGTTCTTGCTATAATGAATGGAAATGTTAATTTTGTATGAGATTTTTATACATATTTGGGCATAAGAGGATTATACCGCAGTTTTAAAAATTTGAATCATTGAATTAGTTGAAATGTCGGAAAAAAATGACATATTATCATATTATGTTTTTTCATAAATTCTTCATCTCCCTTTGAAAAACTTTTTAAATGAATAAAAATTCTATCAAAATATAAAAATTCACTGTCAGCAATGTTAAAACTTTTTTCGATATTCCTTAAACATTCTTGTTGAAAATCTATGTTTCCATTATTTCAAATTTTATTTATGAATGCGTTTAATCAAAAGTTGCATTTCAAACTAAAACTGCAATTCAACATTGAATAGAGCACTGGAAAAATTTACCATGTTTTAATCAACAAACGAACAAACATGTTGATGCAAACGTGCACAATTTATCCTTGACCTGATTGAACAACATTTTCCGTCAATTCTAGGAAATAATTCCCAGAGTTGATAAAATTTAAGTGGAAACCTGTCCATTTTCTATTTGACATTGAACTTTATTGCATATCCCGGTGATTCCGTAATTTAATTTTGATGAAAATATTTCATGCAAAAATGATAAAGTTTGTCAGAGCTTGTGTTTTCATGTAATTTTTCACATTTATGATATGTGTGAATGAAAATATGAAATTCAAAACTCCACATTCTCAGAATTCTTGTCATCGCAAAATTTTCCCAGAACTTTCATACGAACTTTTTAATGAACATTGAAAAGTCATCTATGAAAATTCTCTGAAAATCATAGAATCTACAAAATTTGATGAACAAATTTCTACTAGAGTTTTCAATCGGAAAACCATATGCATATTAAATACTGACAGGAAATTCCAGAATAAATCTCATATTTTACCAGATTCGTATTTCACAGAATTCACGGTATCCTGTAACAAACAAATACTACAAACATTGTGAATTCCTGTAAAAACTGATTAAAAGCTCGTACAGAGTTTAATACTCAGAATAGGATTACAACGCAAATCCCCGCAATATTAAGCTCAATGCATTCCTGTAATTAAATCTGTCATGTTTGGGCTTGTGAAGTTGATTTTTGTAAAAAAACAAATTAACATTTGCTACATCCATATAAATCAAAACTCCCATTTATCATGTAACATTTTGTGAAAGCTCTTTTTGGTGTTGAAAATTATATATTAAGAGAAATTTCTACACTTGATTTCATTTTTGTTTTCCCATTATTCCTACAATTTCCTACCTTGGTCGTGATAAAAGTAGCGTTACTGTTGCCCTTTGATGCTTTCCATTGATCAATTAAATTAACATTATCAGTTCGCAAGCCTGGCAATCCATTTTCGTCATTTACCGTTGTGGGTAGGAAATTTTTCCGTCCCCCTCCCAGTACCACCTAGAACGAATGAAGAGTGAAGCATGCATGAAAGCAATATTAAGCGCTTAATTGGAGAATCAACATGAAATATCGATAACAGATTAACTGGTTGGAAATTTAATTAAAAATGTTTTTCCGCGTCATACCTTGAACTCTTTGCCAATTTCCCCGTTAATTAATTGATGTGCGATGTCAGAAGATCCGGTTAAGCAGTTGGAATTAATAATATCTTGATTTGATTCCCAAGATTTATCGGAAGAGTGTGCATAAAGTGATGGTACAGACCCGGAAGTTACACGTGACGTGGTTGCAAATCCTTAGAATATTATGGAAATATTGTTAAAATTTCAGTTTCTCAAAACTTACAAATTTTAATAAGTTGAACAAAACTTACCAATAGCTTTCCCCGCCTTTAAAGCCCACTTAGCAATGGACTCCAATTTATCATTTTCATTTAGAGCCCCACAAGTTCCTTTTTGAATACTTGGAGAAACACCAACTGTTCCGAAATTGGCTTTAACTCCAGATAAAAAAGCTGTTGCTGCACATGCGTCATCCGCCACTGTCTTGTCGATGCAGTAAGTCTACAGTTTTCAAAATTTTATGCAATATTCCATTTCAAACATACTAATAATTATACATACGAGTTCAAATTGCTTCAAAATGCTACAAAGCCCAAAAAAATTCAAACAAATTTGCCCAGCACCAAAAAATTAGAACGCAGAACGCACAAAGAGAGCAAAAGCAATAATTTAGTAAATGGGAATGATGATGATGCGGCAAAACAGCAAAATTACCACCAACAACACACCAGAAGTTAGCGCCAGAAAGATGTGCGAAAGATGTTCCATGGGAAAGACAAAGTTTTTCCCATTGTTCGCGCCCGAATATTTTGGGATTTTCCTTTGTTTGGTGGAGTTTATTGTTTTGTCTTTATCATCACATCGGGCAAATAGAGAAAGAGGTTGGATGTGCAGGGGTTCAGAATGAGATGCGATGATATAAGTATTAATGGTCGCTATACAAAGCATGAAAAGTCTAGCTTTTTGTAAAGTACAACCAATAGTAAAATATGATTGTGTGTAATTTGTAGTTCAAACATGAACTCATGTATTATCAAATGTATTATTTACTGTTTGAACATGTATTATATTTTAACTTAAACCCTGCGAAAAAACTGTAGAATATAACTTTCCAACTTTTTCTATTGTGTCTTCTTTTTTGTATGAATTTTCCCCAAAAAATAGAATAAAAGAAATTATCATCTACAAAAAAGTTTCCCGTAAAATTATTAAAAATAATTAATAGTACAAACACAATTTTTATACAATTTTGTTGGTAATAAAGTATTCTTCATTTCTAGTAGTAATTCTTGAAATATTTGACAAAATCCTTTGTTTTATTTATTAGCAAAAACCTTATGCCTTATTTTGTTAATGACTGTTTAAACAATATTTAACTCGAATATTACACGAAATTTTTGTCTCTTCTGATTCCTACAATCAAGAACAAGTTTTAATTCCACAAAAAAGAACATAACATATTTTGTGGACAATTCGGCAAACTATAAAAAATAAAAATTGCTAAGCAATTAGCTTCGTTAGCAGCATCGAAGCTACTGAACACACTCAGCCAAAAGGTCCGAGGTGCAGTACATGGACGTGCTCGCTCAATTGCCCGAAGCATTTTTTTGTACTAAAATTCTGAAATTCTGATTTTTGTGCGCTATAAAATTTTGCCAACGAATTTAATCGACAAAGTCGAGTTTTATGAAATTTTTTACCAAAAGAGAGAATAATTAAAATAATTAAATTTGTGTGGCTGTGCATTTATTAACATATATTTTAATTAAACGAACATGTTTTTTGTGCTTTTAGTCTGTTTCGTGGGAATTTGCACCAGCATTGGTAGCAGGAAGAAGCTTTATGTGTTCTGAGGTTTTTTTTGCCGCATCGCTTTATCATTTTAACAGCCAATTAGAGGTGGATATTGTGAGGCATTATATTGAGTTTCCAATAAAAAATGGAATTTAAGGTTTAAGATATTTGATAAATTTTAGTATGATATATATGTTGAGATGAGATGAGGTATAGATTATTATTATAACATTGTAATGAATGAAATGAAAATTAAATGGGAAAGAAGATTAAAAGATCGCTTAAAATGTCAACTAAAATTAATTTTCATTCCTTTTTACATCTTGCAAATTTGTAATATATTCATCCCCATATTCAACTAACTCAATTTAATCCCCAAAATAAGTCAATTATATTCTCATTTAAATTTAACTTCTCAAAATTTAACTCCTTCAACTAAATTACCAAAGAATATGTGCATAAATTTTCCCAAGAGACAAAATACACATAAAACAAACAGAACATTCAAAAATATCTAAAATACATAATACATACAAATGTTTTATAGCCATAAATTTTAATAAATCTACATGCTTGCTTTGTCGAGTTACGCATTTCAAGCATGTTTAAAGCATTTCAAGTAATTTAAACATATTTCCATGAAATTCTGGCATACATGGAAAAACATTGAAACATCCATCATTAAGCAGTAGTTTGATGAAAATCTGTTTCAATATCATTAAATTATATCTCATAGATGCAATTCCCAACTAAAATATATGTATTTATGTATGAAGCATCCCCTGGTGGAATAGCAATAACGAACCATTCATCCCTCTTTGATCCGCAAACACACAGGCAACACAAGCTACAGCAAAAATATTAAATTTTCCACCCTCACACCCGTATAATAAATGGGTGCAATGGGCGCCGCAAGCACATTGAGGCCGGTGGAAATGGCAAAAAGTGATACCAACACAGTTAGTTCAAGGCCTATCACCAACACAAATTGCTTACTCGTGCCAAGCCACTCCAAGGAAACTGCTCAAAGGAAAATACTCCATTTTCACCCCCTTTGAGTTTACGGGCAGCAGTCACTGTGCTTTGCGACATTCCAGCTCCAACAAAAATTATGATATTCTTGGCAATCAACTGCATTTATGAGGTTTTCGGGTTAGATATTTCGGCAAGTTTTTGGAAAATACAAGAAATTTAGCACCGTGGTTTTTTGTTGATTGTTGTAGTTTCAGGTTTCGAGCGGGCGGTGTTGCATGTTAGGAAGAAAAATATGTTAAAATATATTATTATACATAAATTATGTATTTATGGCATGCAATATATTAGCGGTTAATGGGGGTTTGCTAGGTTTTTTTGAATTGTTTTTGATATAAAATGTTTTAATATTAGAAAAAAGCTAAAAATAAGCTTGTGTATTAACTTCCTCACTAAAACACGAGACCAGATTGTGCAAAATTAGAGTACAATAATAACAAATGTTTCGCAATTTTAAAAATGAATCCGAGACGTTTTTTTTAATATTTATTTGAAATCAATTTCAAGCTTTGTTTTAAGAAATTATTGTTATTTGTTTGACCGATTTCAAATGATTTTTCATGTCACAGTGGCTTGAACATGAAAACATCAAAATTTAGCCAAATTAAAAGCTGCTGCCGGCATTTTTATTATATTTATTTGAACAAGCTACTTCCAAGTACAATATCTTTCAATCAAAATAAATCTTAATACTTTCACATTCCAAAGAGTTCTTTTTGATCGAATAATTTTGTGTGCGTTGTACAATTCAAACAAACAAATAAAAGAAGATTGTTTGTGGTTTCTCCAGCAATTCCAGAGCAATATTTTTCCATTGTGCATTTGCGCTCGAAATTGATTTTTCTATTCTTATAGCAAGCTATTGATTTGAATATCAGACTATCGTAGGTGCACCAAGCTTGTGAAAAATCTATAAATATACTCAGAAAAACTTTAAATACTCGGAACACTCGGAATGAATATTTAAAAATGGTAAATGGGAAACGTGTGGTATAAATTTATTGATATCCCCGATATCCAGAATGTATGAGTTTTTTCCACAATAGACTGATATTCATATTGAAAAACAGAATAGAGTAAAACCTACAAAAAAGTCGAACTTGGAATTTTTCAATTTATTCAAATGAATTCGAACAAAAGTTCAAGTATTGTTCGATATGCGGTCGACTTATGCAAAGAGACTTTTATAAATTTGTTGTCTCCATATGCGAGTCACATCCTGCTTGATAAAAATCGTTTAGCCAGAATTTGACTCGAGTGTTGTCGGAATTAAATTTGAATAAGTATTTTCTCAGAACTGGCTATCAATTCTTGAATCCAGTCCCAATCCTCTCCAGTCTCCATCTATATAATTTATCTGCTACATTTTCTACAGTTCTTTTATTTCAGATGTTTTCGTATATTTAAGTGGTGATTGTGTATTATTACGAAGTTAGTATTATTATCTAAAACTGCATCATAATAAGCAAAAAATATTAATACACGCTCTATAATAGTAAAAAAGGCCTTTTTCAGTTCCTTTCTTATCATTATGCCGTGCGAGTTCTGTGGTTTTTTTGTGAATGTTCTGGAAGTATTGCTATATTGTGTAGTATTCTGTTTTGCTTCAGAAGTTTGGAAAAAATCGAAAAGTTGATATTTCAGCCTTTTTATGTTTATTATGTATCGTTATCTGTTCCGTTTCATCGCAAAACCGATGATGATTTTTTCTTCGGCTTGGTCTTTTGCAGAAATACATAAAAAATAGCACTGAAGTTTGATAAAGGGTTTCAGTAGCTGGAAATTTTTTTTCATGTAGAGAGAAATTAAAAACTTTAATTTTTGAAATATTTTATGAACCAAAACAGATAATTGTTTGATAATTGAACAAAATATCTTGACGAATAAATCACTTTTAACAAAAAAGACAAAAATGAAAATATATCATAATTTTAAATACAATTTGAAGCTTTCTTAATTTCATATTAATCTATTCAACATAGACCATAATAACCAATCTAAGTTGTATATAGAAAAATTATCATTATATAATTTCCACTCAACAGCTCACTCTTACCTTTAACATCAAAATAAATATCCTCATGCAGTGCTCTTTACACGAGATTCCCCGCACTTGATAGTATTCGTGGCTCGATTGTGTTTGTTGTATTTGTTGTGCGTGGGTTGCGAGGTGAACTTTTTATATATATTTTTTATTATCAGCGAAAAAGGGAGCTGTTTGTAATTCTGCTTTGGCTTCAGCGTTCATGCAGTAAACAAGTGTGATAAGATTGCTGAAGCCAATGTTATTGGGATTTTTAGAATGTAGTTAGTATATTCAATCATGTAGCTTATTATTTAGGAAAGAAAAGGTGACTTAAAAAACAAAGTTGGAGAACTTCCCAGCTGCTGATGACTTTGCCACCAAATACCTCTTCCTCTCTTGAATGGAAATATAGACATATAGACATATAAGCGATTAAAAAAAAAGAAAGACGCTTTAAAAATTTGGTATTTGAGTAGCCGTTTTAATTTGATTGTAAATGTTCATTACTATTTATGGAGTGCGAAATTTCCCTTCTTAGGGGGATTGATAGAAAATATGGGTTGTGGGATATGAATAGATAAACGATTTGAGTTTTGGGATGGTTGATGTACGAAAGATGGAGCTGATTCCATTTTTACTTGGTAGAGTTTATTTGTGCGAATGTTATACTCTATCGTTATACTTCCTCAAAATTTCATATCATTAATTTGTTCAAAAATCTTCTCTCTGGTAGATATTAAGTGAAAATGCATTAAGATATTATTTATTCATCAAATTTTGCATCGTTATAAGTGCTTGATCTATAATTTTGAATTCTCAAGTGGAACGCCCATTTAGTCCACAAGCTATAATTACAATTGTTTGGAAAATTACAAAATTACAAGCAAGCATGAAGTGAATTGATTTGTTTGAAGAAATTTTGTGAAAACATTCGGATTCTAGGGAATTTTGAGGAATGAAGTCGTGGCAACGAAATAATGTAAACATGAGTTTAAAAAAATTTAAGAAATGGTTTATGGACATATTTATGGCTGATAGTTATTTATGGTAGTAGTTTTATAATCATGTTAAATTATGTTAAAACTGTTTAGACTTTCAAAAAATTGTTTTCGAATAAGTATTAATGAATACTCAAACAACACAATCAGCTTTCAAAAGTCATCTTATCTTCTTTTAAAATTAGCCACGCAACTCCAACAAACCACAAAGATAATCTCTTATTCAAATACACAAAAACTCTTACAGAACCTATCGACAAAATTCATCGGACCGATTGCCTCTCAAAGCTGCTTTACAAACATTCTTTAAAACCTTCCAATAATCCAATTAATTCGGTAACAGATTTATGAACAACACTCGGTGTCGCACATAAAATTGTATTCAATTCTCCCCCAATAACATTCGAAAAGCCGATTCAGCTTCAATGCAAGCAATACAAACAGTTCCAGCAATATTGTATACATGGTTTGGGATCTTGTTTATTTCTCGTAAACAAACAATATTTAGAATGATTGGTTGCTTTTTTCCCATTTACACACATTATAATTATTTTACATTTTTATGCTGATGCGCTTTATTCGCCTTGAAGGTGTTTCGCTTTAGCATTTTTATTGTAATTGCGGCTCATCTTGATTCTTCTTCTCGTTTACTTGTATATTTATAATTTTATTCATTTATTAGTTGAAGTCCTCCAAATACTTAACTGACTTTACTCATACTCGACTGACTTGAATAAATATGAAAGATCAAATAAGACAAATTTTAGTTTGTTGTGTTTTTTTAAGTGTTTTGGCGAGTTTCGTATTTCAACGGATTTCTTCAAATTTCTTTGCATTTTTGGCTACACTCAATTTAAGCACACTTTTTCACACTTTAATAATTAAGAAACACGAATAAATGAATCTAACGATCTTTTTATGAGGTTTTATGAGTTACATGATTTTGAGACTTTATGATTTTGGGAATATTTATTTTATGACCATTTATGGGGACTATATAAAATCATAACCACAATAATATATTTGTAATTTTTGGTGTTTGGTGATTTAGTTGATTTTACATTTTTGTGGTTATTGTTTATCGATTCGGAATATTTTGGCTCAAATTCTAGGCCTATTGGGGAATTTTTTTATGGTCTATTGTGTAGTTTTGTAAAATTTTAGATTTAATATTAAAGTGAGCTTTAGGTGCTATCAGAGATGAAATGCTCTAAATATTTTTTACATACAGGTTGGTTTTTGAAAATTTATGAAATCTTAAGCTAAAAAAGGAGCTAATAATACCAACAAGTCCAATTGAAGCCAAAAAAAGAAGTCCACCTCACACCTTTGCCCGACAATCTTTCCTTACTAAGAAAACGCGAAGCAGGCACATAAATAACACATTAAAAACCAAACGCGTATTTTGCGTTTATGAAATCCAAAAAAAAGAAGTTTTATGTTGAATAATATCGCGGAATATCAGAGTAATCGGGACAGAAAATTGTTGAACGCTTTTTACAACATAACCATATATCAATTCGGTCATATAAATCCATATTTATATCATTATAACCATTTTGCTGTTGTGTCGCTTTTGCCAAGCGTTTTTTTATCAATATTTTTATACATATACGACCAAAATTATATATGGAAATGTCAAGTATAAAGCAAGTGGCGGAGCATGTCACTGTGGGATTAAATTATGCACTCAATATTCACTATAAATTGTTTTCGCTCTGAAAAAAAAAATTATTAACATTTCACATAGCATGTTGAAATTTGCAAAAATGCCGTAAAATATATTCAAACAATAAATAATAAAATTGGTCAGCCCGCGGCCTCAAACTGTCTCGCCCCTCACCGCGTATAAATAATTTTAATTTTCTCGTATTTTTGGTTTCTCTCTTTTATAGTTTTTTACTTCTTATTTTTGGTTAACAATTTTTTTATAAATTTTTTCAATTCGGTTGTTTATTTAACTTTTTAACTTTATTTAACATTTCTGAATGAATAAAAACTAACTTTATGCATTAAAATTTTTCAAACTTCACATTTTTTCGATGCTTGTAAACCACTATTTATTCACTTAATTTTTTAATTCACTTTTTGACATTTTTTAGCTTTTTTGGAGTTTGGTTTTGGTTTTACGATAAAAACATGTCATTCATTTGAATAATGTAAATGTAATGTATTCTTATGTAATTGAAGTGTTGTAGTTTTTGTAGCATTCTAAGTATTTAGTATTTGGTAAGCAATTTGTATTTATTAACTTTGCTGGTATATTTATGGATTTTTTAAATAAAATTTTTAAAATTAGCGAAAATCCTTCTTCAATTTAAATAAAAACCTATACAAAGTCCAGGCATAAGTTTATAAAAAATAAATTATGAACTAACAAAACAAAACATACCTACAAAACCCAGTATTTTATTTTAAAACATTTAAATATTATCTCATTGAAGTGATTTCATTAAATTGTCTGTGATTTTATGAGAACAGAGATTGTAAGAAAATTGTCTTTCAAATTGCTTTCAACGAAAGACACAATGACAAACAGCAATTTATTAAGCTGATATTTTGATTTTGTTGCTATTCTTAGTTTTCAGTCACGAGAGTTCATCGAGCAAATCTTAAAATTTTATTTTGATTTTTGTCGGGACTTGGATACTTAATTTTTGAATAAGATTGAGATGTTTCGAAGTTGATCGGAATGTATTTTGAAAAAACAATTTCGCAGACCTTGAAGAGATTCAAATTGGATTGAGTTGGAAGGTATAATTTCCGGTGAAATGAGTTTTTACAACTAGTTTTTAGAATAGTTTTGATAGCAACACTTTTGATTGAATATTGGCTAAGTTGTACGGTAGAATATCAGTAATTTTGATTTTTGGCAAACTTTTAGCAGAAAACTAGCCCAAAATTAATCAAAAATAATAAACGTAAATAAATAAGTTCAAATAAAAAAAAAAACATAAGGAAGACCTAATTAAATTCTGAAGCTTTAAAATAATATTTACTTAAAATACTTCGTATTCACAATATGCAAATACGGTACCAGCAAATGCTTTCAAAAATTCCTTTATGCTTCGCTTTGAGCCGAGGCTTGTGTCATTTTGGAAAGTTGCTAACCTATAGTTTAGCCTTCAAATGCCAGTTTGAGCACACAATGCTCGCCTTCGCCATTGTATTTTTGGAGAATTTTCAACAAAGCACAACAAATATAAAGCAAACTGCAAAGCAGCAAAATTGAAAAATACAAATTCTAGCAAAAAACCAATAAAGAAGAATTTGTGGATCCCAAAAAATGTAATATCCACGGAAAGGCACAAAAAAGATAGCAAGAAAAAATGTTTTTAGAGAATTGGAGACGAGATAAATCAAAAAACTGTAAAAGGTTCAACTTTTCATATTTTTGGTCCACAATAAGTTTTGGCCATAAATTGCAGCTATCTCTGAAAAATGTGCTTTGGGACTTCACTTTTATATATTTTTACATTTTACATTGAAATTGTAAAGTAATAATGGATTATCAATTTAATCTACAAGAGCTCTTGAATAGCTTTTTTTCATAATATAACAAAGTTAAAAAAATGTATCGAAGAATTTCCAATTTTGCAGAGCGCTTAAGTAATAAATGGATTTTGTCTAGAAAATAGAATATTTCCAGCATCAGATAAAATGTTGCCTTTTCGGATGAAACCATTTTTCTGGAATCGCTTTTATGGGGAAATGAGAAATGTTCCCAATAAATTGTGTAGAAGCTTTTATGGTTAGGTTTTAATGAATTTGATAAGTATCTTGTTATAGCGATGTTGTTGAATAATTTAATCTTAAAATTTGAGTTTTTCTTAATATTTAACTTTTGCAGAAATAGTTTAATGGTTTTTTCGTAAAATATAACTTTTCAGCAAACCTACTATTTCATATTCATATAAATGATACGGTTCAGATACTGTGTTCAATAATAATAAATAATTAATTGATAAATTTTTCTATTAACACACTAAAGATAATATTCAATATATTTTTCCAAGATTAATCTGCAATCAACATCAAGAAAAGTTTTATTCAGGACTCATTGTTGCTTGTGATAAGTTCGCAAAGTTAATTGTTCCGTTCTGCAGATTAAATTTTTTCGCTTTGCCATTAATCTTCTTTAAATGCTTCGATTAAGCTTGTTTCTCAATTTTCACATTAATTTCTTGAAGTTGAGATACTTCAGAATAGAACTACGTAATAAGGAAAGCAAAATAGACGAGGGAGAAGCGCAAAATTGTTACAATTCTTGTATCCCCAAAAAACTGAGAACTAAGAAGTGTAAATAGATTTTATATTTATCTATTAATTTATTTTCCTTCCACTTCATTTGAGCGCATTACAAGAAAGTCAATTCCGACCGCAAAAGCAGTGAAAAGAGAAATTTATTGGCTTGTGGGATAATAAAATAAGAATAAGAAAAAGTTTTGGGGATCTTGTTGATTCCCAAGGCAATTTACATTTAAGGATTTAACTCTAAGACAATGTGAAGCACTTGGAAAAAACAAAAGAAAGTTTTCGAACCATTTTTGCGCTGAAAAAATTGAAATTAAATCTCAGACAATCTAAAAAAAAAATGAGGAAATCTTGAAAAGGGTTAATTCCATAACAACCTTAGAAAGCTAAAAAGCTTAAAGACCAAACAAAAAGAAGAACTTTTTTGATAAGTTTTGAAAAAGGTTTTTACAATCAAGTAATCAGCCAATATATTAGATCTATGCAAGTTTGGTATTATTGTTTAGTTATAATATATTAAATCTAATGAAATATTTAAATCATAATGATGTGTGAATTTTAAGTTAAAGATGTCTCTATAATTTTAATTATTTTATTTTTAAAAAAACTTGAACTTAAGAATGTATCGTACATAACTGAATAGTAAAAATGGTAGCTTTTATGTATAAAAAATCAGAAGCTCATGCAGCAAAATTCAAAAAACTCATCAAATTTAAATTAAATTAAATTTCATTAGAAAACAAAAATTAAAATCTGTATAATCTGAATTATTCAAAATAAGTCCTCAAAATTCCGAAAATCTCAAAACCCAATTTGTTCAAAAAATTTCAATATTTTTAATAAAGTTTTGCACAAAAATTATAAAATATTCCACCCCAATGTTAAATTTTCGTTCGTTTGTGGCACATAAAATAATAATAAAAATCGTATAAACTGGAAATGTGTTATTTCATTTTTGCAAAGCATTTTATGTTTTTGTGTATTCAGGAAATTTGTTGGATTTTGCTGCGAGGGTTGAAAATGAGAATGAAATGAATTGTAAAATCCCCTCACAGAGTTTCAATATTTTTAGAGAATTTTGAAACATTCTCTAGTGAGTCTCTTTGGTTAAATTTCTTTGAAATAATTCAATTGTATTTTCAAAAAAAATTGATGGAATAGGTTTAAAACCAAATTTTAAGTTAAATCAAAGATTCAATTTTATTTTATTTATTCAAAAATTATTTGTAAAATTATTCGCTTATCAAACCCCCTTTGAATTTCAAACATTTTCCATTAAATACTCCCTACTTTCAACAAAAAGCGACCCTGACTAGTCGTAAGAGTTTTCCTTCTGGCATACATTTTTTTTCATTTTTTTTCACTGCCTGGCACAACGGATAGCCGAAGCACAAGCGGCCGCTTGCCGAGTTGTTGCTTATTGTAAGCTCTCGATTTTTTAACGTTTGGTAGAGCCGAGGCTGAACGATATTTGGGCCCTTTTTAATTTATAAAATGGTAGAAACCGATCAGCAACAAAATATGCGTTAGTATATTAAACTTTATAACAAAAGATCTGGGCTCGATGAATGGAAATCGGTAGCTGAAGTTTTGCGTGATTGAAGAAATTGAAGTATTGCTAGAGGGCATTTGTTTAATAGCTAATTTGAGTAATTGGGTAATTGGCTGGATGCTTTTTGGTGGTATCACTGGTAAAATATTTTACTGCGGTTTTTGACGCTCAATTTATTTTATTACTTATTAATTTCAAAAAATCAACAATTGTTCACAATTATTAAAATAGACTCTTAATTAAAATAAAAAATAAAAGTGTAAATTAATATTAGAAATATTTTTTGATCTTTCAACTAACAGACATAAGTTTCACAAGCAATTGTTCAAATCTTTTTCTAGTCTGGAATCTTGGCTCTAAATGTGTTTACCATGTCATATTTTATCAAACAAACATTCTCATCAGTTTGCGAAGCAGTAATCAGTTTCTGATAATTCGTTTAGAAAATATTTAAAAAAACTTCAAGAACTTTCAACAGTCCCCCTTTTCATCCTCAACTCTATAACTCAATTACTCTTAATAAAATTGTAATAACTCTTTAATTTGCCTAATTAAAATCCTTGAATAATTTCTAAGGAACCGGAAAAGCACTCTGAAATTTCCACTTTCAGATAATAATTTTAAATTTTCCTTATAAAAGAAAATATAATCCCCTCTTTCACATTTTCACAAGAAATTGCATAAAACACAACAAAAAACGTAAAGCACGAAAACAAAAAACATTACCGCTTTTTGCAGGGTGATTTTCGATTTTTCTTCCAGCAAACTTTTAGAATTTTTAATCCAGAACTCTTTGCTCTGCTCGTCTACTCCCAGCGTCGCACAATTTCTCACAGCGAAGCAAAACACAAGGAATAATAAAATCTTCATTTTTAAATTTTGTTGAAGAAAAGTGTAAAAATGACTGTAATCCCGACCCAATTTGAGACGATTTGATTGAGGACTGAGTTGTGAGTGTCAACTTAGAACGAATTTTATAGAAAATTAAATTTTCGGCGTTATCTTTGTGGAGCGTTCAAAACGTTCGAAGTGGGGCTTATCTGTCATTTATACTGAGGTGGTGGTTATTTTTGATAATTTTATGATAAAAATGCACTGTATAAAATTTTCTTTAATGGATGTTTTAACTGTTTGATTTGTTTAAATCTATTCAAAAAAAGTTTAGTTAAAAATTTTCACGCCACTGCTTTTTCGAACATTATTAATTTTATAAGTTTCAAAATTTCGATTGCCAAAAATCTATTTTGTTTCTTTCAAAAAAAAAGATAGAGTACTCATTAATTTTTTTAATAGTGTTTTTTCTATTCCAAGTCTCAATCAGCGTTTTTTAAGTAGTATGCTTTCGCGTAATCTTTTCTACTTTATAATGTGACTTTTACAGCTCTTTGTCTTGATTGTGTGGATTGTGTTCTTTTGTGTATTCTTCACTGCTTTGTGAATTTGAAGCTGCTAGTTGGAAATATGAAATGAATAGAAACTGTTGCAATTATGCCGTAAATCATAAATGTATGCTACATTGCTATAATTCTACAAGAACAATTTAGTTTTTCTTTTTCTCTTGAATTTTATTGTTTTCAAAATTGCAATTTATTTGCATCGTAAAGCATTCAGTTTTACTGGAGTTTTAATTAGTATTTGCCTGGTTTTGTTCAGGTTAAATTGAGATTTCTATTATGTATTTATTATAATTAACTATGATTAACTTTTATTGTAAATTTTCTTTGGATTTGAATTTTTTATTATTATAAGCAAATGAATTAAGATCAATTTAAAATATGAAAAAGAAAAGTTTTAAAATATTCGTGTACAGTATTACATTACAAGACAGGATAAACTTTCTTGAAAATTTTAAGAACCACCAAGATTTGGAAAACATATCTCATTATTTGATAAACAAGTATACCAAAGTTGCCAGCAGGTTAAAGTATTTATATTTAACACAGTAAATTACTTGATATTCAATTTTATTTCCAATTAAACTGAAACTCGATAACTTGATTTTCATGATTGAATTCGCAACATAAATTACGAAAAACAATTTCAATGTGAAAAGAAACAAATTGATAAAATTATCCACATCGAATTACTCGCAACACGGGAGGAGTTCCAAGCCAACATAAAATAATTGAATTACGGGAAGCTTTAAACATTATTTTTCAACAATATGACTGCATAATAGTGAAATTATACATTGCATACACTATATAACTAAAACACAACAAATAACTAAATCTCTCCAGAATTGATGAATTTCGAAAAACCAAAAACCACCGTAAACATCAATATCTCTTATTTTCAATCTCAGAATTCAGTTCAGAACAAAATATAGACGTTCCCAAAAGAATCGTAAAACATTTTTTGTTCTTTTTTACGTTGCCATTAATTTTTTATGAGTTTTTCTTTCAAGGCAACCAAATAAACTCAAGAAAACTGTCAAACTTTTAACGCATGAGAAGGTTGTCAAGCTGTCCTAAATGTTTAGCTATTGGAATTTACGCTTGCGTTCAGTATTTTCCAAGTATTTTCTAATAAAAGTGAAAAAATTGGTAATTCAAAAATAGGGAAAACATGTGGAAAAGTTTACCATCAATTTTGTGATGTTCTAGAGAATGTGACATGTTTTTTTGATTTTTTAATTAAGATTTTCTTTTAGATTTTTGATATTTTACAACAGAGTGGTTTAGTATATTTTTTGACTTTCAGAGTTTCTTGAATGTAAACAGGAAAATTGAAACTTTATTTCTAAAATTTACAAATAATTTCAATTGAAACTTTGCATTATTAGTAAAATGTGCACCATAGAATTTTAAAAATATGCCTGACAAAAAGTTCCTAAGTTAAGATGATTAAATTACTTCATAAATCCATTTAATTAAACAAAAAATGACAAATATGCTAAAATGTACGTAAAATCTTTTTTAATGACATTTAAAGCTCGCCAGAACCCAATTTATCCAAGAAAATAAAAACCAGCCAATTAAAAAAATCAACTGAAGGCTTCATGTTAGCGTCCCATGACTCTACACAGCAAAAAATTAATAATCGCATAATTGCTCTACGGTCGTTAAAACCGAATAAATTTTCAAGTACATTTATTATGCTGAAAATCTTCGCATTCAGCGAATCAAAAAGTAATCAAAATAATTGCAATCATTAAAAAAATTTCTCGTTTCACTCGCGTTTTTAACATTCAAATTTTTTATCATTCTCGCGTTTCGGTGTTCCTTTCTGCTTCTTGTTAAAACAAATCGCCAAGTAAAAGAAATATGTTAAATACACTAAATTGTATAAATATACCGACACAGAAAAAGCAGTTTCTTACTTGGTTTTAATTTTCTGAATGGACGCAAGAAGAAGTGAAGAGCCACAGAAGCTCTTGCGAAATTCTCAAATGCTTTTTTCATTCAAATAGTTGGACTAAAATTCGCTTTTTCACTTCTCTTGGCTAATTAACATGCGCTAAAAATACATTCTGGTCTAGCTCTGCAATAAAAAAGGTGAAGAATGTAATTACAGAATAGATAGAAATTTGTTGGAAATAGATAATTATGATAATGTGGCCAATGGAAGTGGGTTCGGAGTTGAAGATGAATTTCATGTATTGTTTTAAATATTTTTATTTAATTTTCCAAATCCCATTTTTATTTTTATTATTTGTATGTTTGTGCTTAAATCGCCAGTCAATTGTTTTAAAAATAGAATGAAAGTTCAGATATGTCAAACGGCGTATGGTGCGGTAAACATCATAATATTTTATAGACTAATCTATTCCAATCATTTATTGTTTGGAAGCAAACCTCCCCTTAAATATCAAATTTCAATGCAAAACCCTATTTAAGCTTCGAACACGACGTTCGAATCTAATGCGATAAAATACTTTTCTTTATGTACACATTTTCTCTTCACTCTATGCTTTACTTATGTTTTCTTGCCTGGTTTTCTCTTCGTTCTTTAAATCTTTCCCAAGTTCCAAATGTATAAAAATTCAGAAAAAAAAATAAATATTCAATTGACGATGATTATCGCAATACAAGGCAATAAATGGTATAAATTGCCGTAAATGCTTCAATAGTTTGGCCTCGCACACTATCTTAACTCCAACAGCTTGAAAGATCTTACAGCAAGCATCAACTACTAAAGTACCAAAAAAATATCGTGCTGAGCTGTGTGAATGTATTGTGGACTTTATAGTAGTCGTTTTCGGTTAGTGAATTTTTTTTGGCTATATTATTATGCATAAAGCCAATTTTAGATTCAGTAGGGCCTTGCGAATTATGTAACTTCGATTTTTTTGACCGGATAGCTTTTTTATTGTACGTATTTTTGAAAAAAGAAAATTTTAATTTCAGATTGGAAAATGGCTAACTAATTAATATTCATAGGGCGCTAAGAAAAATTATCATCATCAACGATTTGTTGAAAAATTTTGTATGGCGTTATTTAGAGTTTTCCAAAGCGTATTTTTTTGCCAAGATAAATGAAAAAAGGTACAAACAAGAGAGGCAAGTATTGCCAGTTGGCAAGTACAGAAAGCGTTTTTTTTTTTGGTCAGGTGGTGGCTTCATCCCTTAAAACACGAAATTTTAGGTTTTCTTAACGAATTAGACGATTCTGAACATTTTTCCAAAAAAAGTGTCTGGAGCCACCAGATCATCCCACCAGCTGGTGATGGACCCAATCCTGTATATGATTTGAAAGTTACTCATAAATCTCTACAACTTTGCTCAAGAAACCGAGTCGCTAACTTGTACCGTTCAAAAGTTGATTTTGTATGGGGAATGTTCTGGAAAACCAGAGAATTGACCACATCTCCCTAGCTGTTAGAGTCACCTCCACCAAAAGTTTCGTGTTTAAACTAGGGTTGATATGGAACATTTTGGTACCAGAAGTTTGGGTCTGACTCTATCCGTTCGAGAGTTATTTTGTAAACGGACGGACAGACGGACGGACGGACGGACGGACGGACGGACAAAGTGAGATTATATAGCGTATTTTTTCCAAAAAAAAAACGCTAAAAATATTGATTAACAATCGAATTTTGTGTAAGAAAAACTTGACTAGAATTCATTTAATTTGTAAAAATAATTGACAAAACTTTAATAAGCTTTAAAAACTAAAACAACACCTCAATAAGAGAACCTTGAGTTCATAACACGGTACGCCAAGTTACGTAAAAATCTTGTTTTTTCTTTAAAATTTTCCACTGGACAATATCACAACATCGGATTCTTTTTCATACAGATTTAAAGTTTTCCAAGCTATTTTCAATATTTCTGCTTTTAAAAAGGAAAAGATGAAGACGAACGAAACGATTGAAAAGAAAGACGCAAACTTAGTCAATTAGGTTGGAGATTTTTTCTCTTTAAGGAACAAAAAAGCAAAAAATCAAGCTACAGCATGTATAGTGTAGAAAAGTAACAAAAGGTAAATAATTTATAATTTGATTTTGGTTTGGGCGTTCTTTTAATGTTCCAAGCAGGTTATACCAATATTTCATTCAAGATTAGAGATGAAGAATAAGAAGCGCTGTAATGTTGTAGCGAGATTTTAAGAAGAATTGATTATAGAGTGGATTTTATATTTCTTTTAAGTTCTTGGAGATTTTTTTTTTTGAAAGGCGAGCATCAATTTACTGGGAGATTTGAATTGTTTGAATTGTTTTGATACACAAGTCAGTTTAATTGATTGATTTATATTAATCATTTGATGGTTTGATGTTTCTTTGAAGTGAACTTTTGTTTGGGAAATTGAAATGTATTTCAATTAGGATGCGGCTTTTGACGGTTTTTGGAAATGTGTAGGCAGGCGATTTATTAATTGAGAATTTGTTTTTATTAATGGATTACGCTTTTGTCTAGCTAGACCTCCGAGATAATAACTTTGATAATAAGTTCTTCGATTATAAATTTTTCCTTTTTTAGTCGTTTTAAATTAATACAAATGACATTATCCCAGAAATCTATTAGTACTTAATAAATTGTGTTCACATAAAATTTTACATAAAAACATTTTCACATAAAAACTAACATTATTGCCGCAAAACTAACATAAAACTAAATTTATCACAATTCAATCCATTAAATAAAGTAATTCTAAAAATCAACTTAAACTTAAAATCAATAGTAGTAATAAAAAGATTCAGTTAACAAAATGCATCGCATGCATTCGATTGAAAAAGCTAAAAACGCTAAAAACGATAACAAAATCGTTAAATATCATGTTTTGCTAAAAATACCACAAGTGGAATTTATAGTGAAGGTACTAGTGCAAAATAATGTAATAAATAGTCAATAGCTCAGCTTTAAAGCTTAACATAGAGTCCGAAAAAATTTGAACAACTTTCAATTAGGTACTTTATTGATCTTGCAGAAACTTAATAATTGTTGTTCAAAACTTAAAACATATCTATAGCTAATTTATAAGCTATGTAGATTAATTTTAATTTGATTCAATTTCAGAGTTTAAACTCTTCAGCAGTTTTTTGAATAATTTATTTGACCTCCCCGATTTTTCGCTCTAGTCACTCAAACATGCATTGTTGCATCAACAAAATTTAATTTTTAAAATTTCCCAAAATTCCCCAAACTCCATGCGACAAAATTACGCATCAACAAATGTTCCATGTGTGACTGAAGCCACAGAATATTCACATGAGCGACATTTATGTGCCTACTTTTAATGTGTTTTTGCACACGATCCCACACTTTTCATGAGCATATCGTTTGCCAAAAAAAGTTTCGATATTTTTGCACACGATACCAAACACTTGAATTTCTATGAAAATGGATTTTTCTTGACTACAATCATTTTTCCAACAGAAGTTCAATTGACATTATCAATCCAGCAATTGAAATATAAACAATAAATTGGAAACACTTTGAAATTTGTGACACTTGAAATTATATTGAAAATTTAATCCATATTACGACATAGTTACGTGATTAGCCAGCTTTTTGAGAGATTCGGTGGAAAGATTAGAAAATCAGTTAATAGACTGATGAACTTTGAAAACATTTGCTTGATTTCTTTAATATTGCAAAGATAAGTTAGATTGCTGTTGAGGCAATTATCAATTTTTCAATATTTTTCGTTAATTATAGTGATAATGAGTTCTTTGTCTTGTGCGATTATAATTGTGTTGGACTTTGTTTCTGTTCATTTATTTTGTGTTCATTAAAAATTATTGCAATTCAATGCCCAGAGAATCAATAAAATTTTAAGACAGTTTGAAAAAGATCACTGGCGTCTGTTGAATTTATAATTTGCTAATTATATTTTGTCTGTATTTTAATTACATTAAGTTTTTCAATATAACAGCTTTGCTGATTTCACTTCAGATTAGAAAGAGTAAAGATATGCTAATTTTATTTTTCAGAGATGAGATTACTACCGTCGTTTAAAGATTATTGCGTGATATTTTTAATTATAATGTCACTGTTCGGAAATCAATGATTGTAAGAATAAGTGTTGTACATAATTGAATTTTTTATTTTTGATAAATTTTGTTGACCTGAAATACTATTAAAATATTTATTAGAAAAGTTTTAACAAAAACTCAATGCGTTCAATTTACAGAACTTATTTTGCAAATTTAAATATTTACCACTATGTAACAACAAATTATTACTAAAACTGATTTAAATATAATTCATAGGTGCCAACATTCACATAAAAACAAATATCATTCGAGAAGTCTCGCCTCCATTTTATTATTTGGCAGGAACGCTGTTTAACTTTAAAGTTTGTTATATTAACGATGACGTTTTATCGTGGTAGGGCTTTAATATCTTTTGCAACGGATTCGTAACAAGTACGTCTTATAGACAAATAATATAATTAGGTTATCCTTAGTCAGATATAATTGAATAAATTAAAGTTTGCTAAAAATTGAGATTACACATTGCTGTTGCTGCTTGTTTCCATAAATTTAAGATATTTTAAATTGTGTACAAGGGCAAATTTCTATATAATTATACTTTTGATATGACGATGCTTAAATCTGACAAATTGATGTAAAATCTTTGAAAAGCTCAAAATCGCTCATCTCAAGAAATAAATTGTGTTCAATACAGTACGACTATAGATACCTTAATTGAAGATGCAGAGAACAAAGCAGCTCTTGAATATATGAGGACTTTAAATTCAAAAAAAAACTTCATTTCAAAACTATGTAACTGTTCGGACTGTATAGCCTAAAATTAACTAGGCCCATAATAAACTCTAATTAAGCAAACAATAAAACAACCAAATGTTTAACCAAACATAACCTCCATTCTGTTTATTTAGGTCCACTCTAATTAATGAAAAGCCCTACATCAAAGCGTTGTTTCGAGCTGGACTTTAATTGTAATATATTTCTGAATTTAGTAACATGAGAAGCCTTTCAAACAATCAACAGCAAAAACGCCATAAAATCATTAACTGGAATTTTGTGTTTCCGACAGCTCTCCCTCCAAAATGATTAATTATAATTGAGTTTCCATCCAACGCATTTCATGATTTTTCCACAATCAAAAAGAAAACTGAGCTGTAATGACTGGAAGCGAAAGAAAATATCAGACTTTACTTACAACGTCGAAGTTGTTTATTATTTCAGCTGTTTTCGTCATAACTTTTTCTCATATGTGATAAAAGTTTGTTATTTCTTTTCAGCGCTTAATGTGTAATTTAATTAAGAAACCGCAAGTAACAGCATCGAAATTGATTTTTCACGCGCGCGTTGTATTTAGCAGAGACTGAGTAGTTTCAAGAAAAATTGATCAAAACAACATTTTAGACAAAATGAACTTAATAAATATATAATTTTAAGATAAAGAACTTGGTTTAATCTACAGGCGACTACTAACCCCTGCCTTTCTTTTAAAATTTCCCAAGCCGATTTGAAACGACAAAGTTTTCCTTTAACGACTCTCTGTGAAAAGTTTAGAGTTTAAGAAAATTTGTAATAAAACGTGCAAAGCTGTCGCGAATGTAATTTGATTACTTCATTTTGATGTCACCGAACTTTGCCATACCAGCCAAGCATGCAGCAAAAATCATATAAACTCAAAAAAACACGAAAAACATCGAAAACTCTAACACAAAATCATAGCAACAGCAATATAAGCTAGAAAATACGGCAAAATAGGCAAAATACTCAAAAGCTGAAATGAAAATAAACTTTTTTCTAGATAGAAAAAGACTTTATAATGCTTCTCATTCATCCACAGCATTTTGTGCTTTGTTGCAATAGGAAATTACCAAACGAAATTTGAAAATAATTTAAATTTCGTTGTTTTCCTCAATTTGATGTTATTTTTAATGCTTTTTTAGTTTTGCTGTTCGTTTGTGTTCTCTTTACAGTTTTTTTTCTCGTCCAAATTCATGAAACTCATGAAATTAATTTCTTTTTTTGTTATTTTTTGTGCTCAAGCTAGCGGAACTGAAATTTTATATATATATTTCATACAAAAAAATTAGCTGGGCTCAACAGAAAATGCTGTGTATTAATTTATCAAGTTTTGTTGAGTTGGTGAGCGCAACTAAATTAATAAGTGTCCGTCTGTCTCCGTTGATATTCATGTATTATTTTTTTGGTTGAACTGTTTCAATTTTCTTAATTTATAAATTAATTTTTGATTATATATAATTTTATGAAAGCGCAGGGTGACTCAAAACGCTGCAATCAATATAATCCATCTCCCATTTTGTTGATTTATTGAGAGCAGGTCTATATTAAATGTTTTCATGTAATTCCTTGAGAAATTTTGAGAAATTTTAAATTGCTTTTAATAATGAACAAATTTTTCAATTTTGATTTTTGAAAATCACTTGAATCCAATTGATTCCCATTGAAATTAAAATTGCCGAACATTGCTGTATAGGTGCAAACCTGGAGAATAGCTAATATTAACTTTATTTTGAGACATTAACAAAGTTTTTTATTGGATTATGCAAATCGAATCAAATTTTAATTACCTTTTAAAAATTTGGAAAAAAGTTTGTTCAGATTTCTATGGTTGCAAGGCCCAGTTTTAAAACCTTTGAATAAAAAAAAAATATTAATTTGTTCATAGTGCTTAAAAACATTGTGAAATAATATATTTATTGTCTTTATATTATTTCGAATTTCTACTTGAATCACCTTGTATTTTATCGAAAAGCTATAATATTATCATTAATAATGGATGAACTTCATTCACCAAATTAATTTTTATGGGAAAAGTTGAAAAAGAAAAAAGTCAATACTTTAATTCAATTAATTTAATTAATTCCATATTATATGATTATACGCATTTCAGTTTTATGCTTTGAGGCAAAAAGAAAAACATTAATTCCAAAACTTTTCCAATAAAGTAAAATCAATAATTCAATAATTTATCATCACAAATAAACAAAAAATGCGTGAAGCTTTTAAAAGGCTTTCTCTACTTTATTTTACCGATCAAAATCGATATAATCGATATGCTATGAAGAACAAGCTTAATAACAAATTTTTAAGTATAATCCGAGTAAACCAGTAAAACAGCAGCCTTATAATTTTTTAATGATTTGCTAGTTTTTGCTTATTAGGTTTCCAGTATATGTTTTCTCAGTTTTTTTGTTGTTTTTGTAATGTTATGTAGTTTGCTAAAACAACAGTTATTGCGTGAAAACATAAAATACAGCACAAAACTTTCATTTTGCTTTTCTGTGTCAAGCGTGTACAATTTTTGCTGGTAATGTTTCTGCTTTAATGTGAATTTAATGTAATGAACGGAGATATCTTTAAAACATTTTAATTGACGATTTGAGTAAGTAAAGCAGCAAATATTAATTATTGGTTATATATTACTTTTATCATTGTAGTTCATACAAAACAATTCTGAGTAGATTTTTTCGTGTAGAATTAATTTGATAGTTTCCTCTACTAATCGGAACAAAACCCATTTCTCAACTTATATAAGACATTCTATAAACTATGGACCATAAACTTTGTACTTGTACCTTTTCAAGAATTTTTGGATTTTACCTAAATTTGTATATTGTCTGTTTTTCAAGCGTTTCACTCACAAAACTGCCTCGTCACAAATTAACTAAATGTTCCCAAAGTATCAGAAACTTCATCCCAAAAGTTTCAGCATCGCAAAAAACTTTACGAACACGTATAATTGTAACCCCAAACTTTCATTCCGAAATGAGCCAATTCCATTAAAAACGCTCCTAAATGCCTTAAAACTTTTCTAGACTTTTTGGCCTTTTTCCTAAAAATGTATGTAAAATGAAAATCACTTAAGTCCACACAGCTTATCACAAATAAGCAAAACTTAAAACACAAATCCTTTTTACATTTTCACGAAAACATAAAAGTTGAAGTTTTTGTATTTCCTGAATAGAAATCTCATTATTTATTTTACCGCTGCCGGAGCGGGATCTGTGTAGTTCACACAATGAGCACAAGTGGCAGCAGTGAATGGAGCTCCAGACGAAGCAAAAGCTTTAGGGAAATTCACACAAAAAGCTTTTCCTGTGTGCTTTTCTTGTTATTGGGAATTATTCATTTTGGATTCATGAAATAAGAATAGTAAATAAAAAGGATGGATTTAATGTAAAACACTTTTGTGTATTTCAATTCTGGTAGTCAGTTGAACTTTTATTGAAGAATCACATAAAGGGTTAACAATACAGCATTGTAATAAATCTATCCTTTACAAACTCATACTCTTTGTCTGATTTCTCCATAGAATCCTATTATAACATGTTTTTCTAGCATGAATTTGTCGGGAAAACTTTTCGCAATGAACAATTTTATTCGGCTTGTGCGTTCTCCCGAGTCAAAGTTCGGGCCTTTTCGTCTGCTTTTCCAATATTTGTTCCGGGTTGGAAAATTTTCATTAATGATTTTCCTCTTGGCTGCGAATGTGGAGATTTAGGATATTCGTGAAACTCTGTAAATGCTCAGAATACGAGGAAAATGTAATGTATTTTCTAGAATACTTTGAGCTTGTAGTTTACTGTGAGGGTTCGCATTTTTTTAATATTCATTTTCCTTTTTGCCTTTTTTCCTCTTTGGGCTAATTTCTGGGTTTTCCGCAAAAACGAGAAATTTTTGGCAACTTTTTGGGGAGCGATATTTGCAGTGTTTTGTACTTTACTGTAAAGATCATTGAAGGATAACAATTTTGAAGGGGAGAATCTCACAAACACAACATTATACGAAACAAATGTATTTTATTTGGTTTACGGATTTATTGGACAACTTTCAGCTCGCATTCATTCATTTTCCTTTCGCTACAGTTTTGCTGAGTTTTCTGATTGTCTGAAATTTTTATAGAGCTCGAGGCAAAAGGCGCAAAAAAGGAGCACAAGAAAGTGTTGTTGGATACTTGTGTAGGGCATGCAAAAATGAAAATTTGTGAATTGATAGTAAAAGGCAAAAAGGGGTGAATGATTCCTGGCTCGTGCTAATGCGTGTTTTTATTGCTCAATTTACATTTTATTAGATGGACGCATTGCTGTTTTGATGTTTGCTAGGATTTGTGAGGAATTATTTTATGGGGTTTATGGCTTTGGAGGGACGTTTAGTTTTATGAGTATTGACATAATCGTTGTATATTTAATATAATTGAGAAAGATATTATCTGGAAAGTCATAATATAAATTATGATTTCGTAAGACAATAACAGTTAAGATGATTACAAAAATATATAGTAGAAATATGGTTCAAGCTTATTATATAATAAAAAATTAATTTAATTAATTAATTAATTAAAAAATATCAATGGAATCGTGGAAATTTGATAGTATTTTAACCATCAATGTTCAGTTTCAAAAACCAATCTCAGGACAAACAGCATTTTAAAAAAAACTCTTAAAAATTTCAAATCTAAACTTTTCTAAATAGCAATTATAAGTTTAGAATAAAATTATGCGAAGCTCAAACACTTTAATGTCCAAGTAATTTCAAGCTGAAATAGTACTTTTCATATGATTGCAATATCTATATAATCTAACAAACGTTTCCAAAATAATTTTGAAATTAGTCGTAAAAAGTGGTTAAACTAGTCAAATATCATTTTCATATTTTTTTGGTATTCGTTTATTGTTAAAATTTTAAATGCTTTCATAATTTTTTTTAATATTCCAGGTGTGAAAATATAAATAATTGTAACTAAAGACTAAAATGAAAAATAATTTTTATGAGCTTTACAAGGACTCATCGTTTAAAATTCAAAAATACAATAAAATTGGAAAAAAATTAAATACCTCTAGAATTGAATTCTACTCATGAAGCTAGCATGCCCTTTGGCCCTTTAAAATGCAGCAGAGGAAAAAGATAAATTTTTACTACGACAAAAAGGATGAGGAAATGAACATAATAACATAAAGTGATAAAAACATAAAACCAAAGGCCACGAATTGCGAGTAAAATCGGATATTGATTTTGAGAGAGTGTTCGTATTAAAACACGACGAGGCTTTTTTGTTTTCACCGAAGGTTAGTTGAATCGGAATCCTGTCGTTTTTTTCATTTTACGAGTACAGAGGCGACATCTGATGGTAAAAAGATGATAAATACTTGGTGGATATAAAAAGATGGCGGCACGGTCGAAGGATCTACTGCAGGGAAAATAAGACTCCTCCTTTAGACACAAGCTGCATTCGACCAAATAAAGGAATAAGGGATTATGCACATTTTCTTTTGTTACTTATTGTTTGAAAAAACACCCTTTATTGTTCACTTAAATTGAAAAAAGAGCTATAAAATGATGGTAAAGCAGTCATTTGTATTAAATCGTACAAAAAGAAGAAATCGTATTATTATAAAATGTTTCCAAATAGTACTAGACTGAAAAAGTTTCAGTTATCGAATAAACTTAGATAGATGCGTTAAATTTTGTTAACGAAGCGACAAAATCATTAAAGAAAAACCCGTTCCAGATAAATTATTCAATAATATCATTCAATTGATCACTTAACAGCCCACATGTATTAAAGCAGAATTAATTCGTAATTTCCACCAGTGCGAGAACTCTCGGTGGTAACTAGACAGAAAAGATACGACGCTAGCCTAACACAGCATAAGAAAAATTATTCCGCTAATTGGATATACACACATCAACTTGTCTAATCCGCCACCCACGAGCCCAATTTATGGATTGATTTTTGATCTTTTCTGTTTTTCTCTTTTAAGTCAATTTTTACTTGAGATGAAAAAAACTTGAGATTGAATTCGATTGAACAAAGATTGAGCGGAGATTTCAAAAATAATCAATTAAAATTTGATTTTTGATTTCTATCAATTATTTTGAAATTATTCAAAGTTTCCAGATATTAATTTATGAATTTGAGGCAATTGCTTGGAAGCTTGTGTAAATTATATCCGTTGTGAGTTGTCTGCGTGCTCAAAAGCATAAAATTGAAAAATATTAAAGTGTTCAACTGCCTAACTTTTCAACTACTCAACAAGTTAATGGTTTTAAGTCTGAATTGCTTGGAATGGACTTATTATAATATTTCATATTTTTTTTCGGAATATTCGAAAAATTCATTTTACTCATTTGAAATGAGAAATTTACATAAACTGGCTCGTTAAACCAAACTTTGTCTGGCTTTTCGAGTTCATTAAATTGATTCCAATTGATGGTTAAATTGGAGATGAATGTGATTGTGTGAAGTGGATTTGAAATTATGTTTTTTAGAGAATGCTTTATGGATGCTTGTCAGGGTTATAAAGTTTTTGGTCATTAGTATAAAAGGAAATTTTAATTTTCAATCAGCAAAATGTTATATTTATGGAATGATAAATTTTCCAAATAATGAGACTATTACACTTTTTCGCTGATGAGCAATAAATTGAAATCTTAAAATCTTGGTGATTTCTTACATCCGGTGTGAAGAAGTTTCAAATTTAATTCACTTTAATTGGTAATAATTTACAGGTTTGATGAACTATAATATTTATTAAATTAAACCCCATTAACATTAAAATATTATTTTGAATGTTAATCGTCAGCCTTTCTTCTCACCCCTGTCTTTAATCGCTTTTCGTGCCCATTTTGAATTCCCCCGAATTAATTATTCAAAGCCAGCAGTTTTCAACAAACAACAAAAAAAAGCATCAATTCTCAAGTATTACACAAAATCCCACATGCTGAGAAGCCAAATCTTGTCAACATCTTTTTGGTATTTTATGGTTTTTCAGGTTTTTTGCACATCTTGTTATTATTTAAAACCAAAAAACTGCAAACATTGAAAATTGTTTTTACGAAAAATATCAAATTACCAGCTAAAAAAAACTAAACAGCATATAAAAAATGATTGTAAAAAGATCTTTAAAACAAATTCATTAGAATACCAAAAAAAATGTAGTCAGAATATCACGATTTTCTCAAGAGTGTAAAAATGTGGAGGAAAAACTGAGAAATTTTAAAACTATATAAAATAGGGTCATTAACACAATTGTAAAAATGTTGCATGTATGTATGTGAGGATATCAAGTGTTCGAGCGAAACATCGAAAAGCATAAAATAATGTTTATTTAATTATTTCTATATTTTTTATGCTTCATGTTCAAGTTTTCGAGCGATTTATTCAGTATTTTGCTGTCTGTACGAATTGGAAGAAGAAGCAAAGAAGGCACAGACGATTTATTGCTTGTGAGCAATTTTAATGAGACTTTCAAACAGTTTTCAATTTAATTTGAACAATTTTGAAAGCGATTATTTGTTCAGTTCATATTTCGTTGGTTAATACTTTTTCGAATTTTTTCAATATTTCTTTCGTTTGAAGAATAAGCGAGACGCTAATTCATCTGAATAAATATTTAGGTTTCAGATGAGTCGTTTGTTTATGTTCGGTTCGACAGAATTTGTGGGAAATATGGACTTTTTTGATGTTGCGGGTTGAAAGGAAATAAAACATTGTAGCTATTTTCAATTTTTTTGCATTTTTAATAAAAATTATTTATTATGGCTCTCAAATCAAGGAGCCTTAAAAACTTAAATCCATTCGTTCGTATTAATTTTTAATAAAAATTAAAGTTAAATAAACTACAGTTGAGAGAGTATACAACGACACCTATTGCAGAGTGAAACAAATGTGAACTTAGTTTTGTATAGTTTATGAAGATAGCGTCGTTGATTGAATGAAGACGTTTCAAAATGCCTTTTTCGTTGCTCTATTCATATCTCAAAATGAAAATTGTGAGGAATTTTCTTAACTTAGATTTACAAAATTTTGGATATTTTTTATTGATCACTTGTCAAAATTAAAAATAAAATCAAAATATTTCATCTAACATATATTGAAAAGTTTCAAAATATTCTTTGATGGTGGAACATCTTCATAATCATTTTTGCTTTTTTTTTCTATGCAAGTAAAGTATCTCAAACAACGGTGTGCTTTACACCAACACATTCCCATAAGTGTTTTTTATCTTTTGATAATAATATTATTGTGTTGTTGAAAACAGCGAAAACATTTTCAGTTCTATTTTGTAATTTTTGTTTTGTTGACGTGCTCTTAAGACAACTCTGTTCAAAAATGGGTAAGATCAATTAGCACTCTTCAAAACCTGAAATGACCAGAAAACATCTATTCGAATTATATTTTGTAGGCATTTGGATCAATTCGTTCAAAAATGATCCCAATATTGAGCTTGGGATTTTGGCTGGTTATGATAAGAGTTTCGACGTGTACGTCGGGCGATTTTGGCACGCGGGTGAGCTAATGCCAGCCAAAGTTGTAAAAGCATATGGAGCGTATTGTAGTCATGAAGGAAAGGAGATTATTAAGGATAAAGATTTTGAAGTCAGTTTAGATGTATGTTAAATTTTAAGTTTATATTAATAAGTATATTTTCAGATTTTGCTAGACGAAAATGTTGATTGGGTTGAAGGCACAAAAGGTAAACTTTTGATATAAAAGTTGTTATTTTAAATACAATATTATCAATTTTTTAGGTGGCTATCCAGAAAATGCCATAACTTCCACCTCAAAAAACTCCGCCAAGAAATGGGTGATTGTTCGTGCTAAAGTTCAAGGCGGAATAGTTGTTGGCAAGGTCCACAAATCTTTTGACAAAGCATCTTTTCCATTAAATGGAAAGGAATGGTTTTTGGAAGATTACGAAGTCTTAGTTCCAGAGGTTAAGGAATGAAAACATTTTGGTTGAAAGAACTATAGAATGAAATAGAAAGTTATTAAACATGTAAATATTAATTAATTATGTAAAAGATGTAAATAAAAGAACGAATAATATATTTCTCGGACAAAATGCAACTTTTTATAAAGTTCTATTGAACTTTAATTCTGCTTATAAAAATAATTATGAAAATGTTCATTACTTATTCAGAGCCAGCTATTCAAATTTATGATTAAAATAATATTATTAATAGTTAATCAGAAGGGAATACATATTTACAACTTTTATGCACTCATTATAATGACGAACTAGCATTATGTGACGTGAATCATTATAGAGTTCCCTTAGAAATACTACATGGTCTGTGCAAATGTTCGAGATAGGATCTACAATTTTTTGAACAAAAAAAAGCTATATAATTGAGAACTTTCGTTTAATTTGTTAGTCGTTCGTTTGATAGCAAAGCAAAATGTGGTGTGTTGAAGAAACTCGTTCTGGACCAACTTCCTGTTCTGATAGTGAGTGAAAGTGGATGGATTGAACTAAGCAATGGAAGAACTCTACCTGATATTACAATAATAAAAATAATTAAATAGATAAAGTGTGTGGATTAGTTCTTATTTATTATAAAAAAAATATAGTGAAAACTGTGCAGCCATAAAGCTCTCGAGGCTAAAAATTCCACACAACCCTAATCTTCCATACCTCAAAAACTGCACAGGCAATTTATATAAAAAGAAGTGAAAAATTGATAAGATAACGCATGATTCATCTGATACTGATTTAGAGAATTTTTGCAAACTCCAGTGATAAGAATGATAACATTATCTACAAAATATATTGTGGAGCCACTTGAAGCAACCGTCGTTCCATCAGTTTCAGTTCGCGCTTCGATCTAGATTGTTTAAATTGTTAGTTCCTCTTGTGACAGACGAAAAACTATCAACTTCAAAATGAGTAATATTAGCACTATGGGATATTTTTCGCCTCATTTTACCATTAAGTAAACTGAAATCAAAAAACGATTTAAACTTTTTGTCCTCAATAAATATTAGTTCAGTCTCGAAATGTTGAATTACAATAATTAATTATCCGGTATTTTTAATATATTTTTGGATCAAATGGTTCGATCATGTGATTGTGATCAAAGAAAAATTAAATTAAAAATCTTCCAAGTAAAATTAATTTTAAAATAAGAATTGACAAATCAATCATTTCCATATAAATTTCAATGGTTACAGTTTTATTATTAGATCATTGAGCTTTACATAGCAAATTGCAGGGAAAAAATACTATCAGCTACCTAAACTTCATAAGAAATGATAACCGCTGAACACTTTTCTGGGCTTTAAAATATAAACCGTTGATTGATAAAAAATTGATTAAATTTCAAGGAAAATTGAACGGCATAATATTGACTAGTATACATTACTGACTAATCACAAATTTATGATATCATTAAAATCAGTATTAATCTTAAGATTCATAAACATCAGGAACATCAGGAAAATTTTGGCTAATAATCAAATAATAAAATTTTTTTAAAGACTATACATGGATTCCATCAAGCATCTCCCAAGGCCTGCCACCATCAGCAGTTTATGCTGGTAAGTTTACAATGCACTTCAATTGATAACAACTTGCAATAAATTATTATATTAGGCAATGACTCTGATGGCACTCCCATGTATGTTGGTCGTGCATTCCATGAAGGTGACCAAATTCCAGCTAAGGTTATGCCCAGCAAACAAGCTGCATATATCTCTCACAACGGTCAAGAAATTTTCAAGCACAACTATGAGGTTTTAAGTGGAACTGGATTTACTTGGGTGGGGTCGAGCAATGGTCACACTCCAGCTGGAGCAGTTTTCAGTGGAAATACAAGCTCCGGAGAGCCTCTATATGTTGGAAGAGCTCATCATGAAGGCAGTTTGACCGTAGGAAAAGTGCACAGGTCTCACAACTGTATTTATATCGGTATTTTATTTTCCCCTTTAATCAAAAGAATGACTTATAACCACAATTTTTAAACAGCTTATGGAGGAATGGAACATTCAATTTTGCAATACGAGGTGTTGGTCATGCAACAAAGGTCAAACTGGGTGGGCTGCTCAGCCCACTCTCCAGCTCCACCAGGAGCAATTATTGGAGGCAATGATGTTGATGGAAGTCCAATTTATGTCGGACGCGCTCATCACGATGCCGATCAATTGGTCGCTAAAGTTATGCTCACCAAGAATATTGCATATATTTCATATAACGGTCAAGGTATGAAATAGATCTCTTTTAAGTGGAAACCAGAAGTCTAATTTATTTTAAATAAATTTAGAAATCGCCAAACACCACTTTGAGGTTTTGTGCAACGGAAATGTGCAATGGCAACAATCTAGCTTTGGACAAGTTCCACCAAATGCAGTTCCAGGAGGTCGCACTGGCTCAGGAGAAACTCTTTATATTGGAAGGGCCCATTACCAGGGTTCACTTACTGTTGGAAAGGTTCACCCAAGCCACCAGAGTTTATACATTCCTTTTGGTAAGAAATAGTGCTTTTAATAAAATTATAAATTTACATTCAAAATTATTAAATTACAGGCGGAGCTGAAATCCCAATCAAGAATTACGAAATTTTAGTGGAAAATTAAATATTTTTAAACCAGGCAAAATGACATTTGTTACCAATTCAGCAGAATTAAATATTTTCAGTACGTTAGTCATGTTAATCGGAGTTCATTTATTAAGATATCGATTTTTTGTTTGTATCAACTGATAAAATGTTAATGTAATAAAATTTATTTCCAAAAAATATTGTGATGAATTTTACTTTTCAACGAGCACTTCGTATTCCTTGACAGCTACTTCTTTGCCACCATATGGGATGTATATACATTTATGAGAAGGATGAACCTACAGAAAATGAAAAAGTTTAAAAAATTTTATCAGTTCAATTATTATATTCTAAGAATATTAATTACCTTTCCAACAGTCACACTTTTCTCATGATTAGCTCTGCCAATGTATAAAACTTCACCAGAACCAGTTTTTCCACCCACAATGGCCTTTTTAGGAATTTTACCATCTTTCTCTTTAGACCACTTTACATCACTTCCAATTAATATCTAAAGAACAATAAAAGTGTAATTGCAAAAGAAATTTAGTTTTCAAATGTTGTGTTCCTACATCAAAACTATGCTTTGATATTTCGGATCCATTGTGGCTGATATAAGCAATTTGCTTTGATGGAATGACTTTAGCTGGCATCAAGTCAGTCTCATGATTAACTCTCCCAACATAGATTGGTGACCCATCAGTATCACGCCCTGCCAACACGGCATTATTTGGTAAAGCAGCTCTTGACGTGGTTGTGACCCATTGAACTAAAATAGTTGGTTTAATGTTTCCAAAATGTTGTAAAAATTCAACTGAGTCTTACTTTTAGATTTTTTGTAGACTAGAACCTCATAATGCTTGATACTGTGCTCTTTTCCTCCGAATGGGATATACAAGCAACTATGACTTGGATGCACTTTTCCAACAGTTATTGACCCTTCAAATGGTGCTCTTCCAACAAAAATATCCTCGTTGTTCACTTTATCAGTCGGAATAGCATTTTCAGGAACTTGCCCGTTACTTGCGGGTTCCCAACTAAACTTATCGGCTTTTCCAATGAGCACCTCAAAGTCCTGAACGCTGTGCTCTAGACCATTGAATGCTACGTAACAAGCTTTCTTAGATGGAATCACTTTTGCAGGAAGCTTCTGACCAGAAAAAGTCGCTCGTCCAACATACATTGGACTCTTATCTGCATCGCGACCGGCTAGTATAGCGTCTTTTGGTAAAGCGCTTCGAACATTACATGGTGACCAACTATAACCTAAATTTTATTTACATTATTGTTGATTTCAAGTATTGAAACTATTTCAAATATTCAAAATTCTCAGTAGCTTACCCATTTCCAGAAATACTCGATGAAACACTAACAAAGATTACGAAACTTGTCTTAATGGCAACTGAAACACAATAAATAAAAACAAGCATTACACCGTCTTTATATGGAAAAAATTTCTTATCGTTGTTTTATTGATTTTATTTATAATTGAAAGGCATTTATCAGTAAAAAACAATTTTTTCGATAAGATAAAAATACGTTTTATTGAAATTTGTATTCAAAAAAGGATAAAAAACCAAACTTTTTGAAGCAAGCCGTTCATAAATTTCGTAAATTTTTGTTTATTAATGAGACAAATATAATATTTCAGCACAAAATCAAAACTTTTGAATGAAAACTAAGCTTTCTGCGAGCTTTTTGTAAATTGTTTCGATTATGATACTAATACTTAAAGTTAGTGTACAGTTTGATCAAAGTGCTGCTTAAAAATAGTGATACAAGGTCTAAAAACTGATACAGTACTAATGTTAAGACCTGTTAGAAAATTGTTAGAAAATCTTCATGAATCATAAATTTATAATTTTGTTAGCATAATAGTATTTTTCTAATCGTACGTAAAAGAATATCTATACCTATATTCTTCTCCGAATGGTCATTGTGTGCTCTTTAACAAGCTTTCCAGTAAATGTTATTTTAAATTTAATATCTTTCATGGTCATTTTAGTTGCAAACTTGTAATTTCTTAAGAAAGTAACCAACATAGATTTGGCTGAAAGCAATGCAAAACGGCTACCGATACAATTCCTTGGACCACTTCCAAATGGAATATAACTGTAAGGATGTCTGCTGCTAATTTTCTCTGGCAAAAAGTTATCAGGATCAAAATTGTCAGAATTAGGACCCCAAATGTCCTTGCGCCGATGCAGCACAAAGTTCATGAAGAATATTTTAGTGCCATTTAATATTTTTTTGCCGTTTCCAAGATCACAGTCATCGATTGCTTCCCTTACAGAAATGGGAATCGGAGATGCTAATCTGAGTGTTTCTTTTATAACACGGTCCATGTATGTTAAGTTTGATAAGCTCTCGTAATCGACTTGTACGTCGGGTGAGTCAAAAACTTCCTTGATTTCTTGGTAGACTCGATCTTGGATCATCGGATGGATTGCTAGTAATAAAATTGCGTTTGCCAGCAAATTTGCAGTAGTTTCTGTTCCCTGAAAATCATGTGAAACATATCAAAATACATTAATTGAAAGAATTTTAGTATATATTTGGTAGAAATCAATAAAAATGATGTTAAAATTCTAAAAAGTCTCAAAGATTTGTTTCACGGCGAAAAGAAGATGCTTTAAATCGAAAAAGGTTAAAAAACTAAGTTGTATGACGCATGAGCATTTTTTGCCAAATTGTTTTAATATCCAAATAAGCATTTGAGACTGTTTTTTAGATTGCTAAAAAATTATGCAAAGATCATCAGTAAACTTTTTTAATTTCTTATACATATAGATACTTGGCTTTCTTATCAAATTTAGGCTAGCCAATTCCATTATTTAAAATGCATGGATTGTATTATTGAATTATCTGTTATAGCTTTATTGTAAATAACCAAGTTGAATTCAATTCAAAAACAATAATACCATATATATATCTTATCTTGAGCTGTTAATACGAGCAGATAGTAAATTTTACTTACAGTTATGAGAAAAGTGAAAATTTGCTCCCTAATTTCAACGTCAGTATAATCTTTTTCCTTGTAAGACATCATTTGATCAATTAAATAGTTTATTTTTGGTTTTCCATTTATTCCCACATCAACATCATTCAACTGGATATTATTGTTGTTTGTGTCTTGCATTCGCTTACGACAAGCTTTAATGAGCTATGAACAGAATTTTAAAAGAGTTTTTAAAATTTTTAACTGTTTTTAAAGCAAATAGGTATACAAACATACTTTATCCCCAAATTCATAGCAAATATCTCGATTATGCATTTCCTTCTTGTAAAGTGCTGTCCATTTGAAAATTCTATCTGGATGGTAGATGGGTGTGATTATGCGGTCAAAAATTGCTTCCATCATTCTAACAATAAAAGTATTGTTTATAAAATACTACTGAAAAATAAACTAAACAAACTTATTTGTGGCGTCTATTACGTCTTCATTCCACTCAATATTATCGACGTTCATTGTTGTGGCTGAAATCATCAACAACATAAATCAATAACTAAATTGGGGTATTATTGTATTGTTGAGAGAATTCAAATATGAGCATAACTATTTTTGGTTACGTGAAATTCAAAACTCGTTTGTTGCAACTACCGTGTTGGAGGTGCAAAATAGAGACATTATATTCTTGAAATTTTGACTTATAAACAATAATCCAAGTGGTTTTTTTAAACGTTGTAAAATAAACAATAAATATTATCTTTATGGATGCCGAAATGAATGCGATTTTTGACAATATGTGCTAAAATATATCATACGTTGTATGTTGAAATCAATTTTCAATCATAAGTGTCAAAACTAATTTTTTTTAAAGTGCATTAAAATGCTAAATGGAATACTGGAATCAATTATGAAATTACTTTGAGAAATTACAGAACTAATCCTGAAATTATTGTTATGTTTTCAGTTGAGAAAAAATGCAGACAATTGTGTACGGACTACTAACAAAACATTAATTAAACCCATTCCTCTTATATTCAAGTTTCTGTCATCAATAAAGTGTTTTATTGCAAGACCAAAAGTAAAATTATAATATAAAAGCATTTTATTCTGGGTTTTTTCAAATATAAACGATGAACTCAACAATTTCATCAAAATTGGAAATTTTTAAGAATCTACGTTTTAATATTAATTTTTTAATAAAAAATCTACGTTTTAATATTTGTGGATTACAATATACATACTTTAACCAATATTTTAACAGATAAGATCTTCTGACGTCAAATTTAAAAAAGTATTTTTTAATATATTAACAAAAAATCTAAAATATTTACCAGCAACCGCAGCGGAGCTCAATTTAGCAATATCTACCAGACAATTGAACTCCTTTCCGTCTAAATACTTTTCCATATCGATCACTGTCTTCTCAGCCTTCTCCAAGAATAGCGGAATATAGCCTTTCAAAACGTTCAAGTTGAATGCCAAGTTAATGTGCTTTCTTGTCGTTTTCCATAGTGGGTCTACAAACAAATCACATGATGTTTATTTACAAAACGTGCGGCTATAAACATTGGATTTCCCAAAAAGAAATAAAAATTTCCATAATTACATTTTGCTGCCAAAATTCCAGAATCGAGTCTAACGAACTCCATGAACGGTCGAGAAAGGCAAGATGCAGAGTTGAAAATTTTTTGGGCTGTGTCAGGATCGTAGACTGCTAAGGCGCGGAAATTCCAGACGCTTAAACTGAATGTGCCAGGAAAGTCGGTGTGGACGTGTTTGAGGTATTCCAGGCGTTCTTTTTTTTTAAGAAAATAATAAAATTTTGATTTATGATCATGACCAAAAGCTACAAAACCAAAAACTCGACAAAAATATGGAATATGAACGCATGATATAACGAATAATTTTAATTCAAACTTTGCCGAAGAATTGTAAAAATAGTTCACACTAAAACTTTTAAAATCTAATGGTTTTCCACAATATCTCACCATCGTTAGTCATTTGGAATATAAGGGCGTATCCATGGGTGATGATTTGCCATATATTAGGACTAGAAGATTTCTTCTTCTTCACACTCTTTAATTTATCTTCACATTTCACTCCCTTTTCATCCAACTCTGAATTTCCATAACACCAAAATGTACAAAGCAAAAATATGACAAAAATCAGTAAACAAAACATCTTAAGATCTGGTTCTAGACAAAGTTCAACAGCGACTGAATTCACTCGATCAGAACAGTTTTCGTTGAACCGCATCCAAAAAAGAAATAATTTGGAATATAAAATTGAAGTTTCCGTGTGTGAGTATTGAGCCAATATAGTTTTTATTCACAAATTAAGAATTTTTGTGTGATTCCACAAAAGGTCATTGGGTTGTTTATGTGAAACATTATTTTATTGATAAAATATATTATTGTTCTGAAGTTTTTTTTTGGTCAGCTTTCGTTTTTGTGTTGGCTCATTGTAAATTAAATTGCCAAATATTTTTCAACACGAAATTTTAAAACATAATCCTTTTCTTTTCGGATGGGTAGATGGGATTTTAATATTACGATTTTCGATAGAAATACTTAGTTTCTAGACTTTTTAAACAAACGATTTATGATAAACCTAATTTTTATCCACATATTTTATGTAATTATGGATTAAAATGATGGAAAAATAAAAAATTTGATCATCATAAAATTAAATAAAATTTGAGTTTAATGAAATTTCAATAACTTTTCTATTCATATTTAAGCGCAATATCAAGAATATATAGTACTAGTCTCTGATAGTGTGGTTAGAACCACAATTTAAGATTCTCCTAAGATTTTATATCCCTAATCATCTGGATCCGTTGTAGTGTCCAGAGTCAGACTCGTTTGCTTGTGCAATTTAGAATTTAGAATTTGCTAGAGAAATCCCTATGGTTTGTTTCAATTTCAATTTTTAACAGCTATTTTTTCATCGATATCCCGATTTATTTCGCACAAAATCACTAACTTTTCACAATAAAACACTTTTCCATCTCAAATTACACGTATTCTCACCAATTTCACTCTAAAATAAGCAATAATTCAAAAAAACTTCCGATATATCACCAAAACTAAAATTCCAAAGCTTGCACTAAAAAAAAAATATCAGAAAATATAAACCGAGAAAATTTTTCGGGAAATTTCGGGGAAAACCCGAAAACCTAGTAGTCTATGTGAACTTTCTATGAAGATCATTTAAAGCTTGAAAGTTCTAGAAAGCAGTCGAGAAAATTTCAAGAATCAATCCCAGGAAACCAGTCAGAATGAGTTAGCATGCCACTCAGAATGAAATTTCGGAACGTCAGAATTCTAAAAAGTATTCCAGTTTGCATTCCGTTTGGAGGCCTAGTGCACAACAATCATACTGACAATCATTCTAAGTAGAATGAAATTCAGAATGAGTTTTCATTCTGACTTTCATTCTGAATTCATTCTAACTTTCATTCTGAGTTGAATGCTGAGTTCATTCTGAAATTCATTCTAATTTTCATTCTGAATTCATTCTAACATTCATTCTGAGTTGCATTCTGAACTCATTCTGAGATTCAAGGATGCAAAAAACAAAAAAAAATAAAAATCGGGAAAAACCTGAATATTTCCCCGATTTCCCAACATTTTCACTTTATTTTGTCACCAATCTTTACCAAGCCGTGTTTTGTTTCTTTTATTACCTAAAAACTTCCGTTTAACTCTGCGAAACCCCGGGTCTCGAACCCACTACCTCTCGTTCGCGAGACGAGCGCCCTATGCCCTACACTACCTAACCTTTGTGAAAGCGATGGCTTAAACCTTACTTATAATGAAAAAATATAAAAATATAAAATTAAAAGATTTTTTTGAAAATACAATTTATTTTGGGAATCAATATTTTATTATTAGCAAATCAGAAAATCATATCGGTGTTTTAGAATTTCTATTAAAATCTAAACTGTTCTACAATTTTTACTTGGTTCTGAAAATTGATACAATAACGACTTTAAAAAAATCCCACTAAAAAATTTGAAATTCATTACACACAAACTTAAAAATAAAAATAACAGGATAAAATAAATACATTTTCATAATAAAAGTTTGAAATATCTTTGCCGATCAATTTCCGAAATAGTCACTCTTTTTTGCCATTTTTTTAACAGTATTTCTGATTTTTACCACCAAAATTATTAGTATCCCAAAAACTTCAAAATTTGATAAGATTCGTAAAACATAACTCCTTCAAACCAAAATCCTTTGTCTTAAATCATCAATATATATGCTATCAAGTAATTTTATAAGTTAGTTTTTGTTGAATTCTGACTTTCATTCTGAGTTGCGCTCCGTCTTCATTCTGATATTCATTCTAACTTGTATTCTAAATTCATTCTAACTTACATTCTGGTTTGCGCACCGTGTTCATACTGACATTCATTCTGAGTTGCATTCTGAGTTCATTCCGACTTAAATCCACCACCTATCAAATATTTTAATTGATTTTTCAGTTGTTTAAACAGCTTATTGACGATTTTACACCTAGTAATACAGTTATTCATGAGAAAATCATTCATTTTATTTTATTTAAATTTCATTCTAATAATCATTCTAAGTTGTATTCAGAGTTGCATGCAGAGTGGAACGCAGTTGGAACGCTTACTAAATTCTAACTTTCCTTCTAAATTCATTCTAACATTCATTCTGAGTTGCACTTCGCGTTCATTCTAACATTCTATCTGAGTTGCATTCTGAGTTCATTCCGAATCATATCGGCCACCTATCAAATATTTTTATTGATTTTTCAGTTGTTTCTCACATTTTCATAGTTCAGTTTATAAAAATATGTCGATTTTACACCTAATAATACAGTAATTCGTTAGAAAATCGTTAAAAATATTATTTTTCAAAATCGTTCTAATAATCATTCCAAGTTGCATGCATTCAGCATTCAGAGTGGAACGCAGTTGGAACGCTACTGAGAATGAATACTAGAATTCTAACACTCAGAATGTGTCGGAATTCTGAGTGGAATGATTTGTTGGAATGGCGTTCCGACCTGGTTTCCTGGGAATATAAAATCGAAAAGCAAACTGAGACACCTGAAAACTAGTACAAACAAACTGATCATAAAGATAACGTGTAGAGATCCATTGGAGGGAGATTATAAGAGTATAAAGGTGAGAATATATTTTAAATATAAAGTTTGAGTTTATGAAAAATTTTAAAATTGAGTTATTGATTAGAATAATGGGATTGATGGAGTAAAAAGTGTCGGAAAAGCTTAGTTGTGGATTTTGGCGGGCTCATCCAAAGTATTTTGTATTAACTTAATTTTTTAAGAGGTTCAAGATTTTTACGGTCATGAACCATGAAACAGTTTAAGACAATGATGTTCAAAAGGATTATTATAAAATATCTAAATATACTGCAACAAAATGCATTCATGATCAAGGCAAAAATATATCATAAAGAACATTGATTCATAAACTCTTTTTGATTATTGTTAAAATTAAAAAATTTATGGAACCGGTCTGAAAATATTGAGAGCATATTTCAAAAAAAATTATCAACAAAGATTCCTGCAGTAAACTTTAGAAGAAATTCATTAATAAACCAAACACTTCTTCATTTTAATTTTAAGTGTGTGTGCAATCATGCAATGATTCAGCATGTAAATTTTTATATAATGTCCAAATAAAATTCAAAATTAACAAAAATAAAAGTATCAAATTTTAAGCCTGGAATTTGGAAATTTTTGAAGTAACCAGTCTCAATATTTTTACTTATTTTTTGGAACATACATTCAGCTGCATACATTTCAGGCGCAACTGATTTTTTTTGTGTGTGTGTGAGTAACGATCATATTGTTATTTTACGGTTAAGTAATTTTGTTTCATATTTTTATATCATAAGCTGAAAAGCTTAAGTTCAAAACAGCTTTTTCAATTCATTGTTATTTTATCGTGAATTACTGCAACTGCTTGTTAATTCTTTTTTATTTATTAATGTAGAATAAAATAATAATGTTCTAACCAGAAATCAACTTTTTTAATTAATTTATTTGGTATTTATTAGCAAATCGATCCTGATAGATAATTCTAGTAGGTACAATCATAGAATGAATCTGATACAATGTAAAATTACAAATTGATAAATTAAACCATGAATTATATCTCATTTGCATGTTTGTGCATGTATTAATAGAGCTTCCTCAACTGTTCATACAACTAAAAATTACTAAAAGTATAACGAACACTAAAGCCAATTAAAAGTAATCTTGAACTTGACTCGCAATAATTCACAACAACCATAATATACTTTATAATTCAATATTTTTCTTTAAAGTTACATTTCCACAGCAATTATGTATTCACTGTCTCATCTTCTCTCATTTCTTTTTGAACTTCGCACTGCAAAGCTACATCATCCAAAGTTACATCATTTATTCAACAATTTTCCCACTTATTTAAATTTATTCATTTATTCACTTTTATTCATAAAATGAAAAAGCACATTGCAGTTTTGCCAGTTTGGTTGTATCCACAATAACAACAAATAACTGCAAAAATATGCATGCCTCGCAAAAAATATGATGCATTCGCACATTTTCTTAACTTGTTAACTCACCTAATATTGCGTTACTATAATTTTCAAGTTTATTATCTTATAAGTTGAACAACAACAGAATTTTTCCTCAGTTTGAGTTGTTCTACCGCGCCGCATAGTTCAACTTAGTAGCTGAAGCAATTAGTAACTGATTATTAGATCAAAATAAAAAAAAGCGCGGAAATTGTTTTACCTATAAGTGTTACTTAATTAATTCGTTGAAATACTTAGAAATAATTAGCGGTGTGCAATGAACACCGTTATAGTTTTGTTGGTTCTGTTGCTCTTCGAGAAATTCAACTGTCAAGTCACCTATTTGGATAGAAAATTTAATCCACTGTTACGGTTGACTCGTGAAAATTTGAATGCTATTGTGAATCCTCACCCATTTGAGCAGGGATTTCAAATTAATATAATTAATGGAGTAAATTGCAAAATTGTTAGTGAGGAAGTTCAGTGGCTAAATGATTTAAATTTTTTCTAGAAAACACAAAAGCAATACAATAAATCACAACCATTTTTTTGTGATGTGAATGGTCCTGGAGCTAGAAGTGATCTAGTCCCTAAAAGTGTTCATCAATTAACACCAGGTGATATCGATATAGTGGCAGCTATTGGAGATTCCTTAACAGCTGGCAATGGCATCTTAGCCATAAATGTTTTTCAAGTCCTCGTTGAAGGACGCGGAATTTCCTCCGCAATTGGTGGACAGGAAGATTGGAGATCGTTTTTTACAATACCAAATTTTCTAAAGGAATTTAATCATAAATTGTATGGATATTCTTTATCCAATGGATTGTCATATCAAAAATCGTCAATGTTCAATGTTGCAGAGCCAGGCGCTCAAAGCAAAGATATTCCACATCAAGCAAAAAATTTAGTGAAAAGAATGAGAAGTGATGTTAATGTGGATCTTAAAAATCACTGGAAGGTGATTTAAAAATGCAAAGATGAATAATTCATAAGTTTTCATATGATTGGCGAATTTTTTAAAAATATACACACAATTTCTTATGCCAAATTATGTCGATTCGAAAAATATGTTTGAAAAAATTAATTCATAAACAATCATCGATTTTTATAAAACAAAATGTTCATGCAGCGTGATTAAATATTTCCAAAAAATTTCAACCAACAGCTTGTAACAATCGTAATTGGTGCAAATGACTTCTGCCTAGACATATGTTATTATAAAGATCAAGATGAAGCTGTCGACAATCACGAGCGGCACCTTATAGATACCCTCCGTACAATTCGAGATAATTTGCCAAGAACAATGGTGAATGTTGCCTTCCCACCTGACGTGTCTCTCTTATTAAAACTGAAAGGAAGACCAGAACTTTGTAAATTCCTGCATTATTGGGAGTGTCCCTGCATGTTTACATTGAATAAAATGAGTACTAGGAAGCGAAGTATCTTAACAATTCAAAAATGGAAAGATAGAGTTGTTGAGGTGGTCAATAGAGAGGAGTTCCAAAGAAATAGTGTGAGTAAAGCCAAAAACGTTGTATAATTAAATACTACAACATAAATTTTTCTATAGGATTTCACAGTCAATGTACAACCGTTCACAGACCAAGTGGTTGTTCCTCTGACTTCTGAGGGTATTTCTGACTTTTCTTTCATGTCTGCTGATTGCTTCCACTTAAGTCAGAAAGGGAATGCTCAAGTTAGTGTGTCTCTGTGGAACAATATGTTGGAGCCTGTAGGAAATAAATCAAGAGATTGGGATATTACAGATAATAAATTTTTGTGTCCAACTGTAGAGAATCCTTATTTAATGACAAGGGTTAACAGTTAAAGAATGAATTGAAAGATTCTTTTGATTATGTTTTTAAATAATTGTGCTGTTAAGAATTGATCATTATTGCATCAACACATTTGTTTCAAGAGCAAAACATGATAAATAAAAATTCTTTCAACATATACAAAGCAAAACTTAATTTATTATAAGAGTTTAGATTTGAAGTTGATCTTTATCAAAGATTTCCTCACGCAAAGGCAAATCGTTTAAGCTTTTCCACATTTTTATTCATAACATTTAATTGGTTGTTTAATTAATATTTATGTTTCACTTCCCGTTTTATGTTAACATCAAATATTGCTAAATTAATCGAAATTCTACAAATATGTCAGTAATTAATATAATTTTTAATATTTATTATGATCTTTTTCGCACAATAATAGCTAATGATAATTTAAGTTCTATAAATAGATTTCAACATTTCATGATCACTAGCAGATTGTATGCATCCAGAATATCATTGATTAAATACCTAAACGAAAAAATCGTTACAACGCTAAGTACAACATTATTTCGTACAGTAATCGACAATTATTCTTTTGATATTAGGTTCACAATTTACTTATAGCAGAATATTATAGCTCAGAATTCGTGACGATGTTCAATAGCTTACGAACATTTTGAATAATATTCTCTTTAAAAGAAGAATATAAAAGATTTCTTCTTCAGTTTGGATTTGATTTTTGCGCAGAATAGATCATCGTAAATTATTCAGAATATTTTAACCAAAAAGTAGAACCGTTCAAAAATTTGTTTACTCTTATATGTTTAAAAAATATCAAAATGAAAAGAATAATTGTGATAGTTTTCTTGCTCAAAACCCTAAACTGCCAAGTGTCAGTTCTAGACCAAAAATTTAATCCATTTTTCCGGCTGGCCAGAACATCATTAAATAATTTTATTAAGCCCTCAACTTTTGAGAATGGATACAGAATAAATTTGAAAAGAGGAGTTAGTGTATTTTCGTTCTTTTAAAAATGGCAAAACATAAAATATTGTAATATTTTAGAAAGTTCAAGTACCTGTCAATAAATCTCAACCATTTTTCTGTGATGTGAATGGACCTGGAGCTAGAAGTTTAACAGTACCGGATAGTGTACATAAATTAACACCAGGTGATATCGATATAGTTGGAGCCATTGGAGACTCCTTAACTGCTGGAAATGGAATCCTAGCCATAGATCCTCTACAAATCCTTGTTGAAGGACGAGGCATGTCCTTTGCTATTGGGGGTCAAGCAGATTGGAGAAAATTTCTCACCATACCGAACATTCTTAAAGAGTTCAATCCTAAACTTTACGGATTTTCTGTGTCAGATGCAAACTCATTCCAGAAAAATGCTAGATTTAATGTAGCAGAGCCAGGAGCACAAAGTATGGATATTCCACACCAAGCAAAGAATCTGGTGAAAAGAATGAGAAGTGATAAAAGTGTAGACTTGAAGAAAAGTTGGAAGGTGATTAACATTGACTCTTTTAATTATAACTCAATTATTGTTATGCAATAATAATTTTAATATTTTTAAATATTTTCAATATACTTTTATAACTGAAGTTAGTGAATCTACTGATTGGTGGAAATGATTTTTGCCTGGATATTTGCTACTATGAAAATCAAGACGATGCCATTAACCTCCACGATAAACATTTAACTCAAGCTCTAAGAACAATTCGAGACAATCTCCCTCGCACAATGATCAACGTTGGCCTCCCACCAGATGTCAGCCTACTACTAAGGCTCAAGGGCAAACCAAAGGAGTGCCAGTCTTTGCATTATTTTGAGTGTCCTTGTTTGTTTAGTTTGAACAAAATGAGATTCAGAAAAGCTACGCTACGATCAATAAAAAAGTGGAAATCGAGAGTGATTGAGGTGGTCAACAGAGAGGAGTTTCACAATAGACCGGTAAGTATTTTTTCTGAAAGCTTTTGAATATAGTTGTGGTGTTTTGCATTTTTGAGTTCATTCTTCTGGTTGTTTAGAATATTTTGGCAGATTTGCATTTTTATTTTGTTGTAGTTTTATGAACATGATTCTTAACTTTTGAAATTTAAAATTTGTTAAGAATTATTCTCTATTAAAAAAACGTCATTTGAATACTGACGCATTCATTCTTTGGTTTTTGTACTTAAAAAGAGATAATATTTCAAGTCTGCGATTCAAATGATAAAATTTGTTCATATTTAACATGAATTCCCTGAATTCAAATAAGTTACTTAAAATGAATTTAAATTAACTGAATATTTTGGATCACAAATATATATTTATATATATATTTATATATTTATATATATTTATTTTGGAATAGTAAATTAATCAAAACTAGTTTGTTTCTATCTCAACAAACCCGTTCTTTGAACATTTAAAAACAAAATATTTTTCTTATTTCAGGACTTTACAGTTAACTTACAATATTTTTCGGATAATATAGACATCCCAGCAAAATCCAATGGACTTTCAGACTATTCCTACCTCTCCATAGATTGCTTTCATTTGAGGTGCGAAATCATTCATTAAAATTAATTAAAGATTAAATGTAAATAATGACTTTTTAAAACAGCCAAAAAGGAGATGCTCGTATCACAAACGCTCTCTGGAACAATATGTTTGAGCCAGTAGGTCAAAAGACTAGAAATTGGCCAGTAGAGTTTTCCAAATTCAACTGCCCCACGGATCAACGACCCTACATAGCAACAAGATTTAATAGCTAACATTGCCTTTAATATAATTTTTATGAATATCAAAAGCAGGTATTACTGAAGTTAAGTATTGTACTCATAGTTCAAATAAAGTTAAACTTGAATAATAAATTTTTTTGTTAGAATTATTTGTCTGAAATCTGAATGAATATCGTGTAAATAAATTATTTTGCAATTACAAACGACTTCAATGACCGAAAAGCAGCAGTCATAGCACTAAAGCCGTCAATTTTATTTTCTTGATCATGTAGCATGCGCTTGTCTCGCTGCTCGTGCCTTTTTCTGTTGTAAATAAATGTACTATGTAGTAAGTTTTATCAAGTCTTTTGGGCACTGAGAGAAGTTTATTTTTTTCTAATATATCTCGAATTTCGATTCATTATTTTTGGTTTTTGACTTTTTTATCCAACTGTATCATAGTTCTAATATTTCCAATTATTTGCAACAGTTTTCAATTTGATTATAGTTTCTTAAGGACGTCGCTTCAAAATGATTTTTTTTTAATGTAATCAAAATTCACTGAAACCAAAACATCATAAATCGTTCTTGACTTTTGCTGAGTGTAAAATTTTTTATTTACTATTTAATTGTAGGATTTTTCACGATCAAGTTTACTTGTTGAACATAAAAATAAATTGATATTTCACATTTTTTGTAAGTGTTTCAAGTTCAAAGTAAGTTTACAATGACTTATCAAGTGCCGCTAAGCGTTTAATTTGAGTATTTTTAGAATATTTGTTAATGACCATACAGTAATGAAATTTTCCTGTAGAATCACTTTCCACTTTTAATGTTTATTATAACAATCTGGAGCATTTTGTCGCAATGCATAAACTTAAATGAACATAAATTTACAGAATTTTCACGATCAAGTTTTTTTTGCTCAGTAAAAACATTTAAAAATGTGTATAAAAACTGAAGTGGTTCAAGTTCAGTGCAAGTTTTCATGATTTCAGAGTGTGCATGGAGTTGCATTTGGCAATTTTGTATAGTATTTGCATTAAGCGTGCATTGAGAAAAAGTTATCGTATTTGATTCTTCAACTCATTAAGCATCAGTTTCAATTATATTTATGTTACTCGCCTTTATTTCCTTTTCACTCATTTATTGGCATTTTAGTATTGACTAAAGTTGTCACTATATAGAATGAAAAATAGTGTAAAAACTAAGATAGTAGAGGATTGTACGCTTAACCAGATTTTTTACTAGTATGTAGTAGTCGTTAATTTTAAGTTAATTCGCAAGTAGTGTTCATGGCTTGATTGTTTTATGTATTAATGTGTTTTATTTATTTAATTGACTTAAATTTTTCTAGAATCTTACTTATTCAGCTTAAAGTTTCAGATATAATGTCGAGAACTATTTATGATTTCAGTTTTTAGCGATCGGTTGGCAAGACAGGTCTGGTTGTGATAAGTGAAGACGGTCAACGCGATTAATAAAAAACTTGAATTGATAAAAAATAAAAATACAAGATTAAAGTTTTTTTGTTTGTTTGTTTCGTTAATTGCCTTAAAATATTCTACGCGCTTTTGGCTTCTGAGTCTGGTGTTAATTGCTGAAAAGATTTGATGAGCAGTTCATTGTTCGACGAGTTTCGATTTAAAAATTGAATAGTGTTTAGATTTGATTGAACTAATTAAAAATACTTACTGGTGAGTTTATTTCGGTGTTCATAATGACTTATTTTAGACTGTTGAAGATCAGAATATTTCGATACAAAAATTAATGTATAATATTAAAATCGAAGAATAGCAATTGTAATGTTAATTACTAAAGCCGAAGTATCTAAATAAAGAACTTTGAATCATCAAATTCAGTGTCTCGATCAAGCTCAACATGATTGAATTAACTTTTTTTAAATCTAATCAAAAAATTTTTTTAACCTCGAATTACTACAATTAAAATCAAAAAACACTCATACTCTCACATAAACTGAAAATGATTATTGTTTACGGCAAATTATGTCATAAATTATGCCAATTATTTCATACTTAGTTAATTTTCAACGCGATCTATTTTTTTTTGTATAGCCTAATTTTGTGATTCGTATGATATCTTCAAATTAAATTACTTGGTTGTTCTATGTATGTTAAAAGCTTTTTACAGGCCATAAAACTATATAATAAATCTATTCATAATGTGTTAGAATATGTGAATCTACTTAACTATAAAACTCTTTAAACAAAGAACATTGTAAACATCATACAGTATCCATAAAGTCCAAAATAAATAAACCATATACCATCAACGTCAAGATTGTATCATAAAAATATTGCACCCTAATTAGCATCAATTTAATATGAACAATCGAAGTGTTTTGAAAAATTTAAATATTTAAAAGATTTATTATTCAAATTTGTTGATGTTCTCGAAATATATTCTTCTTTTACAAGTATTCCAGTAACTCAACTTTTTTGAATTCTTTGCAAAATCATTTGGAATATGTGGTGATTTCCTTGAAAAAAATGCGATGTCTCCGCAAAGAAAATATTAAATGCTCTTTATGCTTATTTAAATCACCTTGAAGCACGTCAGCAAACAATATGTAAGTGTCATATGGATTACGGGTGGATTACAAATTTAGTATTAAATAAAGTTTGAAATTTTATGAATAAATATTTACATTGTTTAATAAAAGTTTCAGATATTATTACTTTCCGATATCTACAGACTTTGAAAATATTCTTCTTAATATTTGAAATCCAGAAATTTTTTATAAATACATATTTTCAGGAATATAGAACATTTTGTGAGCTTATTATGTTTTCAAACCCCTCAAGTAGATTATTTTTCTTTATAATGTATCCTAAAGCTCTTGCAACATAAAACTCCATACATTTGAATAATTACCAGACAAATTTAAATGCTTGCAAACACAGACAAATAAAAATTTAACAACTTTATATGTAAATAAAACCAAACAACAACTTGTGCCGGTGCGTGTTGATAATTTCAATTTGCTACACAAAAGTACTATACGGTATAAACAATATTTCACGCGTTTATTGCTTGCTCTTCAATTTAATATAGTTTGAGCAGGTTTAACGAGAAAGTCAGCTTCTTCATGAACGTCAGAAATTTAAACAAGTTTGCTAAATGGAACGGATTTGAAGTAAAATTAGAATTTGGTTCTTTGTTCTTTGTTCTGGAAAAAAATGTTAAAATTATGGTTGTTGTGAAAATATCAATTTAATTTAATGCGTTGTTTAATATTTAATTTATGATAGCAAGAGTCTTGACTGGGATTTAAAACATTGCGGCAAGATCTATGTTAATAGCCCAAGACCCTTCGAATCCTCAAAATCGATTCAGCACAAAAAATAACTGAATGATGTACTGTTGAATAAATTAATATTGACAGTCAATTTATTTTTATGTTCTCAAATTACGAAAATTACAAAATATCACAAATATTACACCAAAATTATACGCACTTCAAGTTAAATTATGAATTACAAATTTATGATGCGAAAACTGAAAAACTTACCTTTATTAATTAAGTAAACAGATTTTTGCTTATTTTCATCTCGTGAAATATTTAACGATGAAGATCTGTGACAATTCAAGGGCAATTACATGGCAAAAAGATAAAAGTACTTTACGAGTTGAACGTATTTATTAATAATGTTCTCCCTTTTATCATTTTTACGACTACAGGCAGTTCATTGCCAGTAATAATTGATTCAAATTGTTATTTTATGGCATATTGTTGGTAAATGCTGTAAGAAATATTGATATTATACGGTATTATACGGTATTATAAATTTTTCATTCTTTACAGAACATTTAGCAGCAATCAATATGAGTTTATTGGATTTTGTTTTGACAAATCTTGCTAAGAAATACAATAACAATTCTTAATCGTTATTTTATATAAAAGTTTTCTAAAATCCACGTCAACAATAAATTCTAAATTTGGGATTGTTGGTTTTTCCAAATTACCTTTTTTAAGCAGAGTCAAATTTTAGACAAATTTTATATTGTTTATTTTTATTCTGTTATAATTTACACGAGAATTTGTGAACAGTTTATAAATTTACGCGAAATATAATTTTTATGTACCTAGTTAGGCCCAGTGTTCTATCATTTCAAGTAATAGGATCATACTTTAGGTAAACTTCAGTTTTATTTTGGATATGACAAAATGTTGTAGACATTTTTTTACATGTGTTTTCTTGTTAATATACTTCACGAGCTAATATTTGTCCAAAGGTGTTAATTTTCATTATAAACAAAACATAAAACTTGAAATTGTTGCTCCGCTTTAGATTCTAAATCAATCTGGTTGTTTTGTAAAATACGAAAAGTCAAAGAATTGAATTTTCAAAAGATCGCGAAACTTAAATTGCAGTGCAGCATTTAAATGCCAGAACCTGATGAATTGTATTGCTTGGATAATAGTGAGACATTGAACTTGAAACTGTTGCATTATTGAATACCACATTAATTCTAAAGAATTTCCGGGGAGAACCTTCGTCTGATCTTTTTGCTGATTTATAATTTTATGGTGCTTGATTTACATGATAAATAATATACATTTTTCAATGATTATTAGTTATTAAAAAGTTTTCCATTTAGAGATTTGACATTCTTGACTGCCTATACTGCAACCGTTTTCTTGAAATGAACATCAGACAAATTATAGACATAAATTGTTTTCCTCTCCTTAGAATTATAATCAATTATTTTGTAGTTGATTTCATTGAAAACTAACGAGTTTTTGCTTTACTACTGCTTGTCTATTCTATGTAAATTTATTAAATAGTAAAATATATGTGTGATTTTTAATAAAATACGCATGTCCAATAATAAATTGCTTGTCGCAGTAATATCAAGACTATAGCTATATATACAATATGCATGCCGCTGAAATATTTGTTTATCTGTATTAAAATTGATTTTTTTTGATCCATTTCACTCTTCTTTAACTTGATTCTACAAAGCTCGCCGAAATATAACACAAATATGTTTTAACTTTTCCGATCAAATGAAGCACATTCGTGCTATAAAAAAAATATTTATGAATCAACTTTATTTAGTCGAGCCTCCAAAATTATATTCTATCCAGCTGTTCAGTGTTCACAATTAATTCTTTTCAATCACTCAAAACGTCAAAAGTCAACAACATTATTATGATTTAGTGATACAATAGCGAATTCATTTTTCAAGTAGCTTGTTTCCAGTGGTGCTTGAAAGCTCTTATATATAATTGCACTTCTCACTGCATTTTAAAATGTTAGCATACAGTTTCCCAAGTAATTTCAATTCGCTATAATTTGCAATTAATGGTACCATATATAAATAAATATATTATAAAGACACTTTACGCTAAAAACTTTGGAAGAAACACTGAAAAAACATATTCTTGCTCCAGGACCCAGAACTTATCAGAACTCAGTAGACATTAATAAGAATTATGTTTTCATTCATAAGCATTTTTATAGGAAATAAGACTTATTTAAATAACTCTTGTCTTGAGAATCACCCATTCCAGTCTCAAACCATGATAGTACATGCATGTTGGCATTAAACATTAATTATTGCACCAAGAATTGATATTCCATTGACACGTCTCATTAAGTCGGACGACTGAAATGAACTGCAGTTCCGGGAGCAAGAATTTTTTTTTTCAGTGAAGTGATAAAGATCGGTCTAGAGATGTGTTATTTGTTTAAATGTCTCAAAAAATCTTCTCCTCATATATGATATCAGGAACATATTCTTAAACTAAAGTATATATCAATTTCTGAAACTTCCCGCAATAATCGTTTGAAGCAAAACCAGATTCTTTGATCTCAAGGTCATCTTTGCATCATAAATATATTTATTTACTTTTATTTTGAGCGCTGTATTATTAATTTTATTTCCGTTTTATTGCGGCATTTATGGACTGTGGATTCTTTAAATTCCGTTTTTAAGTATAATCTGTAATGAATTTATTTTATACACGGAGTGGACATTATTGAGATATCTTTACATAGTATAAATTATGTGAGAACCATTTTTAATTAGTTATGTCTTTCAATTTGACATTTTGTAAAACTTTCTGCATATACATTGTTTTTATTGCACTTTGGTATGTCAATGCTCGTTTGGTTTTTTCAAGCATTAAATTTGGTGATTTTTTTTGTTGTTATTTTTTTAACTCAAAATTGATTACTAAATTCTTGAATTTTGGGGTTTTTATGAACACATTGAACAAAAATAAAACGAACTCAAATAAATAAAGATTCAAATTTTTGATAAACGCATAAATAGAAGATAAACGCATATAGAACGCAAATAAAACCAGTTTAATAGATATACGTATTATTAAGATTTGTGAATATTTTTAAATATTTTGTGATTTTTGTGGCTATTCCTAAAATTCTTAAAAACCAAAAAATGAATACATTATTATTACTAAAGTACATAACAAATAATTTTAAAAAGTTAAAAATAAATTTGCACCTCAGATCATTTTTCGCTTATAAAATGAGCTGACACGATTTATTTACTCATTTATTGCAATCATAAATTGTTAATTGCTTTCGCTGCAAGCCGTTTTTATTGCAGTTCTTTAACTAAACAGATTTACAACTGCATTTAAAAGCTTTGAGGTCAGAAATCAACGCAATTACTGTTTATCATTTTAATTATTAAAGTCTTCATTTACTTTTTATATTCACGTGCAATTCTTAAAAAATCTCGGTAATAATTCTTGTTACCAGTTGTTACTTTATTGAAAATCGATAAATTTTAAATAAAGAATTAGCCGGTATGACTTACCATTTCACTTACGCTTACCCAAGTGTGACCAGATATGAAGTGTTTATATTTAAAATTATGAAGTGTCTGAGATAAATAAACAAGAGAAAGATGAATTGGTTGTGCACATCAATAATTTTATTTTATATGCGCACTCGCAAAGTCATTATTACACTTTTATTTAAATGTAAATGAGTCTACTCTCTTCAACAAGCCAACTAACTCAGGGTGCTTAAATATATAATTCGTCATAATAAGACGTTCTCGTAGTAAAATTAGCTTGCACTTTAAACATGACTTGGAGGATTAAAAAATTATTGTTAATGAAAAGCATTGTAGAAGATTGAAGATTCTACAATAGTTCTAAAGAATACGTTTTCCTGGTTCACTAAATTCAGTATTCACCATGAACAAGCAATTGAGTCGATAATAATTTAGCAATCAATTTAGCTTCATTGAACGTCATAACATTTGAATTAATTTTAAGCCTTTAGTGTGATTGGCGGTGATTGGTCACACAACAAATAATACGGATCCAAAAAAATTTTTCTAAAAACCAAGTGAAAAATATTAAAGACAATTCTTGTACTCAGCGAGCACTTTAGATTTCTTAATGAAAAGATTATCATCAAAAAGCCATAAAACGATGAACGTAACCCAAAAAAATTAAAAATTGTTGAAAAAGTTTTTAAATAAAAACAAGCGTAGCATGATTTTCGACAATTTTGTACTTTTTCATTAAGAAAATTTTAAATAGCCAACAGATGATTTTGAACTTGACTTTGTCTGTTCTGAACTCAAGTTGATTATTGAACTTGCAAAATCTGTTTTGTATATATTATTTTTGAAAGAACTATGTTAGGTGTGACTTTTTAGATTCTAGTTAAATTTTTTAAGGTAAACTTAAAACTTTGATTTATGGATACAATAAAGATAAAATTTAGTTTTGGTTTTGGTTCTGTAGCAAGTTTGATCAGAAATATGTGACTACAACACATAAAATTTTGTATCTCATAAAACACAATGTTAATAAATATTCAAATTGATGAAAATATATATTTTTTACGTTAAAATGATAACGCAAGTTCGATTGTTGCTGAATTCCAGTTGTTTATTGTATTATGTATTGTAGATTGATTATTATAGTGAATATTTTAAAATTTCAATGGGGAACTAATAATTAGTTAGCACAAGCAAAAGTAATAAGATTAAAAGATCAAAAGATCTTCAAATATGAAAGATTTGTTTCAGGTTAGCTAGGTAAAAAACTTATTTTGATTGTCAGAAAAATAAGTTATTTCATTATTGTTGCTATTTAATCATCAAGATATTCAAAAGGTTTTGATAACTTCTACTGATTACCTTTTGGTCCATTTCCTTTCCACTTATATAAATATTAAAGAAGCATCCCAAGCCCAATAAAAAATCAAATTGCTACCGGCGTTCACTTGCCATCAATTTCGCACCATCACTATTATGCAAACAAAACATTCAGCACTCATCAACTAATTAAAATTTCACACTAACCGGAACAAATGATCCGGCAAAAAGTGTGCGGTTGTTGAATAAACAAGAAAAAAATTCGCTTTATTTATCAAGATCAAGGTCTTGAGGTGTGAAAAAACTCTCGTTTTAATATTCTCAAGACTAGCGTTTTTACAGTAAATTGACTGTTTGAGATGGTTTGAGTGATGTGTTGGTTTTTATTGCATGTTTTATTGATTAATAAGATAATTGAGATGCAACCGTTTAATCTTATTTTATTGATGGTATTTTTTCTTTACCACGAATTGACTTAAGATCAAGTAAATACCTTAATGAATGATTTGTTGGAATTGTAACCTTTTAGAGGCGTTTTTGAATTATTTTAATATTTATTATTATTAGAGAATAAAGGCAACATAATTTCTTTTGTTTTCAGCTAAATCATGAACGTCAACGCTTTAATACAATTTAGTTTCATCATTTTATTGAATATTATCAATTCAATTAACTGCCAGAAAACAGCCATAGATGCATTCAAAATAAGGCCATTATTCAGAACGTATAGAGATTTTTTCGCAAATCTGATATCGACACCTTCTGATGATGATTCATTCAGGAGAAATCAAAGAAATGGAGTAAGCTTTGAGCTCTTTTCATAGAAAAATTTTATGATCATTGAACTAAAATATTTTTATTTTTCTATTTCCAAGAAAATTCAAAAACAATTTAGCAACGATGTGCCATTTTTCTGTGACATAAATGGTCCAGGAGCTCGAAGTGAAGTCCCTCCAAAGTCTGTCCATCAACTGACCCCAGGTGATATTGACATAGTTGGAGCAATTGGAGACTCACTAACTGCAGGAAATGGTGCCATGGCTCTCGATATTCTTCAAATCTTTGTTGAGAACAAAGGGGTGAGCTGGTCGATTGGTGGAGAAGGAAACTGGAGGAAATTTCTGACAATCCCGAATATTTTGAAAGAGTTTAATCCAAATTTATATGGATATTCTCTGAGTAATGGATTATCACATCAAAAATTGTCAAAGTATGATCGTTCAGAATAAAATGACAATAATTATTAAAATATTTTCATTTTAGATTCAACGTGGCAGAAATTGGTGCGATGAGCCGAGATACTCCCTATATGTCTAAAGTTCTAGTCAAAAGAATGCTTAATGATCCTAAAGTTGACGTCAAAAATCATTGGAAACTCGTCACGATGATGATTGGTCCAAATGATTTTTGCTCTGATATGTGTTATCATGAAAATCCAGAAAATGTTGTTAATCTCATGGAAAATGATTTATTGGCAGTTCTGAGGACATTAAGAGATAACTTACCTAGAACTATGGTGAATGTAGTGGTACCACCATGTAAGTATCTTCTACAGATTAATGTGCTATTTATTCATTTTATTATTTCACTAAAAGCAATGAAAGTCTTGCTGGCATTCGTTGGAAAACCGCAGACTTGTATTCCGGTTCATGTTATCGAGTGCCCCTGTCTGTTCGCAACACGCTTTGCAGATAATCGTAAACGATTTTTGAAGATTATGGAAGATTGGAATACGAGGGTGGAGGAGATTGCGAATCGCGAAGAGTTTCATAATCGAGATGTAGGATTATATTTTTTTAAATAGAATATGGAGTTTCATCAATGTTTTGTAATATTCTAGGACTTCACAGTTAACGTTCAAATGTTCACCAACAACTTAAAGTTCCCAAAACTGCAAAATGGACAAACTGATTTCACTTACATGTCAACTGATTGTTTCCATATGTCTCAAAAAGCATACGCAGCCGCCAGTAACGCATTATGGAACAATATGTTGGAGCCAGAAGGTCAAAAAGCACAGAATTGGAAGAAAGAATTTAAAGATTTCAAATGTCCAACAGCTGAGAGGCCTTTTTTGGTGACAAAAATGAATAGTTAACAAATTTGAAGTTTATCGAGATGTTGAAATTATCTGTGATTTGATTAGTTTTTAATTTTAATTGTTATTAATTTAGAAGATTTTGTAGCAAACTAGTCATTCAACTTTTTATAATAATTTCTTTAAAAAATGACTTTGTGTAACTTATTTATTTCATTGAATTTTATTTGCGACCTTACAACTTCTGGTTGCTTTTTATAAGTTGAATATATTTCTCATTTCACTCATTGTAATTAAATATTATACATAAATGGTTAAAAAATTGAAATGAAGTAAAATTTGTAAAAATAAAAGAATCGTCTTCAATTAATCACTTTATTATTATTTTTTGCTGAGTTATTTACATTTATTTCAAAAAAAGTATGGCAGATACTATTCTTTAAAACTATGTACAATTTTGCAACTATTTAGTTAATTATAGGCATTGTTTTTGACACGATGCTCTGAATTCTAAAATCGCATTCATTAGATTTATTGGATTCATTGAATTTATTGCAATCTCTACACAATATAATTATACACGTCGAGTATATAAATTCAAGTATTCAAGTGGTACAACATATCACGTAAAAATCTCGTAAAAATCATGAGTTATTGCTTTCGTTTGAAGAAGTTATATTTTTTTTTTAATTATGTAAATTGTCAAATCATTTTTCTAAGGACTTTTATTATTATTTATTATTGTATTATCCATTCACACATTTTCTATTTTCACACAAAGTTTTGTTGTTTAGTTGGTCCAACAGTTGATGATGGACTACAAATTAAAATTAAAGTTTAATGTTAAAATAAATTAATTTAAATTAATGAGTCATCTTTCATTCGTTAATTGGACGTATTGCCATTCACCCCAAGCTCACAAGTTTATTAAATTGTATTCAACAGAGTCCTAAAGTAAGTTTCCGAGATTATTCAATGAATTTTTATAACTACAATTAGAAAATTCTAAACATTTTTAACAATTTAAATATTTAAGATCTTTATGGCAAATAATTTTAACAGCGTTTTTAAAAGTGTTCCTTTAATAAAAATCTAAAATTGGCGTCTTCAATCTTTTTTAGCGCCTTTAAACTTTCATCCAAAAATTCAAATAAAAAATAGTTGGCAACACCTTTGCAATAAGTTTAAGGCAGTTATTAAGTATTAGTTTGTAATTAATGTTAATGTTCTTTCACTTAATATGATCCAAAAATATTTTCTTTACAAACAGCTTGCATATTCTTCCCTACAATTAACAATTAATTTTGTTCATTTGACTAGCAATTACAAAAACTGTTTCATATAAAATATTCTGACAAAATTCAACGTTCGTGCTATAGAACTTAGCAAAACTATTCTTAAGTGTTTCCTCTTAAGTTTTAAAATTCCGAAAAATTTCGAAGTAAAGTGAAATTTTAGGAGGTGTTGAAAATTTTTAGAGAACTAGAGAATCCATTTTTTAATTTTATAAACAATCCTAATAAGCTCGTGGTGCTTATAAATGCTCGTCACCATGGTAGTTGCCATTTCGATTCAGAGGCTGCCTTTCTTGTGCGTGCTCAGTTGGTCGATTTCGCTTGAAAAAGCCGCACTAAAATTGAATTGAATTAGTTAAGATATCAAAATATATCAATTGTGTCAGCTTACCTTATACAACAAATAAACTAAAAGTAACAAGATGATGGCACCAGCACAAGCTGCCAAAACGACAATCCAGAGAGGAATGACATCTGATTTTGGTACTGGCTCAGGGATGGCTGTAGTAAACACCTCATGGCTCTTGATTGGCTTGTCCTTAGGAGCACCAATATATGGCAGTTTTGATATTCTAGCCACTGTCATTGTGGAAAGCTTCACTTCCGCATCAGATGATAACTATAATAAATAATATAGAATAAATAATTTTTCAAATCTCATAAAAAAGCGCCATACCTTATAAAGCGTATGAGCCACTATTCTAGTTCTTAAGGCAATTAAAGCACCATCATTGCTTTCCAGTGGACCAGCAATACATCTCAGGATAGCACACTTTGTAGCATTACAATGCAATGCCTTGGCGAGCTCTTCATCTTCGTAATTATTTGCTTGTCTTCTCAATCTTGGATAATGTCTGAACTTGTCTGAGTCTCCAGACTCTTCTTGTCGTTGTTGGTTTTGAGATGAAGATTGAGATGAATGGGAAGAATGAGAAGAGTGGCTAGAATGACTGCTGGAACCTTGACCACCTGCATGATCTTTACTGTTTTGGTAATCTTCTTCATATTCTTCATATTCGTAGTCATCATCATTTCCTCCTTGACGATCTTGTCCTGTGCTGGTACCACTTGAAGAATATGTGTATCCAGAATTGCCAGATGTTGCTGCATTGTGTCCGCCACTGCTTGATGATTGGTGTCCTCCTGAAGAAGATGCAACTCTTCCAGAAGATGTTTGGCCACTGGAACCCGTCCGTTCACCAGTTGATCCTGAAAATTGGTTACCCGATCCTGAGCTACTATGAGAAGATCCTGAACTACTATGAGAAGACCCAGACGTACTATGAGAAGAACCTGAACTTCCAGAATTGCTTCTGGATCCAGCTTGTGTCCTTAAAACTTCATCAACATTTCCACGATTCAACACTCCTAAATCTAAAGTTGATGTTTGGAAACCTCTACCACCTTGTGCTAATTTTTCTAAAGCGGTAGCAGTCCCTCCAGATAGATCAGCTCGAAAAGCTTCGCCATCTTGTTGAGTTTGCATTCTTCTTCTTGTTCCGCTGACAGAATGTTCACTGTTAGTTCTTGAAGCGAGTTTGGAGATGTCTTGGCTAAATTGATCCTCATCAGTAACTTTAGACGCACCAAAAAGACCAGTTGAGGTTGAAGTTGCAGTACTGTGGAGAAAATATGGAAAAAAATTTAATTAAATTTTCCTGATCAGATTAGACCACTTATGATTTACCTTTTGATTTCAGATTTAGGGTTAAGATCAATTGTTATAGTTTTTGGTAAACATACAGTGGATTTATTTTGTATTTTTCTTTTGTGAGGCATGGATTAGTAAGTACAAATAAGGATGTGTTAGTCAGTATTGATAGAAAGAATTCAAAAACATATTGATATATATACCTTCCGCTATTCACATTTGCGTTAACATTTCCACGATATTCACCACCACTTCCTCGTACATATGATCCACTTCCATATCTTGTTCCACTTTGATTTTGCTGAGAAGATTCCCTTCGACTATTTTCTTCTTGCTGTCGCCTAAGATCTTCTTCATGACGACTGCTAGATCCTGATCTTGAGTTTGAAGTTGATCCTCGTTGGTAACCACTTGAACTTTCTCCAACAGATTCTTCATGATGGCTTCCAGATTGCCGAGATGTTGACGAGTCGCCAACTCTTGTACTTCCTCCAGATTGTCTTGAAGAAGAATCTCCAGATCTTGAAGCCGATCCTCTTTGATATCCAGAAGACTGTTCTTCTTCATAAGTTCTAGAGGTGCCAGTATTCTGTTGTTTGCTTCCAGAGCTTGATTCAGAATGTGATGATGATCTTCCATCGTTCCTTCTATCAGACCAACCACCAGCAATTCCTCCAATAATAGTTTGCTCTGTACTATATTCAGAAACTTGATCTCTTCCATTTTCACCTTGCAAGATTGTTCTATTTTTGCTTGCTGTGTGAGTTATGGTTGGGCCACCATTTACAGAAGATGAATTCCAAGATTGAGTATAAGTGTATTGTCGACCTTGTCCACTTGCATCAAGACCATTTGAATCGTAACCAGAATTGACTCGACTTGATCCTCCGCGACCTTCTTGAGTTCCTTGGTTTGACTGTCCAGAATATTGTCCAGAAGATTGTCCAGATTGAGATGTTTGTTGAAAGTCTCGAGATGAACTCGATGAGCCTCCTCGGTTTTCTTGCCGACTTCCACTTCCGCCTTGTGTGTTTGATCCACTTTCATAATAATTAGTACCAGAAGATGCTTGATTGAAGTTTCCGCGACCTGCATTGTTTCTTCCGCTATTTTCTTGAGCACTTGAACCTTGATGACTCTCATAGTGTCTAAATCCCCCTTGATTATTTCCTTGACGCACACGATGCATATCTGAAGCATCGCCAGTAGATTCTTGATTGTCTTCAGCATCTAATTTTCGTTTATCATCTTGGGACAAAACGCCAGCTCCAACAAATCTGCTACCGCCTCCAGTTTTTGACCAACTATTCGAACCAGATTGAAAATCTGATCGGACTGGAACACCATCTGTTCTCAGATAACTTTTTCTTGCCAGAGAAGAGTCCAACATTAAATCTCTTTCGTTTACATAGATGGTTGGATCACATCGAATATTTCCGCTAGTTTCTGGTTGATTGAGCAAATACATCAACGGATCACCATCTCTTGTTTCATAGGGCCAAAGAATGAAAACCTCAACCTCTTCAATTGTTGAAGTTCCGTTATTTCTTACATCATAAATGTGAACAACTTGAGGACCCAAATCGTGCTCTCTGGTAGCGTTCTCAAATGTATCATATTGAGAAATGTTATAATGAAAGTCTTCAGGAACAGAGTTTCTAAAATAATAAAATCAGATCGTTAGAATCAGAAATACAAAATAAATGCTTGAACTTTTATATATACCCTGAAATAGTAAGCTCAGTTTCAACCCAAATGCCAATGCTTTTTTTGTAGATATTGTCCTCATCAAATCCTTTCAGTTCAGTATTGGTTGAGTTTGCTTCCAAATAAAAATCGTAGCTTGGTGCCATAGCAGCTTTTTGAGATGGGTTCATGATGACTTTGAAGTTCGCCTAAAAGATAAAAAACAAATATTTTTTCAGATTTGAACTGGGACTCAAAGAAAGGTTTTCAACTTACAACTTTGCCAGCTGACAAGGGATTTCCAATATCACACTTCAAAGTGTGATTGGTAGCAGATGATGGAGCCGTGCATGTTATGGGAGTATCTCTTATTTCACCAATTCTTTCAATTTTCTTGAAGTTCAAGCCAATAGGAACCGTCATGTAGAAACCTGCTTCAAAAGCATCTTCACCAAAATTGGAGATTAAGACTTCCAAATACAAGAGCTCTTTGGATCCTAGCAAATATTTGTCGACGGCCCTAAAACCAAAAACAGTTAAATACTAAATTCAAAACGATTTTTCATCGAAATTGCATACTTGACTTCTAATCGCAAATCTGGAATGCACACGTTATCTGGACCACAATTCTTTTGAATATTAATCGAATCCTTCTGGATTGTTCCTTTGTTTTCATCCAGAACTGGCTCCAATGTTCCTCGTCGTCGTCTTGATAAAGTTGATGTAGTGTAAGACGATGTAGTTTGTCTTAAATTGTACCTCATCTCTACTTCCAAAGATGTCAATTTATCTCTGATTCCATCAGCAATATAAACTCGCTCGTTACGGCACTCCATCTTTCCACGATATAATCTCATTGTTGAGTTTCTGATGTTTTTGCCTTCTTCGTTCAAAAAGAATAATCTAGGGCTTCGTTGTTTCTTAGAATCCAAGACCCAAGAAAGTTCAATATCAATCGTTGCTGGTAAGTTAACTCCATTATATTTCAGGCAGGAATTTATTGAGGTACATGTGACTTGTTTTCCGTCTTTTATTAGTGTACAGTTTTTTTCGTCTAAAGAGATCAGTTTGTTGTCAGCTTCAAAGAGCGAAGTAGCTTCCATAACGGCCACAGGTCGTGATCTAAAATAAGAAAAAAAGTAAAAAATTTAATATGCACATCAACTTAATTTTCAGAAATACTCACTTAAAAACAATAGCCTTGTTAGATTCATAGGCACCTACAACCATATCTGGGTACATGTTACCATCCAAATCAATTCCTCCGGCAACAGAGAAACCAAAAGTTGACATGTGTTCTGTTCCAACAACACTTTCTGCGAGGATAACCTGTGATGCTTTTTCAAGAGGTCCGCTAGGTGATCCATGGTAAATGTAGACGGCACCACGACCATTAACGCCATCATAAGGAGCTCCAACAGCAAAATCACCATAACCATCTAAGTTGATATCTTTCAAGGAAGCAAGCGATAGTCCAAAGCGTGCTCTGCTTAAAATACCATCGCGAGTGTCCAATTCTTTGAAACGTAACTGTTGGTTTTAAATAGAAGTATTAGTAGATGACGTCTTTATTAGAAAAATCGAATGAACTCACGTTTGGATCCCTATTGTTGTACATAATGTAAACTCGTCCAGTTTCATATTTTCCTTCATTGTTTGGAACTTAAAATAGATTGAATTATTTAAGGTTCTTAAAAAAGTTTAAAAATTAAATATCATACTTGTGTACATAGGAGCTCCAATGATCAAATCGTCTAATTTATCGCCATCAACATCAATCACACACAAAGAATATCCAAAGTAAGCACCAATTTGTTCTCCAGTTATATTTTGGAAGTTCGTTAGATTCCAGGTGTATACCAAAACCTTTAACAATAAAATATATGTAATGTCCCCCTTTAAAAATTAGCTCATTTATCATTTTACCTTTCCCAGTAATCTTCCACCTCTGGGCATACCAACAGCAACACCCGAAGCGCCTTCTCCAATGAAATCACCGCTAGTAGAAGAGTAACCTAAGTACGAGTCGTCCTCCGCAGAAGTACTCTCGCCCGTCGTATAAACTTTATCTTTGGGATTGTTTAAGCTGTATGAATACATTTGCCCTTAAAAAAGCAATTAAGCCGTTAGTTATCAAAATCAACACAACATTCAGCGTAACTCTGAAAAACAATCTTTGTTGTACTTGTCCACCACTTTATTTTCAGTTTGATGAGTAGAATAAATAAATGATACAACTAAAAAAGCCACTAAACCAACTAAAAAATATACAAAACTAAATAAAAGCAAGCTAAACTAAATTGTCTGGAAGTTTTAGCGAAATTTTACAATTTTTAGTTAGCTGATGAAAGCTTGTCCTGCTCCATGTTTTTCTAAGCTGATAAATTATTAGTTTTACTTAAAATTAATTGAGGGAGCTGCCACCAAATTTTTACTGACATTAATTCATTATTTGTAAGTAAATTGTAATTTAATAATTAAATAATTTTATTTTAGACTGATATTCGACTGATATGTTTGATTTTAGTTTAAGAATTTGGTATAGTAGTTGCAACTATAAATCACAATATAAATTAATAGATACCTGAACTTTAATGAAATAATTCCTTTAAATAATGTTAAAATACATAGAAAGTTTTCTAAGTCTTAAGCTTTTTATGCTTTGAGAATGAAAAATCTTATGTCAAAATCTACGAGAAGTTTATTAGGTTTATGTTTTTATGCAAAACATCTTCGAGATGAAAGAAAATCGATGATTTAATGAAGACGTAACATATGAATAATTTCAATGAAAGAGATCGTCTGTCTTGATGATTGATTTGGAAAAGACATGAATGATTGAATGAAATGTGTATGAGTTTATGAGTGAATGATACAATTGGAAAACAGAATAAAACTCATCCCTTACCATAATTTAAAGTTCAAAGATTGTCTGAAAAGTTCACAAGTCCTTGTCTTTGAAGGATATATAAGAAAGGTTAATTCTAACTATTAACTCATTGATGAATTAGAGTTTTGATGAATATGGCTTAGATGTTTAGAATGATGCCTCTCTAAAGCAACACATTTAAAACAAAAGAAACATTATGGAAATTAGTTCCTTGAACTACTGATTAATTTTTAATTGAGAGGATGAACGATTAGAAGAATTAGAGAAATCAACACCGTTATGGCTGTTTTGTTGGGTTATGCTTTTTGCTCTGCATTATTTATGTTGTTATAGCTTGGTCCATGGCGCAACTGCACTTTTTAAAATGGACCATAAGAGCAGTTAGAGGTTTTATAGGTTGTTAGAACTTTTGCTCTTGGATATTTTTTGGATCATTTGGATCATTTTGGTTTTACCTCCATCGCCGAATTGACCATATCTGGGGGGTTTATAAGGGAACACAGCTTCGGTATTAATTGAGTATACTTGTCCTGGATTGGGGGAATAATGCACAGCCGCCACAAAAAATATAAATTTATTAATTATTGGAACAACTCACAGTTATTTTTGATCATTTGGGGTTGGGGGTTTTTTGGTTGGGGTAAAGGGGCAACTAATAAATTAATGCTACATTGCAGGGTTTCGGATAAATATTATATAGGGGCCGTAAATATTTAAATAATTCCAATACAGATTGAATAAATATTAATCCTGATGATTATTTAACATAAATATCTTTTTTGATACAAAATTTACTAAAATTTTCTTAACACAAATTTTTGACTAGATAGTTTTAAATATTGACGTAACAAATTTTACTCGAACGACCTTTTTTAAACAGCAAAAAAATAAAAACCAAACTCTACCAAATTACTCAATTTTTCTCATATTCTATACTACATGTAAAAAACTCGTTTTAATTGAAACAAAAATCTCTGGATTACTTTAAAGCCAAAAATATCGCAAAAATACTTACGTTCAGTTAAAAATTTTGAATAGACAATCAGAGACTTGTTTAATCTAATGGACAACTACAAAAATCGACAACTATTTAGCTATTGAACTCTCAAAAAATTAATTGCAAATGAATTAAAATGAAAAAATTTACAATTTATTAGAAACTCGGAAAACTTCTATAAAATATAAAATTCTATAGTATTGTTCAAACTGCTTATAAAACCTTCTAATGGACCAAATATATTTTTTCGTTGTTCTGAAATATCTAAAAGAGAGAAGAAAGAGAGATGCATACCTTGCCAGTACCAGCTGCCAGGGGCTCCAACAAATAAGCGATCTCCTTCCTAAAAATTAAAGAACATTAATGACATTTTGATTTATTTCTTCAAACTATTTTGTTTTTCGTTTCAACAATATCATGAGATTGCTAATAAATCTAATAAATACTTAAAATACTTTAGTGATTATTTTGGCGAAAGAGAATATTATATCAATCTATTTCAAAATCGCAGCACGATAAGTTCAAATTGAGAAATCTCAATTATTCGATACCAAAGAATCAACAAATTTCATCGCCAATCAATTTCAGTTGATCCAATATAATACACCTAATCAAGTTTCACACCATGATATGGTTCTTTATCCATTAGGGCTCTGAAACATCGCATTATTTACAATATTTGGCATTAATCGACATTAACGTCGTATGTTTGTAGAAGAGTGAGCTTATCCTGAACAAACTAAATCGTATTAAATACATGAAATACATTAAATACAAAGCTAAGCAACATTAAGCTAAACTGTGATGATTGGCAAAATTTAATTTTTTCGTTATTCTTTAGTATTATTTGATGTTGATGTGATATTTCTCAAAATAAAATACTAAACCCAATCGATTATATTACGATGTTTTCTGATTTAATGCTTTAATACCTTTTAAGCAAACTGAAAAACTGAATGTGATTTCTTGCAGCCATAATATCAAATTTCTAGAATGATTTGGCGAAAAAGTTAAGAAATCGATTCTGATTCAATACCGAACAAATAAAATAAATTTGACGATTTGATTAAAGTATTTATGCGCAATACAAAATTGAAACCGTTCCTTATTCGAATGAATAGAACATAAAAAACGAGAAGACTCTGCTTTTACGAACTTGGTTTTTATAAACAACAAAATTGTAAAAAATGTATTGATAAAGACTTTTAAACAACAAGAGTGCTGAGTACATGCATAAATTGTTTAATCATGTTTTATTTCTATAAAAGCCACGTGAGAAAATCGCCATGATACTGAACCACATTTTAAACAATCCGCGTGTCGCAATTTCTGAGTTTAACACTCTTAAGGAAATTAAGTTAGAACGAATATATTAAATTGTTTGCATGGATCGGAACTATATTTTCTTCGGGTAGCTTAGAGTATCAGAAAGGTTTTTAACGATAAATTTTCGTGTAAAAAATTTGTGGTACAGTGGAAAAATTATTCATGAGGTTACATAGTAATATTTTCACTTAGCGAATCAAACATTTTTATTGATTTTCTACTTTGTCTGCATATTGAATTTGACCGGGAGTTCTGCTGTTTAGAAGATAACTGGATTGCAATCTTTTAGTATTAACTCGAATGTATTAATTGTTGCTTCAAGTCATCCATTAATATTGATTTTTTTATTAATTTCAAATATTGCTTTAAAATATATAATTTTATTATGTAGAATACCACCAAAAGGCTCTCAAGCTTCCACAAATATTTTTCCGCTGTTTCTCCTCCAAATATATAAAGTACACGATTCCTGAACTTGATTTTCATACATGGAATTTTTATCCACATGCACAGTAAGAATGCATGTTTTATTTGCAAAGAATCGGACCACAAAAAACCGACATAAAAACATAAAACATTTGGAATTTTGTCGCGAGATTAGGAAATATACAAAAATAAATCCACAAAATGAAATTGAGAAAAACTGAATAAATTCAAATAAACTGAAACAATATTCAAATCATCTCCAGATTTTTCATTGCAACTACATGTTTTAAATATTTAATAAACTGTTGTCTGTTTTTATTGTCATGATTACAATTTTTTCTGTTCAAAAGTATAAAATTACCATGTTTTTGTCACGACCATAATTTACATTTTTATCGAGAGCAGTTCGGCAGTTCATATTCCTTACATGATATTTATGCGAATTATAATTTTATGAGCGCTTCTGTTGCATTTTCAGTTTATTTCAAAATATTCTTGAATTCTCAATACATTTTTTGAAAAATTGTAAATCCTCAATTTTCCAGAAAAACATATTCAAAAAGACAAAATAAATTCATTTTTAAATATATTATTATGTTGAAAAAAGACAAAACTAACAAATAAAGACAGCAGAACAATATCAAATAAAATCGTACATTTGTTTTGACAAAACAATAAAATAATTTTTTTGTTCCATTGAATTTCTTTTCTTCAGCAAAGGCCTTTTTCTACATAAAAATGGATTTGAAATTGTTCTTTAGCTTTCCTGGCTCATCCGCAAGACACACACAAGTTTTAACAAATTTTTTTTGGATAAAGACCGTGTTTCATATGATAAAATTTTTATGAATTTTTTTTACTGTCGAGCTTATTGTGAAGTTCATGAGAGTCATTCTAATCTTATTTTTTGAACACCCTCAATAAATTTTTAGATATACAAAATTGAAAATTCATGGGGGCCAATGTTGGAACTAAAATATATCCAGAAGAAGCAACAACTCCTTTGAAATTCCAAAAAGACTTGAAAAATTGAAAATGCAGATAAACAGAAAATGTATCGTTTGTCATTTCGAATTGTCTTCTCTTTATTGCATTTGTTCAATTTCTGTTCAATTTTAAATATTATGAGTAATTTAATTTTATTGTAAGTATATTTATGTTTTTATTGTTATATGCTTTTTTGAATAATTTAATACCCATTTCGATTATTTGATTCTTCTTGCGGATCGTGCAACTAAAAGGCTTTTAAGACGTTTATGAAAATAAAGACAATGTTGAATTTCGGTAGCGTTTATTCTTATGTTCTTGGGGCTTTTGTTCTAAAAACACTCGTAAATTTTCAACAATAGTTATTGTAAGAAATTTATCGATACTTGCAAATTTTGGAGTGATTTTTATTCGTGTACAAGACACACATATTTTACCCTTTTTATGTTTCATATTTTTGGGCATTCAAGTCGCGTCTAAAAGACGCTGGAATATTTTTTTTTTAAATATATATATTTCTCAGGAATAAACTTACCTTCGTTAAACTAGCGCTGAGCCCAGCTTGGCATGATCCTTGTCGATGATAACCCCAGTACACTGAAAAAGATATTGCAAAATTAATCATTAGATAATTGAGAAATTGAAAAATTGTTTCCACACTCCATAAGTCGTAAGTCGTAAATAATGCAGTTAATTCTATGTACATGAAAAAAAATGTTTTGCATTAGGAATTTTTGCCACCAGTATTTAGATTCAGAAAACACATAAATACATTAATATTTCCAATTTTCTATTAACATTCAACTATTTACGAATAGAGAATGGAGCAATAAATTTACCAGAGGCGAAATTTTTTAATAGTTTTTATTGCTTTTTTGAACAATCTGTTAAAACTGTTAAAACAATTTGTCAAAATAGTTCCATTCAAATGTTAGGGAGCAAGTTGCTAAGTTGGAAGTTTAATTACTTTGTGGAGAACCTCCTGGATTAAAATTGAAATGAAGTAGCAGCCAATAAATTACTTGAATTAGGAGGCATAAATAAATTGTAATTACTTTATGTATAGAGTTAGATAAGATATTTAGATATATTTCAATTTACGAAAATAATAAAATTCAAAATTTTAAATGCCAATAGTTGCAGCAACTTGTTAAAAAACCCTTAAGTGACAAATTAATATTTTGAAATATCCAGTTCCATATTGAAGTCGCACCTCTACAAAAACTTACAACAAAAAATAAATTCTGATAAAATCTTTAAAAATGCATATTTTTCTCACACGTCTGTTTGTATTCTAAGACAATTTCATTCTGAATAATGATATCTCCCGCATCTCCACAGTATTTTGTATTATTGTATTAATCTGAATGGGACATTAAAGTCAGAACAGACAAAAACATCTTAATAAAAATTTATAAAATACAAGACAAACTTAAGATTAGAAGAAACAAGATTCCGTATGTACCAAAAAGCAAGACATATGATAAAAATTATTATTTGAGAGCATTGAAAAGTGGCTAAATGTTGTTTCCGTTTTTATGCTGTTTAAGCCTTTGCCACTCAAGCTACTTGTGCATTTAGGATACAAAAATTATGAAACGCTTAGCGAAAAATTTGTTCAAAAGGGTCTATGCACATCAGAAAATATTTTGTAGATGATTAAAGTCGTCGGGTTTGATGAAACTAAACTCTTCAATCTTAAAAATCAAACATACCTTAATTCGTTTTAAAAAGGTTCAAATAGCTACTATAATTAGACAAACACTTTTTCTCAACGACATTCATACATAACCAAAAAAAACTGAAGATCTTTAAATCGCTTCAAAGTATACATAATTTCAAAAATCCGTTATTCACAATGTCATGTGTTGATTTCCAAAAAATATAAATATTACTCAATTAAAACATAAATTTTAAAGTGTGTTTGAAAACAATTAGGTACGCTCTCAGACCACTTGAGTAAAGCAAAAAAATAAATAAAATTCAGTTGCATCTGTTGGAACGTTCATCAAGTAGTCAAAAAACAGAAAATCATTAATGCAGCAAAGCTAGCGAGTGTGTTATGTGTTTTAAAATTTTTATAAATATTTGCTAGCAAACAATATTTGAAAATTTGGAACTTTGGAAATTCTTAGTTTTCAACAATGAATTGCATGCATTGAGAACACATTCAATGAATGACTTGTTGATAAAATTTGAATTACAGTAAACACGTGAAAAATAGAAATGGGCGAGTAGATGAGTAACATATGGAGTTAAAAATTTAGGAATGCAATTTGACCCGCTTTATTGAACCGTTAAATTTAGATGGTTTTTTGATTCCTTGGAATCATTTATTTTGATTAAATTAATTGATGGTTTATTATTTTATAGTTGTTCATGCAAGGGAATAAATTGATTCGTTGCTTTTGAATTTCAAGGTTGGGACCAAAATTGAGGAGTAACATGTGTCTTATGGAATACAATAAAAAAAACTATTTGATGAGGGTTGTTAAACATTGGGCTAATATGCATAACATAAACAAGAAACAAAATTTTTTGATGCAAAAAACAATTTGGTGTTAAGAATGAGTTTCAAAAATTTAAAAAATCAATATTTAATATCAAAATGGACAGTCCACAATACAAACATAATATGGAATGATATTGATGATGTATGAATTGTATGTCTGATTTGATCAACAAAAAAAAACGATGGTGTTCAAATCCATTTTCCTTGAATTATTCTATAAAAACTCGTAATCACACACCTAAATAGTCCCGGAACCAGCAGGAAACCAACGAGGAGCTCATTAAAATGACACACATGTCAAAATTATGAGTTCTTGGTTGCGGAATTATTTCGGAGATGCGCTTTACTTTGCTACCTAAGCTAAACAGTAGGCACTCTAATTCACATACTTCATCAAACCTCATATATTACATGTTTTTACCATATCTTTTCCATATTATATATTTAAATTAAAGAAAGAATATCAAATTCAGTCAAGTTTAGTGTTTCCGGTGTGATATTTTGATACTTTTTTGAATTCTCGAGCATTGAGTTAAAGTATTTAAAAAATTGTTAATATTATTTTTATGGTAAGGCATAGAAAGGGGGATTTGATAAAGCCATATAAATTGTTTATTGAGTTTGCTTGTAGTGTATAAAGTTTATGGTCAATATGGTGTTAAATTAATAATTCTTTTAGAACAATATTAATATAAAAACTCTGAATTTGATTGAAATTTCTCTATAAATCTCTAATAAATCTTGAGGAAAGAACAATAACCGTTTAAAATTAAAAAGATCCATGCGGCAGATAATAATAATATAGTCTCAACAATAGACTCGCTTAACTTTGATTGTTTTGAAATGTTCTGCTGTTTGAAACAAAAAACAAAAGTAAATAATCAAAAAAAATGGAAAAAAATATACAACACAAATATAAACAGAAGGTGTTAAAAGCAGGGTTCGGAATCAGAATCGGAATCGGAATCGGAATCGATTGGAATCGATCATTTTTTGAGAATCGGAATCGGAATCGGAATTTGTATTTTTGATAATTGAGAATCGAGTTTGGAATCGGAATCGATTCTCAAACTTTGAGAATCGGAATCGGAATCGATTCTCAAATTTTTAACGAACCAAAATCGGAATCGTCATAAACAAGTAAATTTTTCTGAATATCAAAGTCCTTTAATTTCCATTTAAAATACTGCTCTTATCGAAACCATATTTCAAGATAAAAATTTGTCTAGATATATTAAATCTTGATCAGAACCTTTAAAAATATTATCAAGCAAAGAAAGAATTGACAGTTGGCAAGTACAGAAATTGAAGTCAGTAATAATTGGAAATCTATAGAAAAGCCTGAAAATTTAAAACATTCTAGAAAGATCGATGTATGTTTTCAACACTCAAATTCCTGAAAATTTTTGCTCAATAACCAAATTTATATCTCAGGGCTCAGAATTGAATCAGGAATCGATTAGAATCGATCATTTTTTAAGAATTGGAATCGGAATCGAAATTTTTTGTTTGAAAATTGGGAATCGATTCCGGAATTTGGAATCGATTCTCAAATTTTTGAGAATCGGAATCGGAATTGTTTTGCGATTCTTTTAAGGAATCAGAATCAGAATCGGAATCGATTTGAAAATAACTTAGGAATCGGAATCGATTTTTTTCGGAATCGAAAATCGATTCTATTCCGATCCCTGGTTAAAAGGCAATGAAAAGTTAAAACAACATTAAAACAGAAGATATGCGAGTGTTTTCGATTTTATCTTAGATAAGAAGAATAAGCAAATATTGGTTGTTGATTTAATTAAAAGAGTTTGAAATACCGATTAAATCTTTTGGGTTTTTATTGATTTTCTTAGAGTGCAAACTTTAGTTTCTTTAAAATTTATTATAATTAAAACTCTTCGTTACATTAGGCAAATTTATGAAAAAATATTTTCAATAATTATATCGTTGAAAACAAAAATGACGATTCTCAAGCATTTTAATACTTTTGGCGGCAAATTATTCCGATCACATCTCAACCGCCATACAATTTAACAATCTATCCATTAATCAATATAAAACTACTTACTTGTCCTGCAAGGTGAGTACTCTTGGTACGTCTGGAAATTGTCTTTGGCAATGAAACAAGTGCCAACTGGTTCAATGCGTTCCAGTTTTTTCGGCTGATGTTGATGGTAAACGTAGCGTGGTGCACAAGCCTGCAAAGCAAGAATCATAAAAATCCGATAAAATAACAGTCAGTTAAAAAATCAAATCATTTGTATTGAAGAATCCAGTCACAAATCACTAATTCAGGTGCAATTTGGCCTTGCGAAACTGCAAGACTGCTTTCCGCGCGCGGACTTTTAAAACTTTTCTTCATATTTTCTATTCTAGTTTCATGCTTTTACCCAAAATACTGCCAGCCAAAGATGGCTCACAACCGGCCACATAACTCGCTATCGATTACAAATAAGGAAAATGAATAATAAACGGTATTTGTTGATAACAAATAACCAAAAGACGACGCGCAAAGAGAGAAACATTTTGCAAAAAGGTTCGAAGAACTTTCCAAGCTACACAAATCATCAAATATTACATTTTTATTTTATACACTTTTCTGTGCGAGATGAGAGGAGGCAGAGATAGGAAAGAAATTCAAAAATAATTATCTTTAAGCTTGCACAATTTCCATTAACACAATGTTGAAATATTCTTTTGTCAAAAGAAATAATTAGTGATATTATTCATTAAAAAGCATTTGCTTCCCAATCCTTGTCTCCTTTCCTGCAAAAGCTTTTCTCAATATGGATAAACAATGTGGCTTATTTAGTGGAACAGGAATATATAATAAAAAGCGCAATTGAAATGCGTTGTCTTAGCAGAGAAAAGACTTATTGATGCTTGCTTGGCTCGCATCTTCACGAACTATTCAATGTAATGTTGATACCACTCGATAAGCAACATATTCAATAAATTCAACAATTCAGCCAACAATAACCTGCAACATTCAACAACATTCAACGGTAACGCATCTTGGCTGGCAAATATTATTTGATTTTTGATGATATTTAATCAGTAAAATGTATTGCTTGGCTTAAAGCGGGAGAGTTGAGATTTGAATTGATTTGTGCTATTAAAGGTTTTGTTGATTCAAGATTGTGTGATTTCCGGTATTACTTTTCATTGTAATTTCTAATATGTTTTAATGTGGACATTGATTGCAAAAATAAAGTATAAATTTTAAAAATCAAATTTAATAAAAGTTATCAAAACCAAGAATACTGATTAGATAAGAAGAAATATTGTGGATATTATATAAAAATCATGCGAAAAAAACAAATTATAATCTTTTGTCTTGTAAAAATCTGAAACATGTGATGACAGACACGGTTTATGAAAAATTTTCTAAACTACTACAGCATTGATGGCAATCAGGAATTAAAATTTATTTCAAACACATTTATTGCTGTTTTAAATTACTTTTACATAAAACTGCAATAAATCCAACCGATAATGACCTACGATTCCAAAAAGAAATTCATTTATTTGGCTTGCAGAATTTATAAAATTTGCATTTCAAACAAAAACCTAACATGGAAAATTGCGGGACTCCTCGGATACTGCGGAAAAAGTCTTTTAACATTTAAACATATTTTTAAATGTTATTTTGTACAAAATAAAAGAAAATTGTGTAAAATATAAAGACAATGATGTATAAATTATTTGTTGTGAAAAATAAAATCACAAATGGAGCTGGATCTTTGGGTCTGGAGGAAACGTTTGTCACGTGATCATTTAATTAATTTGAGTTTAAGTTTATTGTATTTTTTAAAATTATTTTACAACCATTTCTAATCTGTCATCAGTATGAAGTATCAAAATCTAACGCTAAGGACGCTAAGGGATAAAATTCACAAAAGTGATCTAAAAATTAAATGCATCTTATTTATTTAAAGCTTAATAATCGAAATCCGTTGATAAAACCGAGTCGTTTCTCCAGTTTTTCCCCAAAGATTAAATAGTTAAGTAAAATGATTTGTAAGGTAAGAATGCATTCCATGTTTTCTGATTCGGACTATCTCGATGTGCCTACAAAGCTTTAAAATACCACAGATTGCACTCAAACGTTTTCATTTAAACATAAAACGTATGGGGTTCGAAGGCTGAAAGGTTAAAATCTCATTGCTAGATTAACGATGCTCTTTGTGTTCAAGACAAATGAACGATATAAAATAAATGCAATTTTTTAAATGCTTTTCTTTTGTTGAAGGTGAGAAGTTTGCAAGTGCTTGTAGCTGGACTTCTACTTTTTAATCAAAATTTTGAAAAAAATTTGAATTTCGGTTAGAAAATAATTTATTCAACATCACCTGTGATGATATCTTTTTTTGAAAAGCTTCTTTAAAAAAACTAATTCAAAAACTAATTTAACTTAATTGCTCAGCATTCAAAAACCTCATAGTTTTCCTCATTTTCTTTATAAGATATTATTAATATGTAGTTCTTGATTATCTCGTTTCAAAGAATTATTTATTTTTCACATTTATATAAAGATTCTTCGGCTTTTATTGCATGTAAAATTTATGATATATCACAAAAAACTGAAAAACCGCAAAAAAGTATTGCTCTTAATAGCGAAAAGATTGAATTAAAATTTATAAAAGAAACCATGTAAATGAAGAAAACGCAGTGTCTCGAAAAATTCTCGAAAACATTTTTGTTTTATGCTTGTTCAATTTTCCAACAAATTGCGAACACTATACACATTGCACAAACATACTATGAGCCGACAGAGATGCTGAAATTCTGAAATATAACAAATTACTCGAAAATTCATTTTAAATTAAAACAATTGAGCACAATAAAATGGTCAAGACGTGAAGCGTCGCTGGTTGTTTGATATTCTGTATCTCAAACTGAAAACCTCATTGATACGTTGATCTAGTAAGCACGATTTCCTAACCAAACAATTTTGAATACCGCATCTTGATGAATAACATTCAGCTATTCATTTAATTCATGAAACAACATCATGAATTAATTTCGAAATGCTTCAATGTTACAAATGCTTATTGGAATTCTTATTGAAAAAATTACTTGGAGTAAGCTTACGTAAATCTTAATATTCAATCAGAACGGCTCAGCTGTTAAAACAATGTCCAAAATAGTTTTATGGCTGCAAAACGAAGCCATCCATTAAGCATTAAGGCACCAATAAATATCTAAGAAACGGTAAATGATAATGCCACACCTGATAAATAAATAGACTTAATGGCACAATGTCTCTCAATTCTTTTTGGGTGGAAAGCGGAGTGTCTTGGGAAAAGTTCGCCTTCATTTCCATTTCAGAAATCAATCAAATTTGAATGATTTTCACGATAATTTGAAATTCTGTCCATAATTTTAGCGCCTCCACCAAGTTTTGTGATTTTTTATGTGTTCCATGTGTTTTTAATACTTTCAATACTGCTTTTATGCGCTGCACATGTGTGGTAGGAGCATTAAATAAAATATTTTGGGCACACGATACGGGTGTTTAACTGTTGGGCAGTCGGATATGCATTTATGAGGATTGGTAATTCGATATTATTTATGGATTTGTTAATGGAAAAATTGAAGAATTTTATTGAATTATTTATAAAGTATTCATTATGGCAATCAAAATTTTAAGTTTATGCCAATTTTTGTCACTTATCACAGTATTTTTTACGAATCTGATTTATAGCATAAATTTTGCACTTTATGATAAGGTCAATATCATATTTCTTAAAACTATTTGTTCCGTAATTTGTTAAATATGTTTTGTTCATAAAAAAAAACAAAGAAAACTCAATGATAAACACAAAAACCTTGAGAAACTAGCTTCCTAACAAAAACCTATAAAATAAGCTCAAACCATGATAAGACACTAAATTCTATAGAGAATGACAAGAAAGTTAGAAGACGAAAACCACACCTAACACTTTGCTTAGTGTGATATCATAATACATTACTGATTTCTTATTGATTTGATGACTTCTAGGTCACTTATGGCCTGATTAGTGACAGTTTTTAGATTTTTGTGTAGGTGCGCGATACTTTGATTCTACCATATTCTTCGATAGCTTTTCTCTCTATTTAGATTGCTTCAAAGAATCCGAAAATTCCAGCTATTCACGCGTGTTCTAAAACACTTTTCAATTTGAAATTTCTTTTAATTGAAAAAACGCAGCCAGTATCAATTTGCAATGCAATTAACTTCGCATTTCACTAAATTAAGTTGGAATTAGGGTTAATTGTTGAAAATTAATTAATTGCTCTCAATGATTGTTCTTTGAACATCTTGATGTATCGTTGCGTTGTCTGCTTGCTCAATTAAAAAACCGCAATTACCTCCAATAAAAATTTTAAATATATAAAGCATGACTTAATTGGAATTGACAGCTCTTTTGAATAAAAATGGCCTTTGAATTAAATTGTATGGATGTTTTCTGTTAGTTTGTAAAGAGCATAAATTTTCTACTTCAATATTTAAATCTCTTAGAGACTCGTTACTAGATAAGTATGCAATTAATAAAACGCTGAATAGTGATTGTACGGGAATAGTAATTATAATTTAAACAAGTTAATTCATTCAAAAGCAATAGTAATTACAACTCACCACTAAAGGCCCGTTGGTCCCTGCCGAGGCAACAGTAGCTCCAAACCATTGATCGGATTTCGTGTCTATTTGTTCGTTGCGCTCGTTAAAATTGTTTCCTATTGATGGACGAAAGAAAATAAATTGATTAAATTGCCACTTTTCAACCTTTACAATTTTTAACATATTATTATGTACATTGACTTGGTTTGAAACATTTATAAATTTATAAATTTTATGTTTTTATCAGAATGAGTGTTTGAATTATGGTTCTATAACAAATTATAAAATACCATTGATGAAATGATGTGCTCTAACATATTTTAACAATGCGTGAAAAAAATAGTGTATCGCCTCTAACATTGAACTCGGACAATAACCCACCTTTAAATGTTATAAAACATTTGTCCAGGCCTATAAATTATGTGATATACTCATTTATAAAATGTATTTTAAATAGTTTAGAATGCTACACGATTTTCCGTTATTTTTGTATTTTTTATTTAGACATTCAGTGCAACAAGAAATTGTGAGAATAAAATGGGGAAATGTATCTCTTCAACTATTGAAGAGGTAGATCATAATAAAACAACGAAACATAAGACTTGATTCCAATAATGTGCAGTTTGTCCACTTTTCCATTTATCATAATATTTTATTTTCATTTTTCTCACATGAGAACACCGGAGATCTTTTATAGTAGTACTGTATCATTTCAAAGATCTTCATTGTCGATTAGGTATCTTTCATTGATGAAAGTTGTGTATTGAATTTTCTTTGTGGTGATTCGATCCAATTTATTAGTAGTATATTTGAAGTATGTATTATATTGAGTTGTAGATTTGGTTAAATATGCAGATTGAATTGAGCAGATCAAATTCTGTTGTTCCTTCTTAAAGTATCGATGAAAACTTGAATTTTAGAATTTTATATATAAATCAAAAAACATCTCCCGAATGGATTCTACAGAAAAATTAAACCTGAACTGTCTTAAGCGTCCAACAATTTTTTGTATCTTTACAAAGCATTATTGTAGAAATTTTTTAATTAAATTCATCCATAACTCATTTTCTAAAATAAAAGTTTAGTGATGCTATTAAAAATCAGATCCTAAGCTCACATAAAATATATAATAATCTCGTCAAAACCAATTTTAACTTCAAGCTTCTTAAAACTGAAAACCGTTGTAATAACAATAACTATAAACTGTACCACTCTGTATAATCCACCAAAAGCCACAAACCTTTCTCAATTTAATTTTTACACAAAAAGTTTAACAAAGCCAAAAATCAAATTAACGTTCAAGTGGCTTAAAGTGCACTGAGAACGTAATTTTAATTGAAAAACTGTATGTGTAGCTCAAAAAACTTTACAAAACTGTCATAAGCTCATAAATATCTTTTTATCTCGTACAACTTTGCAGATTAAAATCCATCTCCGAAGAGTTTCGCTGATTAAATAATTAAAAACTCTGACAGTTATGACGTGCATCAGACAGACTGATACGAGCCAACAAAATGATTTTTAAATTTATTACTTGTTTAGTTGCATTTTTGTAGCATATTAATTCTACACAAAAAACATAAAACAGTTGTTGGTTTCAGTAAATGGTGTGTTTAGATAGAGGAACATAATTGTATAACAATTTATTTCAAAGACATTTTGATTAAGTTCAAATCAACTTTATAAATTAAAACACAGATTTTTTATAAAACAAGCTTGTTAATGTGCCGTGATGTAAATTCTCCATTCAACTTTAAAAACATTGAAATACTTGCAAGAGGCTTAATGGAAAAATTACGATCCGAATTAATTCATTTATTTTAAGTGATTGCCGACTGATTTGTATAAATGTGTTTAAATGTATATAATTTTCTTTGAGCGACGCATGTTTAGTACTTTAGTAGGAAGCTGTTTGTACCATATGGTCAGTTTTTTCTTCAAAATTATGAAAACTAGGAATAAAATCAATTCTGCAATATGAATAAATACAGGCTTTCTAGTTTAAGAATATTTTCCATACTCTCTGTCTAATTTCCAGCGAAAACTCATAAATCCAGGTAGATTTCTTGAAGAACTATTTTATTTAATTAACGTATACGCTATATGATCAGTGGGGCAAAAACCGCATTTCAAAATAGCATTTGAATCATTCAAAACTTGTTTGTGGTCTATCTGGACGGCCTTGAATATGTTCCTAATGTTTAGTATATCATTTTTATTATTTTTGCTAGAGAGATTAGAATAATATATTGACTGTTATTAATTTAATTTGTTCAACTCGTCATTTATAATTTGTCAAAAGTCTAAAAATCACAAACGAGAAACAAGTCGTCACTTTTATTTAATGAAATTCGTTTAAAACGTTATCATTTGGCTTAATTACGCAAATTACGCAAATTACTAAAATTATGTATGTGTATTATGAATATATTATGAATATTATTTAAATAATATAAATACTACACAAATATTACTACATATACTGTCATAGAGACCTATTTTAATTGTTTTATTATACAAATTATTTAAAACACTTTGTTAATTACTTAATCAGTCAATTTTGAATGTTTTTCAGTTGGTTCATTAATGAAACTATACTGACGATTTATTTGAATTTATGGGAAATCAATTATGTTTTTATATCTTGAGCATGTGTTTCATGGGAAAGTTTTGGATGTTCATAAAGGTGATTAATTTACATATAGGAAGAAGATCTTCTAATCATAAGGTTTTTTGAAATTTATGTTTGAATTGAATGATTTCAACTGAACATATAAAAAAACCGAATGACAATAAAATATTGGATAGTTTTGACTTAAAAGATCTTAAATTGAATTTCTTATGTATGCTATCAAAATACATACAAAAGCCACAAACATCTTTAAAGTAGATTTTATTATTATTTTTCTACATTCAAAATTCAAAATTGTTAAACATTTTTATGTTTTAAATAAATTTAGTTTATGTTTGAAAGCACGCCGTGGCACCAACAAAAACTTACTGAAATCTCAATTAATGTTTATTAATTTATTAACTTTTATGTGAGTAAATAAATACTCGTCAGCGGAAGATGCTTCTGGTTGCGATAAGGATTATCACTTCAAATAATTTACACATTATTTACAATTTTGTGTGGCTCGGTCATTATCATCTTTGGAGTTTGAGTGATAAAAGCTATTAAAGGGCCTTTCTTTTGTAAACAATCTCTAATCAGTATATTTTAATTAAATTGTATAACAAATAGACTGGAATATTTTTTATTCCAATATATCCCAACAGAACTTTCCGCCTAATGAATCTCAACGATCTATTTTCATAATTTATATTGTATTAGTATTTTTTGTCGAAAAGGTCAAACTTTATTGCTCTGCTGTATTTTTAGATTATAATTTTAAGTTTTCTCCTTTTCTTTATTCATCAGCTTGGTTTTGAAACTGAATTCACTAGTAGAGTTGATTTGTGGCGAATCTCACGCGGAATTTTTTTGAAATGCCAGACTTTTAATTTTTATTGAGGTATGTTATTTCTCAGTTTTTGTCTGGTTTATTGGTTCATTGTGAAGGATCTATTATAAGTTTCAAAGAATCAAGCCAAGAGATCATAAAAAAAGTAGAAAATGAAAAAAGATATCTTTGGAATGAATTGGATCTTTTAAAGCTTTTTTACCTTTAAATGTTATTTGCGAGTTTTAATATTATTTGACGATAAATTGTGTCGAATATATAACTCGAATGGTTCTTGGAAATTTCAGTTATTTTTATTACAGATCGTAGACTGATTTTCATCAATATGCTTTTAATTTTTAAAAAAAGATCAATGCCGACCTTTTTAAAGTAAATTTCTGTAAAGTATTGCCAAAACATGACAAAAACATTACAATAAAATTCGTTTTTCGAAAGTTTTTATCTAAAGAACCGTGAAAAATAAAACTTAATTATTGTATCAAAAATTGAGTTATCGGATCTCGTAATTAACTTACTTTATTTTTCAACGCCGAAGAAAGAAGTAAAACCTGCATTCCAGGCTTTAATGATCATCCATTAATCTTGTGAGAGGTCATAACAATATTTTTAAATGAGAGCAATGAAAGTAGTAAATTTGTTATCAAAGCTATTAAATTTAGATTTATTCTAACAGCTTTCATGAGAGATAACAATTATCAAGTATTAACACATTAACTTAATAGATTTTTTCTACAAGCGCATTAAAAATCTGTTAAATGCAGTAAGTTAGACAAATTGCTGAACACAAAATGGTAATTAATTAAAAATTTGGAATGTAGATAAATTTGAACGAATGCATTTTCACATGTTATTCCTATTTATCCTTTAATGCTCAGATTAAACAGATTTACTGTTTTGCTCCTTCATATTCTTACGACTATAGCAATATTTAGTTCAGGGTTTGTCGTTCTTTTTTTAATTGAACTTTTTGGAAGTTGAATGTTTTTTTTAGTTGAGACAGAGTGACATTTAAATGCAAAAATTTACGAGTTTTGAGTGGACATTTTTTAAAAGAACTTCAAAGATTCAAGATAAATTTTACTACATTCGGAAAAATTTTAAAATAATTTTGAAAATCAAACTTTAAATATCTTACATTATAAATTAACCTTTAATATTTTTAAAAAGAATTTTTGCAAATGATATACATCAATGATGTATATTTCTTTCTGTTCATTCACCTAGATTTTCTAAGAAAAATAAAAACTAACTCTTAAACTCAATCAAATCCTCATTTATTTACACACACTTCCCAGACTCATCACCTAGTGCATTCAACAATTGTTTACTAAAACTCCAAATTTAACGTTTTTAAAAGCATCTGGAAATAAACTGATGCCAGCCACAGTGCCACATAGAGTTTAACAACAGTAACACCCAAATAAAAAAAGTAAAGTCAGCTCAAAATATATGAAAATGCATTTTTGAGAAAAGAAAACCTTCTTGAACATTTTCTAGAATTTCCCTCGGTTTATGAAATTTTTGTTTAACAAAACTGAGCTGAACTATAAGTATAGTAAGACATTTAAAACAGATTTTGTGCTCTCATTATTCTAGTGCAAAGAAGTTCAAATTTATAATGGTGTTCCAACCAGAAAAACACGATCCCTAAACTGTTCGAAAATTGACGTAAATATTCAGAAGCCAGCTAATACAAACAATGTTGTGTGAAAAAAATGTTAACATCTCTTGACATTTCACTGAATTTCAATGTTTCAGTTATTTCCTAAAGCTATTTTGTCTGTTTATCGTGTCTCTGCTCTCTATGTTGCATTATTCCTCCTGTAGTGTCATGTCATTATTATGCTTTTCTTGCCTACACATTACACATACATTAACCAAATTAGATTTATTAAAATCACTCCCTCTGTGCACTGCCTATCAAGCAAATCAAATAATCACTTTAAATATGTTTGAGAGAAATTTTAGAAAAGATTTCAATTTTTAACACGATTTAAATATAACCATCTTGGGTTCAAATTAATTTGTAAGGCAAAACAACTTCAACCAACATTAACAAATTTTTTCATGTTTTTCATGTGAAATTGTGATTTTTCCCAAAAAGGAATAAGTACACATTTTAAAGTGCACATAAGACGATAAATACACACTTTAGTGTTTTAACTCGGAATTTACCATTTCACACAGATTATACAAACTTTAAAAATGTTAAACGAATTTGTATGGATTTTCTGACACTCGAGGATTTGTCTATACTCTATGAAATTAGCTTCAACTGCATTTTGTACGGATTTTTGACAGATTAAGCAACGCTTTTCCTCTTTAGAGAAACTAATTGCACGTGGTTAGTTTTATGATGTTTTTTTGTACTTAAATAACTATAATGGTAATTGGTAATTCGCCATAGCTTGTCTGTATATTTAAGTTTGTAAAGTTTTTTCACTCTTTTGGCATTAAAACTATCGTTGATAGTCGAACATGTAATTTTTCGATTATTTTGTTTCGCATTATTTTGAAGCTGTCTTCATTCGTTTTGGGAGATTTAAGTAACAATGAACTAGAAAGAGCAACTTAACTCTTTTATAGATTTATATTACATGTATATTTTCTTTGGATAATAAAAACAGCAAAAGTCATTTAAACATTCAAAAACTAATTTACATAAATTAACGACGAGTTTTGAAAATCAATTAAAATTAATTAAATTTACTGAAATTCGTATAACACGTTCTATAATTAAAACTAAAGTCAAAAACTATAATATTAATCAAAAATGTAAGATTGACTTTTATCGGTTAAATTGATTTAAAACAAAATCAACCAGAAACATTGTAACAAAAATATTAGAATACTGTAACTTCAATATTAAATTTTCTTTTAAATTTCATTATGATTCGATAAAACTCCACAAACTCACAACGTCAGAAGGAATAATAAGGATGCAGTCTAGCCTTATGAAAATTAAAGCCAACCACATTTCAGCAATCATTATCGATTACCCATTAAAATCAGTAACAACATTACACGATATACACAATATTCCAAAGGTTATTCCTACATGTTCATCACTACAAGTATTATTTTTTACGGACGGGAAAAATCAACAAATTGGCAGAAATATAAATTTAAATTTAATTTACCTAACATACTCATCAAACTCAGAGATATACATATTAAAATACGAGTAAAAACATTATAAACCAGCGAGACTCAAGCAAAAAATGACGTCAACTCTACACAGAATGTTAATTTGTTGAACAAATATTAAATAATTTCAATTTCATATTTTTACTATGTGATGCGACCCAGCATGAATTCGTAATTTTTTCGTTAATTGTTCTGACGAAGGTATGTAGAATTTAAATTTCTATGATTTAAGGTATTTCATATTCATTTTGTAGACAGGCGAGAATGGATTTATTTGTTTCTGAGACTTTTAATTTCCCAGGGTAAAGTCAAAATATTATTTAAATTATTTTAAAGTCTCAAAGTAAATATTTGTCGTAGTTTTGACAATACACGTACAAACTGTTGAATTAGTGTTCTGCATACGTTATTTTATATTTTTGTAAATAGATTTATATTCGAAGATGTTAAGTGTTAAAATATGATCTGCAATAATAATAACTCACCATTGGAGTCGAATGGAATAATTTGACACCGATTGTCGTCAGAAATATCGCATCGATAAACTGCGCCTCCGTTGCGGACGCCTTCTTGAATCTGCGATGTGTCGGCTTTTGGAGCGCCAACAATAACCCTGCAAGGAAGAAACAAAGGAAAATGCATTAAAATTATTGAGTGTTTTAATAATTTTTATGGGCTTTAATAAAATGCTATAAGGTTGTTAAAATTTCTGCAGTAATCTCTTAATTTAATAATAACTCGTGATTGATTGCTTTTGGCGAAAAAATGTAATAGAACTTCTATTGAGTTTTTTATTAGCAGGCATTTTTAGAATGGATGAGGAAATGAAGAAATATTTAAATGCCTTCTACACTAAGAACAATTATTGGTAAATCTGAATAATTTTCTAACAATATGAAGAATTATTGATTTAATAGAAATTAAGTATATATACAATATACATTTTATAGGGACTGATCTTTTCAAAGTAATATTATAAGGTATTATATATGGTGTGCTTATAAAAGCAAGATACTTAATAATGTATGTCTAAAATATATTCGTAAGTAACAAAGTAATTCGAGTTTTTTTTTTTAATTTAAAGTTTTTGCCAAGCATGTTGTTCGTTAATCATCTGAAAAATTATTTGCAAACATTTATTGCAAAACGTATTTCACCAATCATTATAGAAAATTGTTCTTGTCCAATTTATCATTTTTATCCAATAAACCAGAAAGTAATGGTCAGATTTTAAACAAATAAAATAGTTTTATGAATTATATTCAATATATAACAGCGACCAGCAATTTAGCAATAAATTTCCGGATAGCATGAAAGCTGAAAGTGCACAATCACAATAAATAATCTGGCAAACATTAAAGTAATTGAAAATAAGTATAAATATTCCGCATTTTCATATTGAATACATTATTTCCAATATTTAATCTAAACGGCAAAAGGCTCATTCTAAGCTCACTCAGTACAAAACAGCAAACAGACTTGAAGTCGTTGGAAGGCAACAACATCACATAAATTTCCAGTAATCAGCAAATAAATGCAATCTCTTTTGCAATTGCAAGTCAAAGCAAAAATCAGTTGGTTCCCATAAATTAGTCAAGATTTTCCTGGTGGCATTCATCAAAGCCAATAAATGACGGCTGTTCTTTGTTTTGAGCGATTTTTTGATAAAAATCTCCTTACATGGCAGACTGTCCAAATGGTCACATTTTGTTTCGGGATGATAAAAAATGTAAATTCAATAAATAAATGAATAGCATAATACAAAATACTTAGCACTGCAACTCCTCCATCACAACAAATTATTTATAGTTTTTTATATAAAACTGCAGTAAGTGCAATAAGTGATTTAAGCAACTTATCTTTCGAATACTACATTCATCATCCAATTAAAACTGAAGCCAATTAAAGTTTTTTTGCCCATTTTGCTCGACGCGCAAAATTTATTATTTAATTGTGTGCTTTAATATAAAAGTTTATAAATTTTAATTAAAAATAATTTATTGGATCCAGCTGGTGGCTTGATTTTGTGATACCGCAAAAGTCGCACAATCACTAAACTTGCAAAATTACAAAATTGGAATACAAAACGAAAGTGAAACGACATTGTTTTCAGTTTTATTAAGTTTAAAAATAATTTAAAGCCATGACTTTATAGATTTTTATGTATTTATTTTGGAGGTACAGATATTACAAGTAATTTCTGAAGCCGCAATAAACATCAAAATGCGACTCAAAGTTCAAGCAACAATAATTAATTATCACAGAATCGATAATTTTCTGCCAATATCGATACAATTTTATTGCATGCATAAATTCAGCTAACTCTACAATTTATTGTGCAATTGATTTAAATTGCAATGCATGCAAAACTTCACTTAAGTTTACACATTCTGCAAATGCTTAAAATCGACGAGTACAAAAAGAAAACCAAAGAAGTGGCAATAAATCCAATAAATAAACGCATCAACGAGACATTTGAATAAATTTGAATAAGAAATAAAGCTCTCTTCAATCACGCAAATCACGGAATCACGCAATCACACTTTCTACGCTGATCACTGATGGAATGGTTTGAAATTGATATTTATTGGCTTGCATATTAAAATGCTCGAGTCTTTTTTAAATTGATTCTACTGAAATACTGAAACACTGAAACTGTTTTAAAATGTTGCAAGTTCAGTAAGTTCTTACTTTTGTAAGTCGTTTATCGAGAATAAATTTGAATATCAATTAAAAATAAATTGATAGTTCTTGATACGACCGTTTGGAATATTAATCGGCCGGGGGAGACAACATCAACATGCAAATTAACAAATAATGTTTTAGGTTTGTATGAGTTATGTATGATAAATTGTATATTGGAGGGTTGTACTGCAATATTGAGTCGTATGAAAATCTTTTTGACACTTTTAAGTCAAATTTAATTTAAATTTTTAGATTATAATCTCTCGCAAAACCTATTTTAATAACAATTAACTCAATTTTCAACCACATTTCTAAGAATTCAAATACCATCATGAACCGGTGCACCCATTAAACGAACACAAGCCCCCCAAGGTCAAACGATCGTGCTTCTTGTCTTGCTTTCGTTGAATATTGTTTATTGGAAGATTAAATTGAGAATTCTTTTCAATCAAATAGAAAATTTTAAAATTGAATAATTGAAAGTGATAGGCATAAAGAATAAAAACGAAACGAAAGAGTTAAAGATTCAAATTTAAAAAACACAAGACTATCAAACAGAATGAAATCGAAAATTATTGATCAACCTAAAGCATGACTTATGGTGCCAATTATAATTTCTATAATGTTTTCTGCCAACTTAAATATTCAATCATTTAGTCAAATGCCTTGTTAAATATAAATTTATGTTCTTCTAGAGCTTTTTGTGCTCTAACTTCAATTCAAAAATATTATAAAAAAACAAATTTGTAGCTGCTAATTAAAATCAATGGAAAAACATTATCCAATTGATCACATTCATTAGTTTATAAAATCATGCATTCATGAATTGGTTTAAAAACTGATGTAATTAGCGTATTCAATGAATAAAGCTAAGTAACTGAATATGTTAATTGACTTCTTGCTAGGAAACTTTGAATAGTGTCTAAAAATATGGAAAGCTTAAAATTTTAAAACAGTAGTTTCTGAGTGTATAAATGATTGTAAAAAAACAAAATCTAGCATAGAAGGTGTCATATCAGTATCTTGCCTAGATTTGTTTCTTCATCTGCAGAATAAATTAATCCATGAACGTGGGAACTTAAATTTAATTAAGTACTTGCAATAACGACCCAATTAGACATGGTTCTTGAAGAGACAGTTCATCTTTTGTATGTGCTCTCGAACTTTTACTATGTTTCCATATTTCACTTCATTCACTTCTCGCTTATGCTTTATTTTATAAAACCGCTCAGATTCCATTTTTTCCAATAAACCGCGGTTTTATCTAGCTCACTATATACTTTCCTAGTTTAATAGTTTCAAAGCGTATATGCTTACATGTGTATTCATTCATGCTCGCTGCAAAAAAATAGGTCAATTACCCAAGAAACAATGTATTGCATTGATGTATCTATTTCTATATATTTTTATTGTTTTAGATAGTTTACCATTATGTCATCATTCATCATCATCAAAGAGCTATAAATCAGCGAGTTGGCTAGTTTTGGATGTTTTATCACATATATGAGATGAAGTGATGATAGTTTAAGGGCAAACCATTTTTGGATCATTTTGAACCTTTCTTTTTCATTGGCGTCAAAAATTAAATAAATCGTTTAAAATTAATTTCGCGCTTTAATTCCTTAATTTTTCAATTCATAATTTGATCTTTTGTTTGCTTTTGCTTTTTTCTGGTGATATTGCATGTTATAAAGTGCCTTTTAATGAAAACAATAAAATGGTCTAATTGGAAATGTTCCAAAGCAAACACGAGTCATTTTCAAATGGAACATTAATGAAGTATTGCATTGTTGCCTTATATTTAAATGGTCAGCAAAAAAATATACAAACAGTGTGATTTTGTTATTTGAAAAACTACCTATATTTGTATTTATTTGATGTTTTTATGTATACATTTCAGTTTAGGTGTATTTTAATTTCAATACAAATTTAAATGACAAAAGCTCGTCAATTTCTTCCAGAAAACTATATAGTTGAAAAGCCCTTCAATCACATTTGAATACTTTTATTACCTACCAACGAAAATTTAAATATTTTTTATTTATTTGTCTTTCTTATTCCAATAAGCCATACTACCAATAATAAAATAATAATCATCAGCAAAGTGAACGACGAACGTGACCGATCAAAGCCCAAGCAAAAAAAATAAAAAATTTAACTGATTCAAAACGATTTAAAAGTTCCATTCCACAAAATGTTCTCACAAATTTTTACAATTTTTGTTGACTCAGCCAAACCACAAATGCCGCGCCAGCCATCTGTAACAAAACTGCGCTAATTTGCTCCTAATTCAATTAATTAGCAGAAAACTGTACTGGCAAATTGCTGCCGGATTACTCGAAAAATCAATTAGTGGTGATGGAAAAACTGTAACCAATTCTTGAATCGACTCAAAAAGAAATGTTTGAATTTTCCCAACCATTGGTTGGCTTTTAAGTTGTGACGAACTATCAAAGCTTGAACAGGCAGTGAAGTATTAATGTATCAAAGCTTGAGACAAAACATTAGATTGTCAGTGTTTTTATATATAAAAACATCTAGTCAACGACCACATGCTCACGATTTTGATATTTACGCTAAAGTTTTCATAAAGTTTATGGATTTGTTTGGCATTTTGTGTCTGTGCTCCAACATCTCATTTAATTGACCTGTTTTAAGCGGTTCAACAAGCATCTTACTAAACAAACTGCCAAACAACAACTTAATGCATTTTTTTGCGAAATTTATAATTTGCTGAAATTTGTCAAAATTTAATTGATATCTGCTTCGCTTGCCGGCCAATGAAGAAATGAAAATTAATAAAAATAATAAAGATTAAGCACTGCTGATAAAACGGGTGCGAAATTTTAGAGACCAGAGGAAAACACGATTTTATGAACAGCAGATTTTATGTCAGTTGGTTTGGCTTACATGTGATGTTTCCTATAAATCAACTTTTTTGATAATTAATTTTTTCAAAAATCTGGGCATTTCCGAAAAGTGACGCATAGATTTATCATAACCAAACAACTTGTAACAATATTTGTAATTTTAGAGAAAAAATCTCTCACATCTGTCACAAAAAAAAAACTTAAGTAAATTAGTTGAGGCGCCAAACGCACATTTCAGCAGAATTGCTAATTTCACAGCTTTACGCTTTGGAATAACTTAAATGTAATATTTAACATATTATTTGTTGTTGTATATTTCGATTAAATGGAAATTCTGCTTGCTAATTTATTAAAAAGATTACGCAACTTTTTTTTTGAAATGTAGGTATGTAAACATAAATACAAATAATTTAATAATTTCACCTTGACTAGTATTGGCCGGCTTTAGGCAGTGCCATTCTTTGTAGCGTTTAAGTAAACACGATAAGTTTAAGACCAAATATTGCAATTGTCTCGAAAATAGTCGAGTATTGCACATGTTGCAACAACGATAAATAACGGCGAGCTTTAACAAAGCAATAACTGAGCAATAACGCAATCTTACTTTTTGGGAACGAGCTACTTACAAATTATTTGAGGCAGGGAAGGATTGCGAGCTATATTTAGGAGAATGAGTTTTTTACAGCTTTGTTTTTAGAACGTTAGGTATTGAATTACAAAGCATAACATAGAATTATGTAAAATTTTGGAACAGCTCTGGAAGATTACAAAATAAAGTTTGAGTGATTTTGATGAGTTGAAGTGGCTTTTAGAGTTTATTTTAAATGAATATTTTGTTGGAAGAACTACGATCGATCATATTAATCAAAAATCTCAATAGACTGAGTTTTCATAAAAAGGTTTTTAAAAAGCTTTTTAAGGTGTTTTCAAATTTTTTACAAAATGTCCAGAAAGACATAAATAATATGAATATGCCACCTAGCCATTCTAAATTAAAATATTCACATGCATCACCCAAAAAAGCGCCACCAAAAAGAACTGAACAATAAATAAATCCTACATAATATTTTTTGTATGCCATTTATTTTGTAACAAACAGATCCATATTTGGCGGAACATTCAAACATTCAGCAATTCTTTTTCTCGTTCAAGACATACATATTGTCGCATTTACTGAATTTAGCATTTTCACAGAATTACAGAATTCACTGCATGAAATGTTTGTCCAAGCATTCAACCATCAAAATCATTCAATTTAACAATTTTTCAATATTTCTTTCAATATTACATTTCAATGCTAAACGAGAAAATCATTTGTTCAAAAGTTACTAGAAAAATGATGACTGGTGAAGTTTTGAAGTTTCGTTGAAGATTTTGAAGTTTTCAGTTAAGCTTAAGCGGATCAATGGATCCAGAAAAACTGGTGACCAACAATTCCAACGGATTTCTCGGAGATTCTCGCCTACAGATTTTTGTAGTTTTTATATAGTTTTTATGTTTATTTCAGTCACTTTGTATATTTTATATATTTTTAGTAGTTCTTGTATATTAAGTTAGCAGTCATTACAGCCATTTAATACATTTATATTAATTATTTATACTCAAAAAAGTCTGAGTTGTGTGTTTGCATACTTATAATACCTATTTTTAGCTGGAACAGTTTTTACTTTATTGAACCAACACATGGGCCTGCATTGCGTAAAATTCTGCTGAACTAAAAACAGAATGCAACTTGGCTTTTTAACATGTTTCCACTAGTTTACAAGTATTGCGTTGAAATAGCATCAACTATAAATTTAAAAAATCGGAAGATCTAAAAATCTAAAAAACTAAGAAAATAAAAAGTTTGAAGCCCAAGTCATAACTTATGATGCTTGTCTAGAAATCTAACTAAAAATTCATACATTTTTAGTTTTGTCTCATGTTAAAATCTCACAGATCTCAATGAGTAAATTGTTTATCCGGAAGTCGGAGAATTTCTACTGAAATTTTCGTTGATTTTTGTTGAATTTGTAAATTATTTTTTTATTTTATCTTTGCATAATATAAAGCACACAAAAACGACTAAAAATGCATAAACAATCTCATGTATTCAGAGGTCGTATTTTTAGATTGAAGATTGGTGGTGTGGTGTAAACAAATTGGATCATTGTTTTATTTGCAGTCCGTGTGCGGTGAAATGAAATTGGAATACATTTATCCTTCAATACAATGTAAGATATTGAGAAATGATGATTTCACATGTCTGGACTAAAAAATATTTTTCGTAGATTTAGTGGGATGTTTTGAAATTTTATGATACTTGTTGGATTCTTTATTTTATTGCATAAGTTTGCAAAACTTTTAAAGAAAACATTTGAATTCATGACGATTTTGGTTTCTGACTCACAGACGTTATTGGTTATCATTAAAAATTTAAAACTATTACATATTTCCTCAGTATTGATCGTAAGGGAAAATGATTCCATGGAAGAAATTCTAAAATGTAAAACCTCAAAACTTGTAACAAGTCCCCTCGTATCTGTTTTTATTTATAAGCACCTAACTGAAACCTAAAGTCTCTGCTACCAGGTAATATAATTTTTAAATTAACAAAATTACTCAAGTAACGCTAACAGATTTATCTAATTTGAAATGATTCATTTGCGCCTGTAGTTTGGTCGAACTCTCAAAAACAACATTAGAACACCAGGAATAACATCAGAAGCTCATAGCAGCTCACTTCTCGTTGTTTTGCGTTATAATTATAGACTGTCTTTTTGGCAAAATGCCGTGTAGGTGCGATTGACTCATTAATTTGTTAGAATAGCGGTTGCGGAAGGCGGTGATTTATTGTGGTTAAAGACAATAAACAACCATTATCAAGATTTTAATTATAGTTAATTAAGATTTAAAAGAATAAATTTCAATTGGAAAATATACGAAATTTAAGTTCTTAATGTTAACCACAATAGAATACCAAACCACAATAAAAACCACCAATTTATATATTATGAATCAAAGTTAAAATCGTGAATTCTCGTCATTCAATCGACGTATATTCTGTTGCAGTATTTGAATATTATTCTTAGTAAAATGGCTGTAATGAATAATTTTGGAAAACATATGAAGGTGCAACATTGAGTTGACATCCTACTTTGCATGTATGCACTTTTGTAGAGGAAGTCCCAACGAAAGACATGAAGTAATTTTTTGAGTAACTTTAACCGTTTTCTTTACGATTAATTAAACTAATTTTAATTTATCACCAACTTTACTGACTTCACTAGCACAAAATGAGTCTTGGCTGCTATTTTAAAAGTTTTATGGATGCACTTGTCAATTTGCCTTCCCATTATTTTTCGATATTTCCTTTCGAAACTTGAACGACAGTTCTATTCTCTCTAGTGGAATCCAACAAATCGTCTCCCCTCCAAGATTGTATTTATACATTTTCGGAATTTTGATTACAAGTATAATTAGTTTTTTGTCAAAAATAGATTTGTTGAAGAAAATGTTGAAACAATTAGATCTTGGAGTATTTCTTAAGAATTCCAACAATGTAGTCGCAATGTAGCGAACAAAACGATTAATTTCCATTTTCAAATCTTTCCTTTGAGCATAATTCAACATAATTGAAATAATAAAATGAAAAGTGGTAAATTCTTCCATTCTTCTTATATGTTGCGTTCAATTGAAACAGCTAAACGGCTGTCTCGTAAAATTAACGTCTTATGTTTCAACTTTGAAACCCTGTGTCTTTCTTGTATTTTTTGATTGAATGAAAAACTTTACATTCATAAAATCAAGAGTAAAAGGGAAAAACATGAAAACTCGGTAAAAAAGCATAAAGATTTGTGACGTGGGCATAGATTTGCATATCTTACCATTTACATAAAAAATGTATTTAATTTACAAACAAATTACGCTGTTCAAGGTATATTTGAGTTGTATTGAATGAATTGCTTGGAATTGCTGCAGTTCCAGTGTTTATTATTTAGTTTAAAGGCAGGGTTTTGTTCAAATTTTCCAACAGATTTGTAGAATAAATTGTGTAGGCTTTCGCTTTCATTTTTGATGCCGAGAGAATACATTTTATTGATTTTACACAAATTTTTAAGCCATTTGTAATCAATATTTATTTAACACTTTCATAAATTATTTTTTGTATTAAAATAATATTCACCGATAAAAAAATATTCAAAAATATTAAAAATTATGTTAAATTCTTGTTAGTGAAGTAAAATAACATAAAATTATCAAAATTATGTATACTGCTTTGATACAAATTCAAAACCACTGAATCTTCAAATACTAGACCGAAATCTTAAAATTTATAAATTACACTGCTTCACTTCAGTTAGAAATTATAAATTAAAATTATAGCTTGACCAGCTCAGTTTTTTTTCGTATTTTTCCGATATTTTTCAAAGTTTTGAAGTGTTAAAGTTTCAACCAAAAAATCATTCAGTGATTCAAATAACAAGTTTCACGAATTTACTGAAATTGTGTGGGTGCTCTCGGCTGAATTTTCTGCTGAATTTTCTTCGAGATATTTTATAATTGAAATAGCATATGTGTGTAAAATAGGCACCCAACTAAAATATGAGAAACCTACTCCACATTCGATTTGGTGTTTGAATAGGGGCAGAGTGTAACTGATGTCTTGATCTCTTGAAAATAGTATTGTGGTTAGAATTAAGTTATCTAGATAAAACAAATATTTGCTGAGAAAATGTGTCTTACAATTAAGGTTTCAATTTAAGAATAGCGCATAAGTTTTTTTAAAAACAAGCTCATTGTTGAAATAATTTTAGGTTCATTTTAGTTTCAAAATAATTTTAAATTATATATATATTTGATTTGAGACTCAATAAATTAAATAATAAATTAAATATTTACTAGCCTCTAGATAACAAGAATATTAAAATATTCAAACCTTTAATTAAATTAAAATATCCCAAAGAAAAGGTTGCAAATTATTCATCTTGCATTCTTAACCATATGACATTCTTCGGGGCCACCCTTTAATTCGATCAGCATGTTTTCAAGTTCCAACAACAAAATTCTCCGCCTACGCTCCCGCTTTTGCCTTCTTTTTTTTATAAAAACACAACATACGCTCGACGTTTTTATGAATGAAATTTTCGTGTTTGGAAATACAATTTCAAATTTGCATTGATTAGCTCATTCAAATATTCAAGAAACTTAACAAAACTGTACGACAGAAATGTGGTAATACATTTATTTAAAAGCAAACCGAATTCAACTAAATTTTGCTCAGTTTCCAGCTAAAAGGATTATAATCATCATGTCTTCTCGATACATCATGAGGCGCATATAATATAATAATATAATAACTGACATAAAATAATGTTTTATCATATTTTTCCAGCATTTTATGTTTTTTGCAAAATCATAAAGATATAGTCGTAAAACGGTCGAGCTACAATCATTAACAATGGCATAATGCACAAAATTCACAACATATGCAGAAACTCTGGTAGAGGAACTAAAGAACGACCTCCCTTCAATTACTAAGTTTTGCATTTTATGTCTTTATGGGAATTTTTGGATTCTCTTGAAGGCTCTTAAAGTTGAAATATAAAGACAATAAATCTTAGAATCGTTTAAAAAATAATTTCTTTTGCAACAATATCTTTACAAAAGATGCGCTTTCAAAAAAAAAGAATCCGAAAATATTCTTCCTAAAATTAAGAAATGAATAAATTATTTTTATTTACCATTCCTTCAACTTCCGAAGTAAAAACCCAGAAATTGTTCGTACATATGTTGAACACATGATTGCAAGATGGAAAATGAATTGTGTTTAAGTTGAAAAACTCATATTTTTATGGATGGATGAGTTTTTTAGGAGTTGTAACTTCGGCTTGTTTTTTGATTTATTCTGATTTCGGAAGTTTTTCATTTTTTTTTACTTGGCTCAGCCAAACGCATCCTCTTAAAAACTATATTCTGTTTTTGTTTCTTTTGCCGTTCAGGCAATTTCCTTATGTTTTTGTTATGCTCTTTTGCTTTATATTTATGTGATATTTTCCTATTCGTTTTCTTGATTATTTTGGATTCCCCATACTGATGAGTTCATAAATTATAATTTGCAGCAGAAAAAAAGACATTGAGAAGAAAATTAATTGATGCATAGAGAAAGGCAACTTTTGTAGCAGTTTAATGATGGGTGACATTTCTTTGGATTGGCTTTCTCAGAAAATTGATTTTTTGATTCACTCAAATTTCATTAAATTTATGGAAAATACTGAAGAAATAAGTTAGATCACCAACCAAACAGACCGACTTATAGAAACATAACCTTCACGAATGATTTATTGTGAGACCTTTTTTTTTTAGATTATTAAATGTGCAAATTCAATAAATTACCTTTTAAAATGGTTAAAATGTAAAAATTGCTTAAAATGCTTCAACATAAAATTTTAATTGAATTTAAAGATAATTGAATGAATGGTAAAATTTCGATTTATCGAAGACAAGATTGAAAGTTAAAAGATCAAGTTAACATTTTATATCACAAGATAGCTTATTTTGACTTTATTCGGTTTATTTCGAGGTTTATAAAGTGGACTGTAGAACATGGGTCAAAAATTAAAATTATGTCATTCAATATAATATATTTCTTTCAATATATTGTGATTAAACATATTCGTCGCATGGATACTACAATTCTTTGTATTTCATTTATTTTTAAAGCATACCCTGCAGCCTATAAAATTTTTGTCTACAAAATATACCTTTACATAAATCAACCAATGAAAAATTTACATTGAGTTTGATATCAAGTCCGTATACCGAAATGCATAATAATTAATGGTTTATTTAATTCAAGTGAAAGAGAAAATTTAAAAGATTGGATAGCCTAGAAAGATTGCGCAGTTTTTAATTCAGTTTACAATAAAATTGAGTAATTATCTTGAAGTCGTAAATATCCCTTCAATCAATAATCAACTTCGAACTAGGGACCTGCGAGAACTCGAGACTCGACTCGACTCGCGAGTCAAGCCTCGACTCGAAACTCGACTCGACTCGACCTTTTTTGTGGACTCGACTCGCGACTCGGCTCGAGTCGAAAATCTTGGGCTCGCAGGTCCCTACTTCGAACATACTCAATTATGCTTAGAGCTGCATTAAAATAAATTGTTGTTTTATTACAGCTTTTATTGATTTCTTTAATGTAAATATTGTTGCATAAACGCATAATTATGCAATTAGCAAGTTGATATGCAAAAACATTAAAATAACTCAAACTTGATTTTTTTAAATCAAAAATCCAGTTTTTACTATGATAATTTTTATGGGTTTGAGAATGTTCACAGAATCAATAAATTTGCGTGTTTCAAACAGATATTATAAATTCCATGCAAAGCCCATGATAATTTATTATTTTACTAATTCAAAAATACCGAAACACTCAAAAATGAAAATGTCACACTGTTACCCCTCGCCAAAAAGACAAAAAGTCATCAACTGCTGCGTTAAACTATAGAACAGGCAAACAAGTCTTCTATACTGCAGCCCATTAATTTCATTATATTCTTCCGAAGGCTACACTATATTTTGCAAACACTAGCGCGCGATTTGGCTATTCGCATTTACTTTATTATATGATAAATAAATAAAAATAAATAAATTTACTGGCTAATAACATAATGAACAGAACAAGAGATATCCACATCTATAACACATTAAACTGTATGTGGTTTATTATGCAATGTGTCTTTAGAACTGTTGAATGAATTATTATTGAAGTTATTGGCAATATCGTGGATTTTATGGATGTATTTATTTGATGTTAATGAATGGGATGGATACAGGGTTGCTGTAGAATATTGCAGAAATCTCAGACAATTTCTGTGTTTACGATGATAATATGCAGTTAAAATTTTAGTAATTTTTGAAAAAAAGAGTCAATTGATTTTAAACATCAACAAAATATATTCCAAAGTGCATAGGTGGAATAGTTTTCCATGTATTGAACATGTGTGCATTTACTATAAAAAAATATCTTTGTATGAATGGTAGATTTTTGAATACTTTAATTCACCAGAATTAATTAAATATTAAAGTCTCGTCAGTCAATCCATTCTTCAGCTAACATCAAGCCAAAAACTTCATAAATTAAAATTAATATGGAAATATCAATCTCAATTCAAAAAGACCCACTTATTATTTACATTCAATGTATTCATTTTCATTCATTAGCGGCCCTTATGCTCTCTTAAGAGATTTGAATGATATCGTTCATTCTTGTCAACAAGTCATTAAACAGTTTAATAAGTTAACAAGGTTTTTGGACTATTTTAGGCTATTAAACGGTTAATGGATGATTTTACATGATATTTGGATGAAGCAGAACGATTATGATTTCAAATATTTTATTATGGAATAAATTTTTTTAGAGAAATAAAATTGTTGAAGGCGATGGAATATTCTTCAAACCAACGGAACTAATAAATTTCTTTTTACATGAAGAATTTCAAATGATTTGAATAATCTCGCCATACCTCAAAAATGGTAGCTACCGTGAATGTAAATTAATTAAGGTTTTGGAAAACATCTTTACACTTTTTTAAGTGTGTTTGAAAAATTCACAATTCAACATATTTCTGGAATTTTTTAAATACTTTTCAAGTGTAATTCCAGAACTTAGTTCAATAAACTGGAAATCGGAATATGTATCAATCACTTAAAATTTCAACTTTAAAAGCCACTTAAAATCACAATTCAAGAACATGTTAATGTTTGAACTTGAAAAAAACACAATATTCCCCCTCGATTATTCTTAGCTTAGTGATGGAAGCTATAAGTATTGAATGAATGAGTTCTAATTGACAAAAGGGAGGGAAAACATAATCCAACGCAAAGTGTGCAATTTTTTCTATACGCCTTAATAAACTACAATCCATCATATAAACAAAAAACAGCTTACACTTTGAATCTTCGCACTGAGCTGTCCAGTTTTCAGAATCTCACTGATAAAATTCAACTCTTTAATGTAAAAATTTCTTATCTTTAAATTATTCAAATAAAAATTCTCACTATCTCATTTCTTCAAAAATCATAAATGAAATGACTCACAATATCTCGCAGAAAAACACAGAACTATCTGTAAGTCACAAAAATCTTCAAAAACTACAAAACATATTTGCATAAATGGAGATTTATGTATTTTAAAATTTTAGGCAATCGCCAAAAGTTGCTCGAAGCAGCTCTTTAAACAATTCAAAGGTGAAGATGGAGAAGAAAAAATGAGAAAGTAAATTTGGCAAGTAACATTGTTATCTTGTTTATCTATTTCAGATAATTTTTAATTTGAAGATAATAATTTCCAGATCAAATATTTGCAATTTTAGTGACTTCACTTGTTTTAACTTTTCTACTTTTTTTATTTAAAAAAAAAAACTCAATGAAATTTGGTCAAGTATCTTATTAACTCCAAAAATAGACAAAATCGGATAAATTGGCATTTTATCTTATTTTTATGATACTCGGGGACATAAACTATCTTTAACGATTTTTTTCACAATCTTTTACATCATTACGGTCATTTGGAAGACTTTACTAGCGATGACATCATTATTTTTCATCCTAATGTTTTAAGCTAATACAATTATCTTATTCTCAAAGTGTTTTCACTCTCACTTGTATTATTTATTTATTTGATCTTGCAAGTGTTTGCAAAAAACTTGTGTATTCGTGGATTGATTTTTTTGCTTCGAATTAAATTTTCGGTCCTTGACTTCATCACAATATTTTGTAAAAAAAATTTTATGGTAAAACTCAAGTTTTTTAACTATTTTAAGAATCTTACAACTATAGCAATCAGTGGACGAATAATCAAAACGTTATTAAAACTCAACCTACCAGCTTCTTTGCGACTCCTGGTGCAAAGTAACGCTGAATCCAAACATGGAATCTTGCTGTCCTTCATGCCTTATGTAATTTACGACATCCAAATTGAAACCGTTGGTGCAGCTTATGAGAAGCAAGGATGCTATCAGTATTTGCTGAAGCATTTTGCTTGTTTATGGCACTTTTCTTATATTTAAATAGAATTTTTCTATATCCTTGTAAGGGAAAATTATGACACTTTTACACTTCCAACTAGGATTTTTAGCCAATTAGCATTTTTAATAAATATCACACATTTTTCCGTTTCCTGAAAAAAATAATTTTTTTATTTTCACTTATATTTTTTGATCATTTTCATCATTTTCATCATTTTCACAACTCCATTATTTTTCAAGATTTTTGTGGGAAGAATTATGATCTAGATCGAGCGCAGAATGCGAAACTAATTTTCCAACTTTGCCACTCACACACTAGGGAAATTTAAAATAAACATAAATTTTCCCGACTCTACATCAATTCAACACATTGAAGATAGACTTTTTACAACAAAAAATAATTAAGCTAAAAATAGCAAAAATAATTTTCTTTTTTAAACTAATTGTGACGAAGATTTTTCACTTGGATCTTGGAAAATCTTCCTGAATTTTCAGTAAAAAATTCGGAAAAACTCTCAAGGCGATCGCACTAATTGATGAAGCTAACCGAATTCACCGAAAACCAATTAAAGACAACGAATGTCACAACTGCTAAGACTTCTGCTGAGTACAAGTTTACATATAAGGCACTATTTAAATGATTTAATTAACGGGAGCAAACGGAACGCAACTTCACTCTCGAGAAGGCCACAACGAATTAAATTGAAACTGAAAATATTTTCTACTCGGTTGTTAGCGAGAACGGTAGATTTTGTATGGTATGCTAGCAGGGCTAAGTGCTGTTGGAGAAGATTTTAAGTCGAAGATTGATAAGGTTTGCCAAAGAGATAAGGAAGGATTATGAATCATTTTATTTTAGTTTTGAGGTAAGGATGGTTTTGAAAATGAATGATTAAATTTTGTGATTCTTTTCATTGATGAATTCGTAGCAAAAGATTCATGTAACGTTTAAAAAATAAGATACTGCAGATTTCCTACAGTAAAGTGCATAAAAGTTAAACCTACTATTTGCGGATATCAAAAATTAATTAAATTAACAATTTTTGATTTAAAGTGAACTATGTTATTTCAGAATTTTATGTTTAAGTTTTGATCAATAATTAATTGACAAAGCTAAAAAATTTCGTAGATGTCACATTTTCACAATTATTGTTGTTTAAAAACGTTTGATGCAGCTAAAATATCGAACAAGTCCATCTAAGCGACCCATCACTGTACTCAAAAATCCCACTCCCAACTCACAATCCCATTTGACAGTTTGCTTCCTCACAAAATCAACAAGTGAGAAACTCAAAACAAAACATACATAATTTATGTTTTTCTTCAGAGATACGTGGTCTTTGATGCATTCCAATTAAGAAATGGTTAATTTTAAATATGTGTCGTTTCTGTCTACTTTAAGTTTGGTAGTGATATTTGTGGCCGTATTACTTCAAGCATATTTGGAATTAAGAAATCTGAATAAATTGACGCTGATATTGACAAATCTGGTTCATTTGGAGCATTCTTATGAAAAATTCTTGGATAATGGACTTCGTGTGAAGCCTAAGATTGCAGTTGGATATGGTTCTTGTAGTGATCTTTATGTTACGTCAAGTTTTCTCAACTATTCTACTGAAGAGGTTGGAGACTTCCAGACCAGGAATATGAATGATGATGAGATTCATAACGAAGATGACTTTATGCAGAGTTTTGCTTATTACTTTACAAGAGGAGCAGCTGCTGAGTAAGTTAATTTTGTTGAGAATTTTTTGTTAGGCTAAATTGGATTTTAAGTACCGGCTTTCGAATTTTTTACTGATCCAACCTCAATGAAGCGATTTAATGTATGTTACATCTACTTTTAGGAGATTCACATTCAATGGTGAACTGTTTCGTAAGCTGGTTCAAAAAGCTAAAAAGCATGAGTCAGCAAGATGGTCTCTAGGAGGAAATGCTCCAGTTATGGGTAGTCGCTTTCATAGAGAAGGAGCTGAAGTTTTGCTAGCATCGACTATGTCAAAAAAGTAAGTAGCTAAGAATTTAATCAAGTCGTGTTGGCAAAAGACAAAATTAACAATTTAGAAATCGTATGATATATATTCCATGTTGTTTATGCAAAATTATCCATGATAAAAAAATCATGCAGCATAAAAATTTCATTAAAAAGTTTTATAGCTTCGTGTTAAATTATTTTTTAGATTGAAATCCCATTTGATGCCTGGAATTAAAACCACTCAAGAAGAAGATGTTGAGTTCGAAGACGATATCCATTTAATTATAGAATATAAGACTGGTGATGAGTGGGGTGCTCTGAAAACTCCTCGTGCGAACCGCTACATTTTACATCACGACAGAAACAATCCAATGATAAAGTCTTTGGAGCTTTTAAATAGTACGATTAAAGATTTCGATCCAAGATTATTTGTTGTCAGTGGACTGCAAATGATGGACAACTATCCATATGCAAATCCTGCTGTACGTTTGGAAAGACTGATGGGAGTTAAATCACAGATGACTCAACATTCTAACTTGATACATTTTGAGATGGCTTCATTTGTGGAGATTGAGCTGTTGGATTTGCTCCTGAAAAACATCATTCCTTATTCAGATTCCCTTGGGATGAACGAGCAAGAGCTTGATAACATTTTACAAGTATTAGAGATGGGCACGATTAGTTTGTCTGCTGATTCAAATCCAAGAGTTGCAACAGCTTTAGATCAAATGAGAGATGTATTTAAGATTCTAAACAATAACTATTTTCACAGTAGTTTGACTGACCGGAGACATAGAATGCTTACGAGGATTCATGTGCATACTTTGGCTTATCAAGCTTTCATGGTTGTAAGAAATACTGAATGGAAGAATACAAAGCATGCAGCTGCAAAAGTGAGTTTAGCTTTTTTATTCCAGCTATTCAATCAACTATTTAATAAAGTATTCAATCAACTAAATATACAATTCATATAATTTTAGGCCGCTCTCACAGCCCACCGTCATGTTTGCGCAAATGAAGTGGTAAATCCTGAGAACTCTTACCTAGTCTTGGATGATTCTTTCTCCACCTCAGCACGTGACGATAATTCTGATATCACTAGACCAAAAAGAATCAAATTGGAAGCCTCAGCCCCAGTTCCCTGTTGGAACGAGACCATTCAAGTCAACGCCGTACATAAAGTTAATGTAGAAATCTGCATTGCACCGGTTTTAGTATGCAGAGAAGCGAGACAGACTGCGGGTGCAGGAGATAACATCAGTGCAGCTGGGTTGATTTTGCAGATTTAATTTTGACTAAGTATATTATGGAAAAGAACTGAACGGAAAATTTAGATCATTTTATTATCACGAATTTTTCAACTTTGATCAAAATTGTAACCGAGTTAATGCAAAATCTTAGTTATGAGTGTGGACTGCCATATTAGATATAGATCGATTTTTTTGGGATCAGCTCTTTAATATTATTTTGGTGTATTTTATAACCTTCTGGTATTTGGGAAAAGCTCTTTCTTATTGAAACTTTTTTATATTTTAAGTTAATTTTACCCTTTTACTTAACAATTTATTATGAGAGTAAATTTTATAATGAATAGCACAACTGACGAATTAATGTGTGATTTCATTCAAGGACTTAACTTTTACTAAATGTATTGAACATTCCCTATAGATGTACCTAATTCCTCTTAGACCATTCCAATATTCGAAGAAATTTGTACCAATGGCATTCTAGTGTTTCTGTTAATATATCGATATTTGTACTTTGTATTGCAAATTTTGCAAGATTGTGTGTGTTCAATAAAATATATCAAAAAATGATATAACTGGTCTATTAATTAATTTTAAAAACTTTGACATTATCTTATATTACTTTTTATTGCTTAAATAGTAATGTTTCATGAACTTATTACACGAAAGTGGATCAAAAGTGATTTTCTAATTTACATTGCATTTGAAAGAAATGTACAAAACGCTGGGTATGGAGCTAAAAAGATACGGAGTCCGCCTTAAATTCCAGGCATTATGTACGCAATGTTGTCCATAGTATCTTGATGCAAACTTTTAGCGTACTGACGATCCTCTTCAGTCTCCGTTTGGTCTAATTGCGGGACAAAAGCGGTGAGACACATTAATGGACATATGGCGCATAGTAGACTATCTAGAAGCACGCAGTAGCCACCGGACACTGCTATTTGGCCCTGAAAAAAAACCATTGTTCAATTACAGATTTAGGATTGGCAAAAATGAACTCACTTCATGCTCCTTCAATCGCTCTCCTATATTTTTCAAGCTATCCCCTAGCAAATTTAGATGTGCTGCAATGTCCAGAGGTGCTAAATCACCAGCTTTAGCTACGTACTTTGTGGTTGCGGTTGCCGGCGAAATTCCAGGTGATTTGTAACTGGCACTCGTACTAGGCGATGACATTTCTACGTTCTTCGCGCCTTTTCTCACCACAGTCTTCTTAAGCTCCTTCTGTTGCTTTTGCACTTGTTGGATGGCTTGTTTTTTTGTTTTTTCAGATTTAATGAGCTTTTGCAGCTGTTTCTGCTGTTTAGTCATTGGAGAGCCTCCAGTCGCGTTCGTGCCATTATTGTTGCTATTAAGCAAGTTTGTACTAGATTTGTTAAGATATTTTTGCTGGATGTATTTGCTGGGCTCTTGGCTTTTCATCTTGCCATTAGATTTTTTCAGTTTATTGGCAAGCCGCTTTGCACGTCTTTTCCAGTTGTACTTTACGTTGGTTGGAACTTGAAATAAGAATTTGATTAGTTTTCAGAATTGGCGCGAAATAACATTTACTACCATTGGCCCACATTTCCCCGAGTCGCTTAGAAACACTAGCAAAGTCCATATCAGGAGCTGAGTTCTGTATTTGTTGGCGTGCTTCTTTTGCCCACAACATGTAAGCTGTGAACCTCGTCTTTCCTTTGTCTTTTCGTTGAGCTTTCCCAATCACAACCTTAAAATCATCATTGATTTAGCTAAATTAAATTTTGGATTCAAATATTTAATATACCTTTCCATCTTTGAGCATTTTCTTCTTACTAGACTTCTCAGTCATATAAATACTTCTCCTGGGCGTAAGAAGTTCCACATCTGGATCGTCATCTGTTTTTATAACCATTTGCTGATCATCTGAGTCGCTATCATCCATGTCATCGCTGTCATCATCATCTTCTTCTTCCATGTGATCTATCTGTTGGCTTATAAAGTTATTCTGAACCATGGGATGTTGTTTTATAGAGAAGTTTTCATGCATAAATTCTCGATTTTCATGCTGATGCATATATTGTGAATTATGTTTTGTTTCCATCGGCAGCATATGGCTCATCTCTAGCTCTGGTTCCATCTTAATATGCGTGAGTTGTGTCTAAAAGTGTCAATGATGTAATTTAGTTATAATTTCTATGTTGCTCTAAATATTTGAAGTACTGCAAAAACTATACTAACGATATTTAACTTTCTGTTAGCTCCTGGAGCTGCTTTCTTGACTTTAACAGCTTCGATGTCATCAGGAGATGCAAAATCCGCTAGTTTAGAAGATCTAAAAACAAAAACAACAAAATTAGTAAACAATAGCATCAAATCCTTTTTAACCTTACTTTTTGAGGATCCTGCCGCTCCTGGATACTGAGTTGACCACCAGAGTGCCTCCTGAAATACAAATAAAGCGATTAATTAAAGATTTGTTGATTTTTCTTACAAACGCCAATGAGCTTTATTTTTAATTTCTAGGATTTGCAGTACCTTTGGAGGCCAGTGGCGACTCCATCATCAGGATTGACTAGTTGGTCCTTGGTGAACACTAATAATGCTGGTTTTGTGGGCAGCGTAGGGGATTTATGAACTAATTAATGTTTTATTTATTTTCGGTTTTAACCCCTTGTGTTTTGCGGCCCCCTAGTTGACAGTTTTTTTGGCAGCTTAATTCTTTTGACAGCAGCTTAATTTTTTGGAGGGAAAAGAAGAAGATACAACTTTTGTATCGTTTTATTTAAACTTTGTTGTTATTTGTATCGTTTTCAGTTCTTAAAAGTGTTTAAATCTCATGATAAATGATAAATATCATCTTAAAATATGAGTTTGCTTGCTTAGCTGTTGGTTTTGTTTGATTATTCTTCAATTTTTGTTTTGTTTTGAAAATTTTCAAGATGACCGACGCTCTATTGACCAGAGAAGGAAGATTAACTCGCCTTGCAATCAATGAGATGCCTCGAATTATGGATCTACTTCAACTGCACAGTCCACGCACCAATAACAACAATAATAATAATGGAGATTCGCCGGAAGAGAATGTTCTAACACAACATAACACATCTTTTGAAAACAGCTTCCTGCAACAATTAGAGGCTGCTGCACCATCTCAAGATGAGCTTGTGATTCGACAACGAGGACGTAAAAAGCTCCCCGTCATAAATTGGTCACCAGCAAAGAAGAACTACTCACCTTTAAAAACGCCAACAAAGAAAAGCCATCACTTGTCTCTAATGTTTTCTTCAAGCCCCTCACCCTGCAAGAAAAATTCACCGAGAATTTTAAGAAGTTCACCTAGAAAACGTCTTCTAATGACTGATAATTCAAACACTTCAACACCTCTTTGCTCGCCCACACATTCAAAGCGATTACGATTCGACGAAACATCACTCAATTCCACCAACTATGACATTCCTTTAAATACTTTACTGAAAGGTTTGAGCAACGAGCAGCTCATCGAAGTGATATGTGATTTGTCCAGAAAGGATGAAGCGATTGAGCATCATGTGAGATCCAATTTGCCATTAGCGGATATGCGCCCATTAGAACAAGAACTTGTTCATTTAAGAAAGAACATCACAAAAAGCTCACCACGATCGAGATTAGTCAGCAAGACAGACGGAGTGGCTTATGCAAGAGCTTTTGAGCATTTGTTGAATTTCAAGAAGTAATTTACATTTTAATCTTGACTAGGAAAAAATTTTTATAACTTATTCTTTGTTTGTAGAAAAATCTTCGAGCATTGCAAGACTTTGGTCGACTCTTCTAGCTGGGATGGAGTAATTGATTATGTGAAAGTTGCCTGGGGTCAGGTCCGTTCTTTGCCTATTTGGGATCAACAAGCTCACAACAACTGCCGACGTGATTGCTTCAAAATACTGACGATAAACGCTAAACTTGCATTGGAACATGGCGGATGTGGTTTGGGAATCGAAAGGATTAAGGACTTTAAGACCCAGATAATGCTCATGAGCCGTGACTTTGAAGAGATTGCGACTTGTAAAGAGTTTTTGATGGATTTAATTAATAGGGATTAGGACATAAGTAGATTAATGTTTGCTTTTAAGTTTGGAATGGTAATGTTGAACTCTATAGTGCTTTTTTATACGTAGCTTTTTTAATGGAAATATTTGTGTAACGTAATAGCTTGTTCTCTTAAATTATATATTTATGTTGCATCCAAACTTCAGAAAATCAACCAATCTTTCAAAATACTCGAACAATGGGAGTACTGGAATATTCTCAAATTTAAGATTTTATAGAGAAGTGAATTGGTTTAATGTGCCTGGATTAATCTTGTGTTTTTTTTCTTACTGAACTTGAGCTTAACAATTATTATTTAACAAGAAAAATAAATAAAACCAAGCACAGGTAATCAATTTTAAGACGTTGAATGAAATAAATCTGAAAGATCTTTGTTATTAATATTTGTCGTTTAAAAATATTTTGCTTCTATGTGCCTTCGTAATGCTAAATTTCAAAATCATTCTGATTTTCAATTAAACAAATCTGCCATCTAAATTAATAATTACTTATCTGAATAATAAATCACTTAAAAACTGATAAAATATAAATAAATATGAACAAATTCATTAGCATAGTACTAAAAAATAAGTTTCTCTTATCAAAATAAAGAATCTTTTAATTAAATGTTTTTGGTTGAACTTTATTTTATTAAAGAAGCGGAAAGAAATTCTATAATATATTATTGAAAAATGTGTATTTAATTTAACACTCTAAAGTGGAACGTGCAAAACTTTGACGACCGCCTTCAACACTTCATCGGTCTTCAGACACCAATTGAGGATATTTTTGCTTTCTTTGCACCATTCCTCGCCATGCTTCGGCTCAGCAATAATACAGCGATTTACCACTTCAACTTGCTGTTCTTCGGTGCCATGTGCCAACTCAAACTTGTAGAAATAAGCCCAAGCGTCTCCCAAATCGGGATCGATTTTTACTGTGCGGTTGAACCATTCGCGACACTTTTGAATCTTTCTTTCACTCCAGAAGAGTTTTGAAACGGCTAGGAGGACCTAGAATCATAAGATGTGAGGTGATTAATAAATAAATAGGTAGTAGAATACTTTTTTCAATAATTTACCTGCGGATCGTGTTCGCACTTTTTCAAAGCATCCACTGATTTAGATTTCCTCTGCGGTCTAGCCTCCAAGAAAATAGCTTCCGCCCATAATTCACCAGAAGTTGGACATTCCTGCAAAGCTCTGGCCAGCAAAGTATTTGCCATCTCTTTATTTCCCGCTCTGATTTCGATGCGAATAGCTGAGAGCCATAATATAGCAGTTTTTGGATTCTTCAAGCGACCCCGCTCTAGAACAGATCTTGCTTTGGTAAGAACTCTACGACGTTCTTCCAGAGATGAGAGAAGGATCCACAAAGGAATTGCTGTTGGACACTTTTTGATGGCTTGGCTGTATGTTTCAACGGCTTCTTCAAGCTTATTTTGTTGCTCTTCGATTATTCCTTTCATCATCCATAATTTCGCGAAATCTGAAAGAAATGTATTTTTATTACACTTACTTAAACTAAAAATCGCTATAAACGTACCAGGGAAAACTTTAACGGCTTCATCTAGTAAATTCAAAGCATCTCCCAAATTATTTAAAGCCCACTCCAGCTTAGCAGATTTCATCATAACTCTGGGTGTAGGAGCTGAAGCTCTTGCCTTGGCCAATAATCTTCTCGCTCTCTCATACTCAGCATTCTCTGATTCCAATTTAACAGCAGCCAACCAAATCTCTTCTGAATTAGGATTGGCCTGGAAAGCAAGAGAAAGAATTCCACGAGAAGCTGGAACATCGCCAGCCATCCACTTAGATTTAGCGCCCATTAACCAAAGTACTTCGGATTTGGGGCAATGAGCCACTGCTTTCTGTAAAAGAGTCTCCAAGCTCTCTCTGGTACCATGATTCTTCTCAAAGTAAGCAGCACGAAGCCAAATGCTTTTCTTAGATGGGAACGCCTAAAATATCCATTTATTAATCTATTGAAATTAAGTTTCAAATTAATGTTTACCTGCAAAGCATGTGCATAAATAGCTCTAGCACATTCAAAAGCATTTTCCTTTGCACAATTTTCAGCATCATCAATCCAAGTTTGCTTACGATCTTCCTCTTCTACAGTAATTCCAATGACCGCTTTAATAATAGCTTGACAACACTTAACAGCTCCCGACTTCTCACTCTCCATAGCTTCTTGCATCCATTGATCTCTGTTAATTTCAACGCCATTTGCCGTCAAAGAAGAAATAGCTCTGTCGATAATTTTCTCCACCATGTGATTATTTCCATTAGCTTCTTCGAGCTTTGCGGCTGTCGTCCAAATCGATTTATCAGTTGGGATACTTTCACGGGCTTTGTTCAACACTTTTCTAGCATTCTCATAAGTTTCCAAACGAGCTAAAGCCAACCACAATTCAACACTCGAGTTGCAGCATTCTACAGCTCTTGAGAGAAGAATTCGAGCGTCATTTGGATTTTCAATCTCAACAGCAGCTTTCCATAAACGTACAGAGTTTGGAATATGCTCAAGACTTTTGCGAAAAACGCGACGTTTAGCTTTAACTTCTGTTTCCAAGTCAGCTGCTTTGATCCAAATCCTAACAGATGTTGGTATGTGACGAGCGGCTTGTGCAATTACTCCTAGAAATAAAAATTATTCAAATTAATTCAACCAAGATTTTTAAAAAATGTTATTACCTTTAGCGGTCTCTGGCGGCTGTAATCGAGCAGCTTCTAACCACAAATCTTCACTGGTTGGATTCACCTCACATCCTCTCATAATCAAATTTCTAGCCATCTGAACTTTACCAGTCACTTCTTCCAATCTAGCTGATGCAATCCAAGAGGGAGGATGATTAGGATTCGTCTCTCTTACACTTTTCAGTAGCAACCTTGCTTTTTTGATGTCATTAATATCCCCACCATAAGTTGGAATCATGCTCTGCATATCAGTGAGGTAACCTTTTGGATCTACTACAGTTTGACCAGTCACAGAGTCCGAAACTTGAGATAGTTTGACATTCATCAGAGTATTTCTGGCTTGACCGATTTTGCGAAGATCGAGATCTCCACTGGGTGTTAGCATTCCAGGAGTAGTGACTCCGGGAACCATTGAAGAGAGTCCCGAGCGAGGATCTATGGAGTTAGTGTTATCACCGCCCAAGTTGCGGGAGCTAAAATAAATATATTAATTTAAAATTTCACCCTTTAATTATAAATAGAGGAGTTAACAAATTTTGTTTCAAACTTACAGCACTGAATCGGGAATAGGAGTAAATCTCTCAGCTCTTGGATTTCTTTGTTTGCGATTTCTGCTATCACCAACTTCTGGCAAAGCAGCCCACTCAGCTTCAGAAACAGTCATTAGGTTCCTTTTAAGATCAGAGAATTGCTGTTGAATCTTTGGTCTTTCATGACGATATTTCTCCAAATCCTCTTTCATTCGTTTTTCTCTGTACTCTTTTCGTTTTTCATCCATCCTTTTATCAATAGACTCGTAGACTGCGTCCGCTTCTGCATCGTCTTTATCGTAAGGATCTTTAGAGAATAAACTTCCAACATATCCACTGAATTCATCATAATTTGAGTCGTTCAAATCTTCGTCATCTTCCTCATCATCGTCCTTCTTCTTGCGTTTAGCAGCTGGTGGAGCATGTCTGTCATCACTTACATCATTTGCGTCACGAGCTGGACCAATATCTGATCTTGTTGTGAATCCAGTAGCACTATAAAAATTAAATATTGGTAAGAACAGTTATTTACTTGAAATTAATGTTTTTACCCTCTGCCGACTCCGGCAACATATCCCAGAGGTGCAGGAATACCCAAGAAGTGTTTTTTGTTCTTGTTAGCTAAGCTTGTTCCAGCCATTCTATGTTATAATATTTTCTCTTTTCACAAAATCGCAAACCTTTAAAATATACGATTAAAAACAAACTCGCAATAAGCCGGCTTAAATATCTCGGCATTCAAAAAAAGGCGGTAAAATGTTTTAAAAAATTCAGATAAATTCCAGAGCAACATTAACCAATAAGAAAACTAACCTGCTCAGCTGCTATTGAGCTTCAGTCTTCTCATAAAAACATATAAAAGATCAATTAAATGTGTTTCTTTTAATGAATTATTCAATAATTTGCTAATCATATTCTTTGTCTTCCAATTCATAATAATCGTCCTCAATATCATAATTTTTACTTCGGCAACAAAAAGTTGTGAAGTCTTGATTTCATCCAAACTTTTTTTTTCTTATTTTTGCCTAAAACAAAAAAAAATTTGGTCTAGAACCCGAAATTTTGGGTCCTTGCGAAATGTCTGTCCGTGGTTTTGACTTCTGAACTTCTGTATTCGTAATCTTTGAACCCATCCGACCGTCTCAAAAATTCAGAATAAGCTTTTTTTAACCATAAGATGGTCGCGTTTGCTGATTCAAGAAAATCCTACAGCGCCATCTAGTACCTGTAGTGCAAACTACCATTTTCCCATACAAAATCTTTTTTTTCCAGAGATTATATTGAAACATCCGAATATGCAAAAACCTTGTATTTGGCCCAAAATGATCGATTCCAGAAGATTTTATGGAAATATTGTACCATAACCAAGTTGTCATGCTTACAAAAATTTTGGAAAAAAAACTTCTGTTCACGTAATCTCAGAACCCATCGGACCGATTGATCTAAAATTTTCAAAATAAGCTTTTTTAAACCATAAGCAGCGACGTACGAAGAGTTTTTGATAATAATACAGCGCCATCTAGTACCTGTAGTGCAAACTACCATTTTGCCATACAAAATTTTTTTTTTCCTGAGAATATTTTAAAACATTTGAATATGCAAAAACCTTGTATTTGGCCCAAAATGATCGATTCCAGAAGATTTTATAGAAATATTGTACCATGACCAAGTTGTCATGCTTACAAAAATTTTGGAAAAAAAAACTTCTGTTGACGTAATCTCAGAACCCATCCGACCGATTGATCTAAAATTTTCAAAATAAGCTTTTTTTAACCATAAGCAGCGATGTACGAAGAGTTTTTGAAAATAATACAGCGCCATCTAGTACCTGTAGTGCAAAAATTGATATTTTATATATCTTGTGTTTTTTCAAAGAATCTAAAAAACTGTTGGAAAAAATATATATATTTTTTTTGAGTTTTATATGAAAACAAGTTTTACGTGTTTTTCGTTAAGAAACTACCAACTCAAGTCGATCAGAAAGTGGTAAGATTGAATTCAACAGAATTATCAGCAATAATGCACAATATTCCCGCTCGGCGCTCTGATCGAAAATTTATGTTTTGGTTACATATTTTTGAATTTCCTAGAATTTTATTGCTTCATTCAAATGAATTATTCTAATGAAGCATAGGTATTATGTTGCCGAAGTGCCTGCTAAAGCTTCAGCTTTTCCGATTTTTTTAATCGTAATCCTTGATATATTCATAATCCCTATCGTGTTGGGAAAGACGGTCTTCTTTAGATACTAATACAATATCAACCATCGAGATCACAGGTCTGGCGGTGGTTGTTATAACTTCCTTAGAATCATTTAAGATTAAATTGATTATAAGCGAGAAATTAGTTTCATTCTTCCAAGAATAGTTGCTAGGTATCGAGTATTGAGCTTCGATTATAGTTTTCCTTTTGTCAATTAATTTCTTGATAATGTTTGTTCTTTTTTTCATTAACTGTAAATTAAGTTACATAAATCGCAGTTATTATAATTAAAAATTCAAAAGTTTGTGTGGAAACCGAGTGGAAACTTAAAAAAGCTCAAGCAATAAAGAGGATTTTTATGAATCATGTTTTATTAGTATTTAGTAGGCTTCTATGAACTATGCTAGTAAAATTTAATAATTTTTGGTAATGACTATTTTAATGTGAGTATCTATAACATATATTTTGGTAAAAAACTTTGGTTATTCGTTAATGTATTCATCTTCCTCAAAAACTTCCATTTGATCATTAGAAAGCATGAAATAATAGTCTGAATTACCAGGACCACCAAATTTGGTATCTTCTTTGAACATTGAAATATTTGATAATGAGTCCTTATCATCTGGTTCTTCTGGTTCTTCTGGATCTTCATCAGATTCAATCTCAAAACTGTCAATTTCTTCAGAGCTTTCAGAACTATCCTCTGGAACTGAATTGTTTTCTGAATTAGGAAGGTTGTTATAATCACCAGGAAGCTCTTGAGTGATTGGATTAATTGTTGACGTTGTTGTTACACGTTTTCGCAGAACGGGAGCTTTGATTGTAACTGTATTGTCAGGCTCAGCTTTTAATGAAAATTTATGTTTAGTGTACACTTTCTGTTTCTGTTGAATTGGCAATTTATTGTAATCACCAGGAAGCTCTTGAGTGATTGGAGTTGGAGTTGTTGTTGTTGTTACACGTTTTCGAAGAACGGGAGCTTTGATTGTAACTGTATTGGCAGGCTCAGCTTTTAGTGGAACTTTATGTTTAATGTAAACTTTCTGCTTCTGTTGAACTGGCAATTTATTGTAATCTCCAGGATCAGGATACTCTTGTTTTGTTAGTTCCAAGTGAAGTATCTTCTCAATCTCTCCACTACTAGGCTCGGTAGGTTTAGTTTTGACTGAGACTTTTTCTTTCAGCTTTGTACTTTGAGTGGTGTGTACACGACCAGTGTTCCAATTACGATGATTTGTCGGCATTTTTTTGGTCGTTGAAATTGTTTCTATTTTTGCTGTAGTTACTTCTTGATCCTCTGAAATGCTTGCATCTTCTATTTTTAATACAATATCTTGCTTTACTGTAGTGGGATATGTGAAGTTTATTGGCTGGGATATTATTGGTTCAATGGTACTTTCTTGATAATTTTCAGTTGTTTTTGCAGAATCGTTTGAAGGCTCTAGAGTCAATGCCAATATAACTTTAGTTGGTTCATCTTTTAGCAACTCCGTGGTTGTTTCCTCTGAAATAGGTGCACTTGTGCTTGTAATCTCTACACTATTTTCTTCGGACGCTTCTTGTGTTGAAGTCAAATATTGTTCAGTTGTAGCTTCTGTTTTTTGTATAATCTTTTGTGTTGTTTCCTGTATTTCACCAATTTTGATTTTTTGTAGATCACTGATTTCAATAACTTCACTAATTTCAGTCGTTGGTTCAGAATAAATTTCTGTGGTAGTTGATTCGTTGATGGAATTTTCCAAAATGAATGGAACAATCGATTCATCTGGTAAAATAATGAAAGGATCTTCAAGATCGTTTATAACGGGATCAGTCAAAATCGGCAATTTTGTAGTAGTAGAAGTCCCAATTCGAAATCTTGTTCTTTGCCGAATTTGACTCCTATTAGTAGAATACCTCCTGGTTCTTGATCCCTGTTTACGTGTCCTACGGTCAAGAACTGATGCAAGATTCTTCTCCAAATCAACTGGTAATTCACTGCTTGGATCTTTTTGACCATTTATCTCGATTGTAGATACATCCGTAACAGAATCAACCCCTCGAGCTTCACATATTGCCACGTCATTTCTTCCGAAGAGCTGAATAATGCCAATGGCCAAGAGCAAAATTTTAACGATCATTTCCTTTCTGAGGTGCGACTAAATTAAAAATGAAAACCACAAAAAATGTGCGAAACACCTCCAAAATTCAAATACCTTTAGTTTTTCTTCAAATATTGGTTTCTTTGTACTGTACATAAATTACTTGAAATTGGATTACTTTACAGATACATTTTAGTTGCAATTCAAAATATCAACAAAATTTATGTACGATCACTAATTCACCACTTAAAAAAACTCGGTTATGCAGTTATTTCGGTGTTTCGGAATTTCACTTTATTTTGCGGGTGAATGCATCTCAATGGAACTTGTTTGTCTTGCTCAAATTATACGCTTCATTCAAAATTTATAATTTATTTATAAATATCGATTACATTATTTGTTATTCAGTTACCTAACTCACAATTATTAATTAAAGAATGGTTTTTAAACTTTTGTAAAGAATCGCTTTTATTTTTTAATTAAAATTAGTCGTGGTTTTGACATTTTTTGACAATTTTTACAGAATATAGAATATTCTCAATATCAAATTGAATTTTATTTATAGCATAGTATTTAATTTACTGCTTAGCTTTATCTCGAATTCTTTGAATGATGTTTCTGATGTTGTCTAGAGGTTTAGATGTTTCATCTCGATTTCCATCTATTCCCAATAGATGATTGTTTTGTCTGATTCTCGTAATAACATCTGCAATCCGATTTTTCTGGTTCATTATGCCAGTTGATGGATTTCCACTATCGGTTTTTGTATTTAAACTTAAAAATGGATCTTTATGTGTCATTTTCGAAATTATATCAGAAATTCGATTGATATGCGTGGATAAATCGTTAAGCTGCGATTTACTGGTATTGAGTAAGCCCAAGTCTTCGTCACTGTTTTTGATCGATTCCACAAAACTGATCAGCAAATCATTATTAATCGTAGAGTTTTGGTTTAATAACTCGCTGTTAGAGTCTGTTGAGTTTGCTGCGTTGATAATAAGTTGATTAGTGTTTAATATATTTTTATTTGCTTCTGTAGTAATATTTGGAGAGCTTTCCCGAGTTAGTAGAGAGGGATTATCATTGAAGACTTCAAAAATAGTTGTGACTTCAGTGAGTTTGCTTTTGTTATAAACTTGAGTGGACGATGATAATGTAGAGTTGGTTGAGTTCAGTCCTCCTAAACGATCTAAAAAGACATTAAGTTTTGATCCAGTTGAATTTGTAGTCATGTCTCCTAATTTTTCGTGTTGAGTCATATTTGAATACTCGTTTGATCCTCCAGCATGTTCAAAGACTAGAGTCCTATTTTGCAAAAGTCCAGTTTCTTTTATTTCAAGTTCACTTGAGTTTAATTTATTTAAATCTCCTACTCGATCCAAAAAGTTTGATAGTTTCGATCCTGTGGTATTTGTAGTAATATTCTCATGAAGTCCGGTCTGATTCAAAACAAAACTTAAAAGTGGTTTTGTCTCATTCGTCGATTTTCGAACAAAGGTTTGGTCCAGTTCGCTTATGTAATCTCTCTGCTCTTTGTCTTTAATCTTTTGAACAATAATTTCAACTTTATCAAGTAATTTGTTTTGAATCGATTCAGTGTCTGTTTTGTTTTGACGGTATATTATGGCTTGATGCTCGACATCCTCATAATAGTAGTAATAGTCTTCAGAGTTGTTACCACTTAAACCTCCTGGCTGCACCAATCCAGCTCCAGTCGTCATAACTACAGGCGAAACACTTGTAATTTCATCATGCGAGTCTGTGGAAAATTTATTTCATTAATATATTATAAATTAAAATTATCATTTCATCATTACCAACAACTATGTTTTGTCCAGAAGTTGGCTTAGTTTTCTTTGACCTTCTCGTTACGCGAGTTAAACGTGTGCGATTGTTGTACTTATTCAATCTATCTCTAATACTTCCTGGTTTAAAAGTTACGGGCTTTCTAGTTCTTCTACTTATAGTCATCTGCTTCATATTCTGGTAATCAAAATCTTTTGATGTCTGTGCTTCTTCGACAATATTTGTTGGATCATTCTCTGTATTGAAATCCGTTATTTCACCATTTCCTTCAATAACTCCTTCAACATCACCTTTTGAAACACTTAATTTTTCATCTATTGGTGATGCAAATGATATGAAACAAACCACCAAAACAGATATCACAAATTTTATCAGCATTTTTAAAGAATATTCCTTCCAATACAACTCAAAGAGCGTGAATAAAGAACGTAAATTTGCAATCAGAATTTTGGGCCAAATTACCAAAAACTCTTGAGAAATGAGTTTGTTGCACTTTTTTGAGTCTTTAGGTTGATTTTTTTTAAGCATAACCTGTTCTGTGGTAATGCAGTAATCCAAATTCCTTACCCCTTTCTCCAATTCAATTCCTGAATTTATTTTTTTAAAGAAACCTGTTGTAGAGGAATCAAGTTTCATTGAACATTTTTCAAGATCACAAGATCATTGAGGCAAATAAAATTTATTTGAGGCTGGTATGTGAATTATTTTAATAATGTAACAATAATATGTTAGTTTAAAATCTTATTCAAAACAAGAATACTTACATATTTATAAGATACAAAGTAAGAGATGGTACGAGCTTATCATCCAATAACAAAACTCTTACTTATGTAGCATTAACATAATATGTTCTTGTAGCTTTCTTTGACAATTTTGCATAATCTTTTTCTTTATGTTTATATTTATTCAATCTGTTTTGTATTATTTTGTGATAGAATAGGGGGTTCTATAAAATGAGAGTTTTTTATCATGCTCCCGTCATATTCGTAATAAACAATTTGATTTTCATCGTTTTCATTGTTACCATCAGTATATTCGATAATATATTCATATTCTTCAGACTCTGGTACTGGGGTTGTTGTAGAAGTGGTTGTTTTATGTGTAGTGAATCTAGTAAATCTAGAAGGCCGCGTCCATTTTCGTCTGGGAGTTAAGGTCCTATTTCTTCTATTGAACCAGTTTACTAGATTCCTTGTGGACCTTGTATAATCCACTGAAGAGGGTGTAGAGTATATTATAATATCCTCCAATCCATTATCAAGTTCATCATTGAAGTCTTCCAGTTTAGCCACTATGAATTTAATTATAGAATTCTTAGTGCTTATGCAATTTCTAGATGCGTTTTTGAAAAAAAAATTGTGTAATGTACCTTGTCCTAATGCCTGTTTCTGAATCAACTTGAATATCTTCCAGTTTTGTATCTTACTATTTTCTAGACGACTCAATTGCGATGAATCTTTCAGACCCTTCACAATCCCCAAAAATAACACAACGACTAAAATTTTACAGCAAAACATGACTAGTTCACCAAAAATTTACAACTGATCGCTGAAACGCTTCTGCAAATAAGATTCAGCTCAGAAATGGAGTAAAAGTGCATAAAAATGCAATTGTTTTTTAAATGAAAGCGAACAAATTATATTATCTCAAACAAACATTTTATTTCCTTGATTTTTAGTGGTTCATGAAATAAGAACAAGTTTTTTTGAATATATTATAAATGTTCACGAAAATTTTAGTGTTGGATGATTCAATCTTAAAACAAGTCCGATCATATCTAAACATCATATGAATAAAAACTTATTATCTGTAATTGCAAGGAGTTTATAAAAATATATTATAATATCATTGGCAAAGATCGTGGAAAAAAAAGTCTTTTATTAAAGAAGCTATTGCAATCCAATTACAAGATCATTAAAAAGAAAGTACATTTATTCGGGTTTTTAATTTGCTTTTAAATATTTTAATGTGTTATAGACATGGATTTCACAGTTTCATCAAAAACAGAATTTTGAGTAGAATCGAAGAATCGCCTCATACGCTGTTTTTATCAACTGTTATTATGCTACAATTAAATATTTTAAGTAGTTTTTTTTTTGCTTAATTTTCGTGAATTAAAAATATTCTGTTTGATTCAAAACGTAATGAATTTTAAATTTAAATTAAATTATGATAAATACTCTTAATGAAATGCAATTTTATTTATCGTGATTCCTCGTTTGAGATACTTATTAAATTTTCGATTTCTGTGGTGGGTGTATCCTCTGTATCAATCTCAAAATTATCTTCTTCCAAATTATCCGTTACTTGTTCAATTTCCATTTCGTGTTCTTCAATCACATGCTCACTATTTTGTACGCTTGTATTGCTAGGAACTTTTATTAGCAAAGGACTTTGCAAATTTGCTGGACGAGAATCATCCTGATATTTATAAACGGAATAATATTGTTGTATTCTTTGAAGCATAAATTCTAAAAATGGCGGAAACTTTGATTCTGATCCATCTCCATACACTCCTTTCAGTTGGCCGGAAACTTTTGGCTTATCATTATTGTTGAAGACAAAAGAAATAACCGAGAAGTTTTTGTTGTTTAAAAAATTTTCTCCAAGTTCTCCAGACTGCGCTAGCTTTATTGGGCCATTATCCGCTAGCGAACTGCCAACAAAATACAAATTTTCCTTATTGACGTTTGATTGATGGGGATATGGATGTTGATAATCTGAATAAGGTTGATAAGGTATGTATTGAATCCTTGGAGGATCTGCCATTGGAGGCTGTGGTTGTGGTGGAGGATTTACACTTCCTTCAGCTGATTGATTCCCATTTTGACCGTTTGTTCCGGTGAGGTTTCCGTTTGTAGTTCCTTCAGTGTTATTATTCGACGTCTTTGTTCCAAATCTCACCAAATGACTTAGAAAGTTCAAAATCGGTCGACCTTCCAAAAGCTTTGCTTCTTTAGTAATTACATTTGCACCGTTGACTTCCAGCAGTAGCAAAAACGAAACCAAAAACACAATATCACTCTTCATCTTGGAGCTGCACACTCGATGACTGACAAGATTGAGCTTCAAATGACAAGCAATAGTCCAGCGGTTTGTCTAATAAATAGAAAAAATTCTGTCATCTCTAACTGTAACAGTAGGAGAATTGCGTACAAAAGCATACAGTACATGCAGTTTAATTTCTAGCTCAATAGTTAATTTGAGATTATTATGCATTGCAGGGCTTTGAAATTTAAATCTATTATCATTCCAAAAATATATGAACAATAGATAATAAACTTTTCTCAATCTACATCTAAACGATTTTCCGTCTTACAGTTATCTATCAAAATAAAAATCATTCAATACGTTTGTACTCTCTGAACATTACTAAATAATAAATTCTTCAAACCCTCTTTGAATGTCTTAAAAATAATTTAATTAAATAGGAGAACTCACCAGTTACAAAAAAAGTTTCTCCAAAGCCCTGTGCAATAAAAATCTGGCTGTGATGTGAAGATGCATCTTAATTACTCGCAAATCAAAAGCCTGCAGTTTAAGCTCGTTAGTGAATAGCGTAAAGTGGTCAAACCGTATTCACTTTTTAACGACTGTCGCTATTAAAGAATTTTAATTTCGTTTTTATCACCACAACTGCCGTTACTTTATGGCTACAATATCAATTTAATTTTTAATTTCTTTTTCTTCAGTCTTCCAATACACCAAATGGATTAACAAAGACAGACTTTCAGGTCCATTGAGACTGGCTTTTTACGAGTCACTAAATCTTTAAATCAGCTTACACATTTTTGCTTTCTTTTGAACTTTTTTTTCTGCGGTTTTCTGTGATTTCTGAGATTTTTGTAGATTCAGTCTTTGTGATCATTTTGTAAACTTCAATGTAATCATGAGCGATTTGTATTTTGTATTGAGATAGGCGAATTGTATTGATGCTCAAGAAGGGTCATCAATCAATGTAACACTTAAATACTCATAACTTTTTCTTTTGCTTTCGCGAAATAAATAAGTGGCTTAGCGCCGGGCAGCTTTTTGCAAACTGATGAAGTCAAATGTTTAGTAGATACAAATGGTTATCATGTTTTTTACTTGTTCGATTCCGTTATAGTTGGACAAAAAATGTGGAATGATATTCATTTAAAGATTTGCCAAAATCTATTTACGGAATTCTGGTTTGTTTTTTCGTTTGTTTGATACATTTTTGAACAAAATAAAAAAATATTTAACAAAGAACAAACTATGTTAGTTATGAAATAACATGTATCGACTGTGAGTAAATTAGTTTTATTGCAGTTGATTGGTCATTAGAATGGTGTTTGTTGTTCTTTATTACAATTTGGCTTTTTTAGGATAGCATTTTATATTTCAAGTTGTCTTCAAGAAAAAATTCACCTGTGAAATGTGTCTTGATTCCAAGTATTTAAACTTCAAATAACATGCCAATACTAGATTATGTATTAATTAATATTTTCTTCTGTATCTCAGAAACAATTTGTTATTCATGTGAATGGCATACATACTAATTTAAATTTCCAAATTTTGTTTGACCATCTCAATTTGCACATACTTTGTTACTCATTAAAATGCTGCTCGCTTGTTAATCAGATGCCAGACAATGTGAAGGTTCAAACTTTCATCTTTTCTCAATTTCTTAATTTCTTAATTTCTCGCTTTTTTTGAACTACTTTTCCCGCCAAAAATGTAAAAGTTATCAGTTTGCAATCAGTAACTCAATTGTTTGGCGCCTGCCGGATCCTTGAATTGGTGTCAAGTGCGAGTATTTACTTCTTAGCTGCTTGATAGGAAATGCAAATTTTATGAAATTTGTGAGCAGATAATAAATAAATAATTTATAATATTAAAAGAGCTTTTGACGAGCTATTTAAGATGAAATCTAAAAAGCAATCATAAATTCAGCAATAAAACGATTTAATTATTACTCTTGAGAATGTTTATTGGTTTATTCTAACGGTTTAATTTAATTAAAGTTTAAAGAGACAAAAATAAATACTTATCAATATTTAGAGAGAACTAGTGGTAAAATGGCAGTTGAGGTTTGATGTGTCGCCTTATTTCTTACTAATACTTAATTTTCCCAGATAATTTTACGCAATTGCCTGCATTGGTTTTGCATCCAGCTCATAAACTGTATATTTAGGTTCCCCATCTAATATTGCTACTAATCCTCTGGGCTTTACCATGTAGGTAATTATTTTGGTGTCATCGAAAAACTGGAATTTGTAGTTAAAGTTTTCTGGATCGTTAAAGTCAACTTTTGTATCCAAAAATTCCTTAACTTCTGGAGCAAGTTCAGCATCTAAAATTTCTATGCCGGTCTGCTCTGTGACTGGTTCTGGATCGTTGTTTATGGGATGATCATTTTCTTCATCAATTACTACATCGCCTGATAATGGAACTAAAACTGGTTCAACTGGCTTTGGCTTAGAATGGTCAGTTTCTTCATCAATAATGTGCTCTTCAGTAGTTTGCTCAGTAATTTCATGATGATGTACGATAGATTCATCAGTGGATGCATCTAAGTAGTCTACTTGCTCTGAAACTTGTTGGAGTTGATCTTTTTCCGTGGCTTGTTCAAAAATTTCGATTTCTTCATCCATTTGTTCGGTACCTTGCATGCTCTCAGTTGAAACTTCATATTCTGTTGGGATGGGAACGGCATCTGATTGGACAGTAGTTGCATCATTATTGTCTTCATCCTGCTCTGTATTTTCTTCTCTCTCTACAATATTCTGAGTGTTTTGCTCAAATGGTTGAACTGTCGAAAGTGGCACATCCTTTTCAATATTAGAACTTTCTGTGTAAACTTCCTGATTTTCATGAACTTCTTGCTCAACGGGAGTTTGAATGATTGGGATTGTGTTAGGGATATCTTTTTCAACAAGTGGTATATCTATTAGCTCAGTAGCCAAACTTTCAGTAACGACATCTTTAAATAGTCCATAAATTTTATTTAAACTATCTTCAAACACTGAATCAGCAATTTGAGTGGATTGCTCGACTGCCTCAAGAACTTCTGGTTGATTTCCCTTAAATAGATTGTAAACAGTGTTTAAACTATTTTCCAACTCTTCATGCCCAGGATCATTCACAATTACTGGCTTAATTTGCTCAGTTATTTGTTCCACTTCCGGTTCCTTCTCAGTTGCCATATTCACAAGAGAATTTATTTTGTCTTCAATTTCATTCAAGTCAGATGCAGTCAAAACAGGGGCAATAACTTCCGTTCTCATATTTTCAATCTTTTCTGGAATATCTTCTTCGCTAGCTAAGCTCTCCCCTTCATAATCCGTTGGAGTGGTTTTCTTGTCATTTTTTTCAGTTCCTTGTTCAACTTCAGCAGATTCCATTTCAAGGCTGACTTCTGGCTGCTCATTAGATTCAACAATTTTCTCTACAAGTTCTTTAACAACTTCAGTATTTTCTTGGTTTGGAATAAAGTTAACAACTTCCACAACTACAGTGCCGCCAGAGTGATCCACTGCCTGTGAAAAAGATAATAACGGAAGCTAATGAATACGTGATAAATTTAATACTTTCATTTAAATGTTGAATTATCTATGCGTAGTTTTTCATCAAAAATATCTAATTAAATTTTAGAGCCAATATATTTAACAATAAAACTTTTAATATCGAATGAAGTATGCAAAATCCATTTTCATTTTCTATTTAAAATTTTAACTTCTTTTTACTATATAATAAATTAATTATCAGAATTTTAATGAAAGAAGAAGTAAAAAATTACAAATGTCTCGAAATAATTTCTCATCTCAATTATTTCAATTTAAAACTCTTGGGAAAATTCTTCAACTATGCAATATCTCATATTTTATTATTTACCTGAACTCCACTCCTCACCGGCTTAACTGCAACAGCATTCTGCTCAACAATTTCATTTGTCTTAATCAAAGTGGCATCAACGTGAGGAATTTTATCGTTATGCACTCTTGCCAATAGTTCATAAATGGGATCTTTGCTCTGTGGAGAATTTCCAACATACTGATCAAAATACTTGTTGGATATTCTATATTTAATATATTGGCCAGCTGGGACCGGCACACTTTGTACTAGCACAGCAAGGCACGCAATATACGCTAAAGTACTTTTAATGTGCATTATTCTTATTTTGATGTTTTATCGCAAAGTTTTAAATTCAGTCAATCAACTAATCAACTAACTGTCCAGCTCACAGCAAATTACAACACTCGCACTCGCGAAAGTCAATTTGATAACTAACTCCAAACCGCTCTGGCCAATTTTAAAATGCCTTTTTGTGATTTTGTCTATACCTTTTCCTTCCCAAAAATTAAATAAATGCCAACAAAACTTTTTTATGTTCATTTTACCGAAAAACAGCCACAAAAGAATACAAAACACTTTACAGTCTTGATATCTTTCTTTTTTGAAATTGCATGCCTGGCGTTCGGCGATCGTCGCGTTTTTTGTTGATCATATGAATTAAACTGAAAATCTATTAGAGAAAGAATAGCAAATGCGATTTTATTTTGCATAGAAAAAAAAAGAATATTGATTTGTGAATGATCTTTTCTGATAAACTTAAGAAGAGGTAAAGAACAATTTTAAGTTTTTTTTTAGAAAAATCTGTCATTATTTTATGTGACTTGAACAAAACCCACATATTTTCAGTGAACACTTAGACAAAAACATCAAATATCTGAAAAACGCCGTAAAAACTTCAGAAAACGCGTATAAAAGAAACAAGAATAAAATTCGGACAATATAATTCGTGAATAAGAAATGAAATACAAACCAGTTTCAATCAGTTCAAGAGTCTCCAGCAATGAAGTTATGTTTTTTTTTCGCTATGGATCATATGAGTGTTGCATGATAATATAAATTTTTTGAAATCTTTGGAATTTTTGTTGGTTCGTATTTGTTTTATTCAGTAATTAAAGGTGGTCAAGAGTAATCTTCAGTGTTGTTTAGCAAAAATTGTGATCATCATCCCTAGGTTCAAGAGCACAATACATAGTTTGGGAAGAGATCACTGACCGCTAATGTTCATATGTTCTTAACCTAAATTAGATCAATTATCTCTGGCACCCCAAAAACCATCGACGAAAATTGGATGTATCATCATAATAAAGCATAAATTCGGTATTTTATCGAGTCTCAGAAATCGGTCAACGAACCACTATAATGAAAAAAACGCAAGAAATTTAAGAAAAGACAACATTTATTCATTCTTTTTTGTGAATGCTGAGTAGTTTGAATTGTGTGAATGGTAATATGCGGTAAATTAAGATATTTAATTATTTTTAATTTATTTGTTTTCTTTTTATTTTTTGCGGGAAATTTAAAAAGTTATTATTAGATATTAAGTAATATAAATTAAACGTGTGAACAAAAGGTTTATTTGTTTTGAAAAAAAGAATTTTATTGAAAATATTATTGAAGTCACAAGTTTTTGAGAAATTGTTGTAATTGAGTCGCTGATCAGGTGTTTATGTCTAAAATTTTAAAAGACAAAAACATCTAAATTAATAATATTTTGACCACGAATCAACACAACATTATTCAACAAAAATGTAAAGACTCTTAACCCCAATTATTACTTTAAGAAAAATTGAAAAGCAAAAATAAATCTGAGATTCAGAAATCGAAAAGTTGCCGAAAAAGTGTTGTTTGGTTGCCCCAAATAGATCAACGACACGATTTAATGTCTGTTTTTGTTTGTTATTTCGTGTAGAATTTTTTAAGTTATCACTGTGAAAACGAATTTAGTAAAACGATTTTTTTTATACATGCATGGAGGCAATTTTTACATTCGTAATAATAGCTATCCAAATTTTCAATTTGATTATACACACACGATCAATGTAATTATTATCATCCTTATTTCCAACTACTTCTTATCGTCCACGCGAGGCAAAGTAATTGGGTCATCTTCTGGATAAACACATAGATTTGTGCATATAGATATTTTAGAACGTGGCTCATTATTATCAAGCTTCTCATTTATCTCTTCACATTTGTCTACTGCAAGTATTAATTTAGGGAGTTGTGGATATCTAAAAACATTTTGATCAATTTAACCATGAAGTTCTAACGAATTTTGTAACACAATAATGAGGAATTGCGAGGAATTGAGAATTGTAAAATATCACTGACTTTGATACATCTTTGAAGATCAAATAGGTTTTCTTCCAGAGCTAAACAAAGCTAATTTTAATACCTTGCTAAAATTAAAAAAGATTGCATCATAATGTTAACAAAACATGATTACATGAAAATGGATAAGAATTGTTAATTTCAAAGGATTGAATGCAAGTAAGAATACTAAATAAATTTAAAACGAGCTATTTTCAGTTTTTTTATTTATTTTTTTTGTTATGAAATGATGAAATATGATGACGGATTTGTTTCTTTGAACGGTTTCCAAAATATATTCATCCTGAAAAACGCATAAAATAATATTTTTGCAAACATTTCAAAAAAACTCTACCGCTTTTTTTATGAAATGGATGAATTCACGATCTTAATGCTAAAATTTATTCATAATTTGGAAGCAAAATACTTTGTCTTAGATATCAATTATTGAAATTTTTTACTTATCATTACGATCTAAATGCCTTTTTATCATCGTATACTTTAACTTTTGTTCCTGATCACAAGGAATCTTAATCCCAACCACCATTAAAGGAATCCCATTTAAAAATAAAAAATCTTAAAGATTCGAAAATTCAAAAAGAGCCTAAAAGTTGGTGCATGCATTAAAATTATTTAGGAAGATTGGTGAGCTATTCTTTTTTCTCTTGTTTGAGATCTTCGGAACCAAAGAAGTCACCAGAAACAGCAGTTGCGCTTGGAGACGCAATTGCTAATCCACTTTTGCCAGCTACTGCAGTAGCTTGAGGCTTGCTGCTGGCCACTCCACCTTCGCCAGCTACTGCGATTCCAGTCCCACCAGCTTGAGCAATTGATGGGTCATCGGACCGCTCAGCACGTTCTGAAAATATAGAGCGTTATTGATATAAGATTAGAAAAATATCTGAATGCTTCACTCAATCTTACCTTCTTCTTTCATTTCTTTTAGTTCGATCATCTCTTCTTTCATCATCTCTTCTTCTTTTTTCATCTCCATTAGTGGATCTTCCTTACGAAGCTCTCCTTCTAGGTTACCTTCGAGTGACCTTGATTCAGTTTGAGGAACATCTGCCTGAGGTGGAGCTGGAATCTCTTCAACTGGATCAACGATTTCAATTTGAGGTTGAGCAGGAACTTCCCCATTTTCAAGTGATCTGGCAGAAATTAAAGGTTGCAAGGTTTGCAGACTGAAGAGAGGTGAGCTAGGGTTTTGGAATGAATCAAAGTTTCCATAAAATTGAGGTTGACCAGGAAGAAGAACATAACGTCTGCCATCAATTAAGAAAGTTCCATCTGCAGATGGCTTCAAAAGTTTCTTCTCGTCATCCTTCATCGCCATCATTTCTGCTGGCATTGCAGGACTTTCTGGCATTGGACTTTCTGCTGGCATTGGCGGGCTTTCAGGCATTTGAGTAATTTGATTCCAAAATCCTTGCCACCATGGAGCTTCATCTCTAAATCCAGCCAAGTTCACTAAATTTGCTCCATGAGGTGGGCCTGGTTGATTATAAGTTGGGTAATAGTAAATCAGCTCACTTCTGGGGAACTGGGAAAGAGGTCGGACTAATTGCGGTTGAATTTTATAGGTTGTTTGGTGTTGAGGTGAGATTAATAGGTATTGTCTAGCAAACGCATCAGGAGTTTGGACGATGCTTTGCGTAAATACGGCGGCTGGCGCAGAATTTACAGCAGCGATAATCGCAGATACGACGAAAAGTAGCTTGTACGCCATAGTCCTGAAATTATTATTTTATACAATATGTAGATTGATTTAAACAAAACAGCTAAAACTCATCAAAGCTCATCAATTAAATGTGAGCACAAAAATTGTCTTAAAATATATCATATTTTACTTAATCAAGAACTTATTTTTGCAAGCCTTAACAAGGAATTAAATCATACTAAAGCATCTTCAATTAACAAGTTTTTTCGAATTCCTATTTATATCATTCTCTTGTTCAAAGATGTTACCAAGAAAATTTATATTGTAGAAGGTCAAGATCGTTTTGATGATTAAGTTTGTTGCACTTTATGAATACTTCTTTTTACAATATTTGTACAATTTTTCAAGAGATTTAAAAGTAATGAATGTTACAGCTAATGTGTTAAATACTTGTCCGATCTGAATAATTCATTACAGTCGTTAAACCATTTTAAAGTTTCGACTCAATAAATTACTTAATTTAAATACAAAATGCAGTCTTATCAAACATGATGATTTATTGCATGTAGAAAAGAAATTGCACATTATTTTAAAAAGTGCTCCAAAAAACGTAAAACGTTACGCAATGTGAAATTTCACAGAAAATATGCATGAAACGCATCGGTTGAGCCAACTGGGTCATTCAAATGAGAAATTATCATAATTTAAAATGTTGCTAAATTTTTGAAAGTGCATACATTGTAAAAGGTTTTCAATTATCTTCACGTTTATCAATCACTTAATTGCATTTTAAAGATGCCTGAAGTAAGACGTGCACTTATTTTAAAATATTTACACAAAAATGAATAAACATAGTAAATTCAAAAACGAACTAAACACCAAATGTCTTAAAGGACTTACCAGCAAAAATTTCCTTAAACTTCACTTTCTTGCACAAAAAATATCCTATCAAAAGTTCTGCGTTTACAGCCAGTTGATAGTTTCAAACTAAATACTCTCTCCGCTCGTACGCAGGCTTTATAAACTCATCCTAGAACTGCTTCTTGCATTTTAGTTTTGCAGTTGTTCTTCTTCGATTGCTGTTTCTAGCCAGTTTTATTGCCTTCCAGTTTGTTGTTTGTTGTTTGTGTTGCGCATCCATTTAAAAAATACACTTTTTTATTGGAAAAATTGATAATGTTGTTTATTTTAGCAAGGAATGTTGAGGAGATAGGATGAACCGTTCATAAATAATTCTTCGAAAAAATTAATCAAAAACTTATATGTTAATGATATCCAAAAAAAAGTATTGACATTTCTTAAATACGATTAATAAAATGTGACTGAACCTTCTCAAGAAACGAAGCTCCTTGTAGCGTGCCCTATCCCATAACCATATACCATTATAGTTTATGCGAGATGGTTTCACCTCCTTCGTTTCACAATTTGCCGGCAAACTTGAAGCTCAACGATCTGGTGACTCTCTTAATGGGTTTGCCTACCTGGAGGAGCTATGGCAGCCGATTAGAAATTATATTTTAAATCTGCATCTCGAAAGAATCTCAACCTGGAATAATTGTTAATTAATAATTGCGTGCCAATTAATTAATGCAGGGAGCAACAATCAATGCAATTCTAGCCTTTTTATATGCCTGCAATATATTCTGTCTTGCAAAATACCGATTAATGCACTCTAAACGTGATAATAAGTTGTTTACTATGCTAGAAAATAATAAACAAGGAATATTTTATGTTTGCGAGCATATTGTTTAATTGTTATCTTCAGGCGAGCGATGCGTTAAGGAACTTGAACTTAGAATGAGAAAATAAGAAAATATATAAGTTGAAAATGAAACAAAAAGATATTTGCCGACTGCAGTTCTATTTTACTCCTTGCTTATGGCAGTAAATGAATAATATAAGTATTTGAATTGAAATTTGTTGTAATTTGTAAAAAAACATCTTGTATATTTAAATGTGTGTTTTGTGCATTATTCGCTTGAAATGTTACAAATTTGTACTTTCAACCGTTTAGCCATTTAAAAAAAATCTCTCACACTTTTTCGTCACTTAGGTACATAATAATTTGCATAATTTTTAAACTCTTCTTTATTGATTTATGACCTGAGAAAGCTGTGAAAATAATAAATATATATGTTTCGACCTTTAAAAAGGTTCTTGTTCTTTTTCGCTACATATAAAATTATTTCCTACCTTTAACAACTTCATAACCAAAACTCAAAGCATATTGTTTCAATGAAATATGCATGAGCAAGCCATTTTTTTCCTACTCATAAAAAGTATTGATGTCATTCTTTTTCAGTAATAATTGAAAAATAAAATCTTGCTGAATTCTTGTCAATACTCTAAAAAATCATTCAAAAATGTAAAACTCCATTGAAATTGAAAACAAAGAAAAATCACAAATTGATTCTTCAAATATCTTTAGATCAGTTCCTGCATCTTCAATCGCGAATCTCAGATGTCTCCACAAATATGAAAGAATTCTGTCTTTACAAGTTTAAAATCTTAAGTCTCCAGGTTTTGTTTCAAGTTTTACGTTTAATTTGAAGTAACGATGTCTTCAAGAATATTAAAAACTTGTTAAGTACATCATTTTATTCCAACGTATTTTAATGTTTAGATAATATCATAAAAATGTATAAAGTAACTTTGTGGACGCTGTGCAGATCAATAAACTTTGCAAGATGGGAACGACAATTTATTGAGCTGCTTGCTGTCTAAAGACTTGTTAGTTAAGGCAATTAATAGACTTGCTTTCGTTTTAATCACATTTATCTATTTTTTGGAGTCAAAGTATATTAGAAGCAATTTAACTACAAATGATTGAAGAAACCTGAATTGTTCTCTTTTTTTTGCAGAAATTTTTTGGAAATATGATTTTACCATGTAAACTTTGATTGAACAGCCAGTTATAATGATCTTGTTAAAAAAGAAATGACAAAGTTTTGCAATATGCATAAAAATATTTTTATTTTGTGCTTTATTTTTGTCAGCAATCTGAAAAGACAAACATTGATATTGTAGACGACACATGAAAACACAAAAATTTTAAATCAATTCATATTTTATTCATCTCATTAATCATTTTAATTTTAAAATCTCTTTAAGTCAAAATCTTCAAAAGGTCAATTTTATTAATCTTTTTTAATTTATTAAATGTCTAATGGCAAATTGAGGATTGCTTGATTTATTGCATCATATAGTAAGGATTGTAAGGATTGTATGGCTGCTGATTGTATTGAGACTGTTGGTAGTTTGTGTACGGATTTGGCATCATTGAGGGATATCTATATGGATTAAAATTGCGTCTTTGAAGATATTGATGGTTACCATAGGGAACTGGCACGTAAGCACTGATTGGAGGTAAGTAATTTAACTGAGGAAACCAGTTATACAAAGATGGTGGAATAAGAGGATAGGGTGCTTCGTCTGTTTCAGTTGGCTCCACTTGTTTCTCATTTAATTGATTTTGATAGCTCTCGCCAACCTTTTCATCTTTATTAGAGAGTTTATCAGTTTTCTCATAGTTTCGTTCCAACTCTGGTTCAGCTTCAATTTCATCTTGATCTGAATCACCTCTGTCTCCGTAAGCATCAATTCCTTTGTCAGCTAAACGAGCTTCAGCGAAATAATTTGGTCCAACTAGAACTCTATCATTTTCGTCATCTGATGAACCAACTAATCCATATTTGCCTTTCAATGGACCATTTACTTTAGAGGTAAGATCCTTCAGTCTTGCTGGAAGTGGAAGACCTAATGCTGAGACTTCTGATGGTTTTATTCCGGCGATTGCGGTGGCTTAAAAATTTTATAAAAGAAATTAGATTAGAAAAGTAATAAAAACATTTTCTACAATTATTCTTACCAACTGGCCTGGCAACTGCTAAACCTCCTGGACCCACAACAGCTGTTGCAATTGGCTTACTACTTGCTACTCCTCCTTCACCAGCAATGGCTAGACCTAACAATTAAATTAAAAATTACTTTTAAAGACCGTCGAATGTTTCTAAAAATGTTATAAAAACTTACCAACTGGCTTAGCTTCGGCTACTGGTGATTCTGTGATTGGCGCATCAACAGTTACAGTATCTGACGGAGTCTTTTTGGTGGTGGTAGTTGTTGGGGCAACAGTTGTGGATGGCATCTCATCTCCTTCTTCACCAACATTTTCCTCCCCATTTTCTTCACCATTTTCCTCACCATTTTCTCCACATTCTTCCTTTTTCTTAATAACTTCAGGTTTCTTAGCATAAGGTGGGAATTTTACATTTTCAACCTTCTTTTTTGAGCCCCCCTTATGGCGATCAGCAAAAGCTGGAAGTTTAAAAAAATTTATGTTACGATTGACAAATTTTATCATAAATCATGTCTAAAGCAAATAATATCAAAAAATATAATTACTATCAAAAAGCAATCTAAAGTCATCTCCCGAATCTTGTTGAATATGTGCTAATTTTTGTGCTGAGACTCCCAGCTTAGCCAAATTCTCTGTATATTTCTTCTGCTGTTCACTAGTCAATTCACCAGATTTCTTAAAATTATCCTGCAAACTGACTAGCTCAGCTGCAGCTGATTGAATTGATTGTAAATTTATCTCAAAAGTATTTTCTGATTCTGGTTTGGTGGCCTCATCGATCAGACTTTTAGTTTTATCTAATTTATCGAGATCTTCTTTTGAAATGTCAGTCTTGATCTCGTCAACTAGAATTCTGCTATAGATCGTGCCATCAGGGCGTTGACGTATTTCCAGCACTTGTCCTTTGGAGCCACCATAGTAAGGAAGTTTCACCACATCATCAACATGCTCGAATCTAAAAATATAAGTTAAAACATGAGTTTTTAGGTTAATATATTTAGGCGAAATTTTCAATTTTATTGTAAGACCAATTTTAAGTATTATTTTATGTTCATTAAAAGAGTTTATAAAATATATTAAATTCAAACTGAAGTCAATTACCTATTTGAGTGCTTGGCTAATAACGTGAGGAGAAATAGAAGCAGCTAAAAAGACATTTAGATCCAGAAGTTGTGGCTGGAATGCTAATTAGAAACTCTGAAGTGTGAAAAACTGAAAAGTGATAGCTAATATAACATTAAAGTAGGAGAAACTAGAGTAGTTTTGTGTGGAGATGGAATATAAATTAGCAGGTTGCATTGAGTGATTTATATTCTGTCACTGTTTTTAAACAAATGACGCTTTTATTGCCCTGAGTTGATTTCGAAAAAGTTGTATTTGAATAAATTTTCAGAGAAGTCCTCGAAAAAATATTTTAACAACATAAATAGGTCAAGGTCATCAAATTTTTTTTTTCGACCACACAAATAACTGTAAAATAACAGTAATAGACGGTAATGTTTAAAAATATCTTACAATCTCCAACTAAATGTCTGCTGAATTTAAGATATATTTTTGGAAAAAGTTTTAAGATATGTTTAAGATATGTTTAAGATATGTTTAAGATATGTTTAAGATATGTTTTAAGATATGTAAAAAACGAAATTTTTCTTATAGTTTTCTTCATTACAGAATCGCAAGTTTTATTGAATATTATCTACGGATTCCTGATTTTTAGTCCTTTTAACCCAAAATAACAAGGATTTTTACAAATTTACAATTATTTCAAAAAATTATTTACAAACAACTGAAAGGAAAACCAAAAAAACTGACGACAGAACATGTTTGAGGAAATTATTCAACAAAATCTAGGATAAGATCTGAATGTGCATGAGCTACCCCATTAGCACCAGTGATTGCAACCGACTGAGGATGAAAGAGAACTTTTACTGACGATCCTTTTTGCAATATTGCTCGTGATATTGGACCGGAAATGGATGTTCCACCATTCCCCGAAGTTGCAGTGGCTTGTGGCTCCAAAATCAGAGTGGTCTCTTGATTCTTCCCTTCTTGTATAAAAGTTGTATGAGGAGAAAATACATCAAAATTAAAACTTGGGACCGGAGTATCAGCTGAAGTTATTCCTTTCGCATCCACACGAACTGGAGGTTTGGCTGCGTCTGCAAAACGATTAATATCATTTTGAGCTTCATTTATAAGCTTTGCCCTTTCGAACCCAACCAAGTTTTGCTTCTTCGTTGGTGTTTTTTGTTGAACCAATTTAAGGGAAGTTTTTTTGGGAATACTTTGCACTGTCGAGAGATGCTCAATGCTCTTTCCTGGAACTAGAACAATCTCCTCAATCTCGTATTCTGAATTCGAGGTTTGAATGGCTGTGATTAGTTTAACGTCCAATTTTAATTCGTTTGGTATTTTTTCAACACCTGATCGACCATCTACAAGCTTGATTGGAGCTTTTGGTTTTGGAGAGGTTGCTTTTGGCTTTGTCTTGTGCTTTGGGACTTTTGTTGGGATTATTGGTACAAATTCGGTGTCTGGATTTTTCGGCTTTTGGAATTCTGTTGGTGGTACATTAGGCTGCTGGAATTCTCTTGGTGGATTTCTCGGTTGAAACTCAGGTGAAAAGTAACTTGGATAATATTGGTACAGGTTCTTGAAACCAAACTGATTGTGTCCTGGTACCATGAAGAAGTTAGGAGGTGGTTGGAACTGTTGAGCAAAGTTTGGATACTGTGGATATTGTCTTTGGTGCTGAAACTGTGGGAAGAGACTTAATCCCGCGGAACTTCCATAAAACGTTGACTGTATCGTCGATCTCGGAACTACCCTAAATAGTTTAAATTCTATAAATATACACTTTTATATTCACAATTAACCAAAATTGTTAGCGTTATGAATTTTTTATTAATAATGTTATTAATTTTTGTGATGTTAGTCTCCAGTACCAGCATAAATTATTTTTCGAATAAAAATAACATTTTTAAGCTTTATGATGTATTTTTAGCTGATTGTATTTTAAAACAATGCATGCGGAAAGAAATTCGAAAATGTTAAAATATTAAAAATATATTTAAAGTTCCGTCAGGAAATTATGACAGTGTTTTATTTAACATCTCATTCAGAGTTTTTCATGGGTGGCTCATGATAAATGCATAATCATTCAAAAGCTTCTAGTTTTGTAAGATTTATATAAACCGTTCATTCTCTGTTATCACCCAGTGCAGAGATTATAAAAGCAGAGAACGAACTTCATCATGGCATTTGATTTGTTTCATTACTGTAAATATTTTCATTTTGCCACCAAAATCCACTCCTGAAGAGTTGTTTTACACAATGATTTTTATAAAGTTTAGAATAGAGAGCCGAAACACACAATTAATCCTAAAATATTAACATAAATACGTTGGCAAGCACAGCTCACGGCTCGTTGTAGTAGATGGCAGGTCCACGAGCCACTAGAGTTCCAGCTTCATCATAGTTTAATTGGCGAGCCGCAGATGATAAAGCAAGTTGTTCTAAATCTGTGCTTTCTGGGACGGAATATATTCTTGATCCTGGGCCACCAATTGCTAGCCCTCTAGGATGAGTAAACGCGACGCCATTTGGTCCAACAATTGCAGTTCCTCCTAAAAATTTTGGATTTATGTTATTTGATATCTTAATTGAGTATTATAGCATGATGCAAACTTTAATGAAAAAATCGGAAAAGCTGAAGCTTTAGCAGGCACTTCGGCAACATAATACCTATGCTTCATTAGAATATTTCATTTGAATGAAGCAATAACATTCTAGGAAATTCAAAAATATGTAACCAAAACATAAATTTTCGATCAGAGCGCCGAGCGGGAATATTGTGCATTATTGCTGATAATTCTGTTGAATTCAATCTTACCACTTTCTGATCGACTTGAGTTGGTAGTTTCTTAACGAAAAACACGTAAAACTTGTTTTCATATAAAATTCAAAAAAAATATATATATTTTTTCCAACAGTTTTTTAGATTCTTTGAAAAAACACAAGATATATAAAATACAAATTTTGCACTACAGGTACTAGATGGCGCTGTATTATTATCAAAAACTCTTCGTACGTCGCTGCTTATGGTCAAAAAAAGCTTATTTTGAAAATTTTAGATCAATCGGTCCGATGGGTTCTGAGATTACGTCAACAGAAGTTTTTTTTTCCAAAATTTTTTTAAGAATCACAACTTGGTAATGGTAAAATATTTCTATAAAATCTTATGGAATCGATCATTTTGGGCCAAATACAAGGTTTTGCATATTCAAATGTTTTAAAATATTCTCAGGAAAAAAAAAAAATTTTGTATGGCAAAATGGAAGTTTGCACTACAGGTACTAGATGGCGCTGTATTATTATCAAAAACTCTTCGTAATGGTTAAAAAAAGCTTATTTTGAAAATTTTAGATCAATCGGTCCGATGGGTTCTGAGATTACGTCAACAGAAGTTTTTTTTCCAAAATTTTTGTAAGCATGACAACTTGGTCATGGTACAATATTTCTATAAAAATCTTCTGGAATCGATCATTTTGGGCCAAATACAAGGTTTTTGCATATTCAAATGTTTTAAAATATTCTCAGGAAAAAAAAAAAATTTTGTATGGCAAAATGGTAGTTTGCACTACAGGTACTAGATGGCGCTGTATTATTATCAAAAACTCTTCGTACGTCGCTGCTTATGGTTAAAAAAAGCTTATTTTGAAAATTTTAGATCAATCGGTCCGATGGGTTCTGAGATTACGTCAACAGAAGTTTTTTTCCAAAATTTTTGAAAGCATGACAACTTGGTCATGGTACAATATTTCCATAAAATCTTCTGGAATCGATCATTTTGGGCCAAATACAAGGTTTTTGCATATTCGGATGTTTCAATATAATCTCAGGAAAAAAAAAATTTTGTATGGTAAAATGGTATTTTGCACTACAGGTACTAGATGGCGCTGTAGGATTTTCTTGAATCAGCAAACGCGACCGTCTTATGGTTAAAAAAAGCTTATTCTGAAATTTTGAGACTAATCGGTCGGATGGGTTCAAAGATTACGAATACAGAAGTTCAGAAGTCAAAACCACGGACAGACATTTCGCAAGGACCCAAAATTTCGGGTTCTAGACCAAAATTTTTTTTGTTTTAGGAAAAAATAAAAAAAAAAAAAAAAAAAAAGTTTGGATGAATTCAAGACTTCACAACTTTTTGTTGCCGAAGTAAAAATACTAACGACTGGTAAACCAACCTGAACCGGCAGTAGCAATTCCTCCGGGGCCAGCGATTGCAATGCCACCACGCCTGACCTTTAATCTTTGAATAATAACCCCTCCTTCTTTAAAAGCACTCTCTTTGTCTTTCTTGTCTAGAAACCCAAAAGGTCCAAACGGAGATTTCTCTCCATCAGATTCTTCAACAGACTCTAGATCAGTCAATGAATCTTTTTCAAGATTGTCTGGGATCCTGTTCATGTGAAATTTATTGGTAAAGTTACGTATGGCCATAATCGGAGAGGAGAAATTAAATGACCTTGGGGTAGGAGTAACTGGTATCTGGCGGCTCTCATCAGAATCTTCATCGGCATATTCATTTTCATCTTCATATTCTTCATCGTCTTGGTTTGCTGGCCTTTTTTTGAGAACTACATTCAAAAACTTATCATTGGATAATGGAGGAAGCGTAGGAACAATTTCAACAGTCGCTTCATTTTGTTTGTCTACTTCATCCTCATCATCATCTTCTAATCCAAGTCCCAAACCTGATGGAACTAAGGCAACAAGATCATCTATCAAAGATGTTTCTTCTTGTGGTTTCTTTTTGTTAACTACCGTTGAGTTTACAGGAGCTTTTTTAGTTTCTTGAAAATTCTCTTCTAAGTTTTTAGGTTTTCTCTCCATCTTATCTTCTGTGCCTACTACATCATGTTCTACTGGCATTAAAACCACAATTCTTCCAAGTTTCTCCTCGTGTTTGTGTTTTTTTTCTATATGCTGTTTAGGTTTTTCAATTTGAGATTTGTGTTGCGATTTCGGCGCATAAAGAATTGGATAATAATACTGATTACTGACAAACTGTTGTGGTGGGTTCATTGGTGCTTGGAGGTAGGGAGTTGGATAAAAATACTGTTGTGTTCTAAAAGGATCGTTGTTGATTGATCTGCCAATTTTTCTCTCATTACTTTGCAAATCTTGAGGGTGTTGTGGCTTTTTCTTAAGAAACTCTGGTTTAAAATTCTGCCTAGGATAAAAGTAACTTTGTTCAACAAATCTAGGAAAAGCTTGGGCCGCTGTTTTTCTAGTATACCCTAGAGACAAATTCACTCTCTCAATTTCCTGCAATATCCTCATAGTTTCTTCCATAGAACCTCGCTCAATATCTTTTGGTTCCTCACTTATCAGTTGTCGAGGTAATTTCCTCAAAATTTGTTTATTATAGCTAAAAGAGAAGAATGATATTAGCTCAATCGTTTTTCAAATGGTGCAGAAAATATTGGGTGATCTTTTCAAAATATTTTTAATTTCTATGTTAAAATTTTATATACAAAAATTTACACATACCTGAACGAGTAAGCAATAAATTATACAACTTCAACTGTTTCTATTTCACACAATTAATTTTAAATCCGTTTATTCCTTCAAAATCCGTCTATATCCTAACAATTCCATAATTTCCATTATCTTGGTAATTCCCTGCAGAAATCTTAAGAATTAAATATTTAATATTAGGGATTAAGTTTGAACAGAGAACGGTTCGTTTCTTTGCGAGAAATAAATCTTTTGAATACCTTCGCGTTTTGTTGCCTAACTTTCAGGCGTTTCTCATAAATTGTTAAAATAAAGTATTTACTTTTCAAGGTTAGCTGAGTAGCTTTTTGTGGGGTGATCAAATTTCAAAAAACCACCCAAATTTTCTGGTTTAAAGTTTTTCTTGAAGTTTTAAGATATTATTGAGTTAGCGACAAAAGTGGTTAAAGTTAGGTATGGTTAAAATATAGTTAAAATGTTATTTTAAATAAATGCATGCAATTAAATTTTTAACTGAAACTATTAAAAAGTTAGCATTTTTAATTGAAATGAAATGAGAGATATTGTAAATTGGAAATAAAAGATTGATTTTGTGAGCTTTGATAGCTGGAACTTACTGCACTGTCTGTGGTCTACAATGGGTGGTAGATGTGTATAAAACGATGAATGACAAAACCTGAAATGAAAATGTGAATTTTTATTATAATATGTAGAACTTTAGTGTTTGGCAGTAAAATTGAATTTATTAATATATATTTGGCTAAATTTATCGTTAATTCTATCTGCAAAATTTATTATATCCAATAAAAATGTATAAATCCAAAAATATCTTAAAAAGTGAATGAAAACTCTTCATAGTGGGCTTAATCGACTTTCATTGCTTTCGCTATTATTTGAATTGGCTTTTACGCCATTAATAGATGCTTACCAAAATTTGACGTGATTTGTCTAGAATTTGTCATTTTTAAAACCGAAAATCATATTGTTTCCATATTTTATGATTTAAGGCCATTAAAAAAACCATTTAGACATACACTTTGCAATAAACACTTTTTATTGAGTTAGAAGAACTTTCAGCTTTTTATGTTATTGAAACATCCACATCAATTTTGAAAGCCTACGTTAGTGCTTTTTCTAGCTTGTTTCATTTTTCATCGAATATTTGGTAATTTTTCGCAAATTGAGGATTTTTTCAAACGATTTTGGCATTTCAAGTGATATACAGAGTCTAGCATCCCATAACAATTTATTTTTTGGTTAATTCCCGGATCATTGAACTTTGCTTTGAGTTTGTAGAATTAATTTATTTCATGTTGGGTCAAGACAGGGTTGGCGGGAATTATAGCTCTATGCATCTTTTAATCTTATTTGTTATTTAAGAATTGTTTAATCAAAATATTTTATTAATTTATAATTAATTAACCGGCAGTGATCCTTGTCTGAATGTCATTTTCAATCAACCCTCAATCAGTTCAAGAGCAAAAGGCACCCAAAAATGTCATAATCATTGGTAAAATTAATAATAGGCTGGTTAAAAGTTCTTGTGAAAATAATTATAGAGCAAACTTTTTTATATAAGATATTCTAAAATTGAAATGGAAACTTTTTGTGTTCATGATCCAGACAGCATAATTTACCATTCCATTAACTACATTCAAATTAGGCACGCAGCTTAAAGAATAAATTAGTTCTTGATGTTTATTTGGTTAACTGTCAACGACTCACTGATTCTGTAAATTTTGAAATAATGAAAACAGCAAAAATTAGATGGATCTATTTATAACCCAAATTATGATCGAACCATTAAAGAAGTTTCGTTTGAATAAAAACTCCACAAGCATGCAATATTTTCAAATAATTCAAATAATTTAATTTTCAAATTAAAAAAATGCAGATTGAATTTACAATTCGAGTACTTTGTGTTTGTTTGGTATTGTGTCTGGAATAAAATTATTCATTCAGTTACAAATTATAATTTAGATTCAGGTGAAGCCTATATGAAAGTAAACATGGACTTGCAAGTAACAGTTATATAACAATCTTTTGTATTGGCTAAATGCAAATATATATTCACATGGTAAAATTTATCAGCCAAATTCTTGATTTATATTGTTTTTTTCAGTTTTGATGAAGTAAATATGTAATTTCAATTTTAATTTATCACTAAAATCCATCCCTCAATTCTTATAATTCATCAATTGAACAAATAGTCCGACAAACATTTTAAATTGCTTTACAAGAATGTATGAGCGGTTGAACTGCAATTAATTATCTTCAACAAAATCAGCATCATACTTCTTGATAGACATTAAAAATCACATTTACAACCAACCTAATTGGACTGTTGATGATTTGAAAATAATCAGGTAAATCCAGAATATTACAATTATTTTCCGATATTTGCTACGATATCCTACAAAAGCCTGCAAAACATGTGTTTACTGTTTAATTGAGCCATTAGCTAAAGAAGTTTATGTCGATTTCTTGTCTGAAATAACAAAATCCATTAAGCAATGACACGTCCAAGAAATTCATAGTATTCAAAGAAGATTCTTTTAAGACTTTTGATCGGAATTATTCTTGAATTCTATGAATTATTCTTTAAGAATAGGTCATTGAACTGATATTCTCAATCGTAATCATGTGGCTTTACTGTTTCATGGTATTTATCAATTTTTATAGTTTTGCTCATGTTGACTTATAAGTTGAGAATATGAAGGCGTTCATTTCCTTGATACTTATCGATCGTAAGATTAATTTAAATTGATTTTGTAATAACTTTAAGTGATAATAATTTCGTTTTTTTTCAATCACATGAAAAAGGCATTTTTACTTATGGCAGCTAATAATTCTTTTTATTAAAAACTTTTTGGATTTATTTTTTGTGAATATTTTGTGAATTTTTGTGATGACTTTCAACCCACTAATTTTGTTTGAAAATTCTGTAAATTCATTGTGAACTTTCAAAGATCAAGACAAGTCAATAAAACTTTCAAAACAACTTTTAGCAAAAATTCAACCACTACTCAAACTAATAAAACCTATAGCAATTTTTTAAATAGAGCATAACAAGCCCTCAAAGATAAGTAGATAATAATCAACCTTGACATTGCGCAACCTCACTCCAGCTTCCTATCTGCTTTTGTTTAATATTTTTCCGATATTTTTTATGCATTCTTTCGTTTTCGCTCTGAAGTACCTAGTTTTAAGTGACAATAAAATACTTGATTTAAATGGTTCAGTATCATGGAGGAACATGATTTGATAAACATGGGGAAAAGTAGCTAGTAGTAATTAATTTTTTTAATTAATTGATCTAGAATATCCTTTATTCTTAAAAAGTTAGTAAAGCGAAATATTGTTTTAACTGTTTGTGATTCATATTCTGTTGAAAATTTCGTTGTTGAAATGCGCATACAAATTGGATTATAAAACTCTTATTAAGTATGCTAGTTTCAAATTTATATTCTAGAATAAAATTTTGGCTAAAAGCAACAAACTAAATCTCTCGCCCATATTTCAAGAAACTCTTGTATTCATTCTTCTATTTACAGTATAAATTAGTGGTTCTATTACAGCGCGAGCCAGAGGTGAATAATCTCGCACTATCTGCAAAAACATCATCCAACTGTAAAAGCTTGCAATACATATATTATATTAAATATAATGCTTGGCTCGAATAAATTACTAAAGAACCAATCCGGTAGAGATTGTAAGTGTTCAACTAAGAACTTTAAAAATGATTGATGTGATTTGAGAAAACAGCTGGGAAGTTTTGATTTTGGTTCTCTGTACAATAAAGTTTAAGAAATATATTTAATATTGAGGGTGTTCATTTGTCATTGATTTTTAAAAATCAGTAACCTTCATAAATATGCAATACAACTAGAATACTCCAATACAAAATCCATACATTATATTTTTTTGGTCATTTCGAGTATTTGAATGGAGTGTCGATAATAATTTGTACTGGAAATTTAATATTCTAATTATCTTATCTAATTATCTTTGTGCGAACATCTTGTGTGTGAGAATCAATTACGCATATTGAATTATATTTACTCTCTTATCTTACAAAAGATTGAATTTGCAGGTTGATAATTAGAATATTATAACCTTTTATATAAAGCGGAAAATTCCATCAATACTCAATATTTTCATGCACAAGTAGATAAACTTAGTCAAAGTTTGCTAAATATTTCCCAGCAAAAATACAAAAGTCATCAAAACAATAAATTCACAAATAAAATTTTTCTTTCAAATTCGCATTTCCTTCACCATTGACATATTTAAGCAAATTCGAACGACCGTTAGTTCAATATAAATAATTCAATGCTATAACTAATATAAGAATAAACTCAAGTTACATTTGGCAAAAATTGATTAAATATGCTACGAAAGTTCACTAAAGTTTTATAATTCTGCTCAACATTTTTTAAATTCTGAAGAAATTTTATTTTCATCGGAATTTTTCATTGATCATTTATAATTTCATATATTTCCAGAACTTCAGAGTTCAACTGCTTTTCTCTATCTAATGGCATCGATTTGCAATTATTCCATTATACTTTATAAAACTTTTAATCTTGTAACAGTACATTGTCCAGATTTTCTTCACATATTTTAACATTCTTACTTTCCGCAGAAATGATCATACAATTACTCATGGATTAATTTAATTTGAGCAACTAAAGCTTACCACTAAAAACGAATTCATTTTCACTTTAAACTTTTATTCTAACTCCAAAGTATAGTTTTCCACAAATACACAAAACTTCTAAAATCAAGGCACTTTATCGAACTGCTTCTTAACTGTCCAAGAATTTAACTTCCAAGTATTTTTCACTACAAGTTGTTGCCAGTTGAGCGATTTAAACGAACTGAGCATTCAATTGTTGAAGCAATCTGGTTTTAATCATCGATCGGCGAGTCTTTCCAACTTTTCACCATGCAAAGCGATCGGCAGAGAGAGAACTTTTTGGTGCAAGAAAAATATTGTATGTAAGGTGAGTGGTGAAAAGACGCAGGAATTAATACTCAAAGAAATGCTCGCAGCTCTTCCAGTGCTTAGACCTGTTCTATTGATTTCTACTAGAAGAGTTGGAAGAGTGGAACGGTATTTATGATCACTTTTTACTTTTGTTGGAGAATTTCATAATTCTGCTTTCAATCTCGGTTTATTTTGTTTTATAATTTAATTGAGTTGATGTTTTCAAGAGTTCTAAAGTTTTTCAAGATTTTTTGAACGATTCTTCAGAAGATCAACTACTTGCTATAATTCAGTAATTTATTAAATATGTGATTATCACTCTTTTATAATGATGAGCTGCTGGAATTAACTCAGGATTTGGAATTACATGGTACAAAAGATCAATAATATTTTATTAATTTTACAAGGTATGATCTGATTCTTTCATTATACTTATTTTATGCTCGAGATCAAACAGCTTGAGTTTTTAAATTGAAACTGAAGTTCTTCGCGTCGTAATGACGTATATACAAATATAGTAAAGAATAGTTCTCCAATCCTGCAATTATTATCATTTGTTGCCAAGAGGTGCTTTGTGTAAATCTTGAGTACATTGGTAAGTACATTGGTGTCTTGATTAAGCAATCATTTACTACACAAAATGAAGAAATGATTATGTGCTTAAGGTTTTATTGCACAAATATGGTATTAAAAAATAATTTTTATCTCTATTTTGAACTTTGTTTTGTATTGATATATTTCGTTCAGTAATTTTATTGCAAATATCAATTTATGTAACGTTATGAAGCTCATGGAGTTCTTAAATCAACTGTAAGGAGTGAGAACGCTCTCGATTATAAAAATATTTTAAAGCTTTTTAAATATAACCATCCAAAAAATAATTGTTTGATAATTTCAAAAGCTGCACAGGGATTCGAGTACCGTATATGAAAAATCATAACTATAACAAATTAATGTATAGGTTCAACAAGAGCAGCCTTGACGCACTTGATAATAATATTCTGTATGAGTAAACTTGTTGCTACAAAATCAGAAGTGTTTGTTTCAACTTTGCGCCAGTTTTTGCACGTTCGTATATTTTGATTTAATATATAGCAAGAACCAAATGACAAGAGGAATAAAATTCACCACTTGTTGGTTCTTCAGGGAATTCTGCAAAACAGATCAAATAATAAAACAAGTTGGTTTCAAACAAATTGATTAAAAAAATCGGAAAAGCTGAAGCTTTAGCAGGCACTTCGGCAACATAAAACCTATGCTTCATTAGAATAATTCATTTGAATGAAGCAATAAAATTCTAGGAAATTCAAAACTATGTAACCAAAATATAAATATTCGATTAGAGCGCCGAGCGGGAATATTGTGTATTATTGCTAATAATTCTGTTGAATCAAATTTTACCACTATCTGATCGACGTGAGTTGGTAGTTTCTTAACGAAAAACACGTAAAACTTGTTTTCATATAAAATTCAAAAAAAATATATATATTTTTTCCAACAGTTTTTTCGATTCTTTGAAAAAACACAAGATATATAAAATATAAATTTTTGCACAACAGGTACTAGATGGCGCTGTATTATTTTCAAAAACTCTTCGTACGTCGCTGCTTATGGGTTCTGAGATTACGTCAACAGAAGTTTTTTTTTCCAAAATTTTTGTAAGCATGACAACTTGGTCATGGTACAATATTTCCATAAAATCTTCTGGAATCGATCATTTTGGGTCAAATACAAGGTTTTTGCATATTCAGATGTTTTAAAATATTCTCAGGAAAAAAAAAAATTTGTATGGCAAAATGTTAGTTTGCACTACAGGTACTAGATGGCGCTGTCGGATTTTCTTGAATTAGCAAACGCGACCGTCTTATGGCTAAAAAAAGCTTATTCTGAAATTTTGAGACCAATCGGTCGGATGGGTTCAAAGATTACGAATACAGAAGGTAAAAACAAAAAAATTTTATAAGCATGACAACTTGGTCATGGAACAAAATTTTCAAAAAACCTTCAGGAATTGATCATTTTGGGTCAAATACAAGGTTTTTGCATATTCAGATGTTTCAATATATTCTCAGGAAAAAAAAGATTTTGTATGGGAAAATGGTAGTTTGCACTACAGGTACTAGATGGCGCTGTTGGATTTTCTTGAATTAGCAAACGCGACCGTCTCATGGTTAAAAAAAGCTTATTCTGAAATTTTGGGACCAATCGGTCGGATGGGTTCAAAGATTACGAATACAGAAGGTTGAAAAAAAAAGTCTGGATGAATCCAAGACTTCACAACTTTTTGTTGCCGAAGTAAAAATTTGGTACTAAAATGGTCCATATAAATCTTACTTGAAACACAAAATTTTGGTGAAGGTGGTTCAACTATCTAGGGAGCTGTGACCACTTCTCTGACACAAGGTCGATTTTTTCCACTTTTTCTCACTTTATATTGGTCCTTTCCAGAGTAACTGTGTACTATGATCTCATTAAACCACTATTTTCACGTTACTAGACACTATATGAACACTTTTCTTCTCAGGTGCATTCTGATCAAGAGCACCGGTAACGATCTATTCGCAAAAGTCTATCAAAAGTCACAAAAAAAAGCAAAGGTTACACCGGAAAATAAAACTTCGGAAATTTTCCGAAAATTTTCCGGAAGAAAAAATAGTAGTCCGTGGGGGTTTTCCCAAATGAGGAGTAATAGTTGATATTTCAAGATTTTGACAGTCGATTTTGCAAAACGCTCCCTAAAAATCGCTGAAAAAAATACTTGGAACGCTCCCAAAGACCAAAAAACTTGATTTTATCGTTATTAAGGTGCTTCTACTTGATAGTAAAGTGAAGGTTAGTAGTTTAAAGCGATATTTAAAAAAAATTAAAAAAATTGACAGATAAAAATTTTGAAAGTAGTATAAAGTCTAAAATACTAGGGTTTGTGGAACAAAAAGTGTCGGAAAACCTTAGTTTGGGACTTTAACTCTGAAATAAGAAAAAAAATTGTGATTTTGGCTAGATTTGGAAAAAAAATTTTAAAGTGTACTAGAAATTGTGAGTTCAGAAAATTAATTGATTTTTTTGTTTCTTTCCAGATGTCTACTGATTGGAATGACATGATGGAGGAGGAAGAAGAAGAAGATAAGATCAGAAATTTCCAATTGAATCCAGAGGCATCCGAATTTACTACAGTAGGGAAGTATGATTTTGATTTTAAGTGTGAAAATGGATCTGAGAAGGGAAATATGAAAGTAGGGAATAATTGTATGAAAGAAATTTGTTTGAATGTGAATGCTTCCAACTTTTGTCCTAAAAAATTTCTTTGCTGAACATTGAAGCACCTGAATTCAATCCGAAAAAAAAATTTTTGGATTTAATTTGGATGCACCCGAATTCCATCAAAAAAATTATCGGGTTGAATTTGGAAGCAACAATGTTTGTTCCAGCAAAATGTATTTGGTTGCATTCGGGACCAAATACATTTTATCCTAAAGGATTGTAGTTTAGTTTTTAGTTTCAAAATTTGAAGTTATAGATTGATTTTTGGCTTGATTAGATTAGATATGAAATTTATTTAATTTTGATAAAAAAAATGATAAAAAATCCTTTTAAAAAATGAAAAAAAAATAGAATTAAGTTAGAATTAAGTTAGATGTATTTGAAATAAAAATCTGTGAATAATGAAACATTTTTTTTTGGGGAGATTGGCGGATCAAACCAAAATAGTTGTTGAATTATTTTATGATTTTTATTCAAATATATAGGGATTAGTTGATACAATATTTATTATTCTTTTTTTTTCTTTTTTTTTTGAGTTCAAAATTTTAGGTTGAGGACTGATGGAGTTGGAGAGTTGCAGCAAATAAAATTTGTTTGAAATGTAAATTATAAATGTAAAGATTTTTATGAAAAATATTTTTTCCTTCCAAATTCTAGGTCAATAAAATATATTTTGAATGTTGTTTTATTAAAACTGGGCGAGCGCTGTTTGGGGTGGATGACTAATGGAGATGGAGAGTTGCAGCACATAAAATTTGTTTGAAATGTAAATTATAAATGTAAAGATTTTTATGAAAAATATTTTTTCCTTCCAAATTTTAGGTCAATAAAATACATTTTTTAACTTGTTTTATTAAAACTGCCCGAGAGTTTTTTTTGGGGTTGGGGACAGATGGAGTTAGAAAGTTGCAGCAAATAAAATTTGTTTGAAATGTAAATTATAAATGTAAAGATTTTTTATGAAAAATATTTTTTCCTTCCAAATTCTAGGTCAATAAAATACATTTTTTAACTTGTTTTATTAAAACTGTCCGAGCGTTTTTTTTGGGTTGGTGACTGATGTAGTTGGAGAGATGCAGTAATTAACATTTTTTTGTAATGTAAATTATACATGTAACGATTTTTATGAAAAATATTTTTATTATTATTATTATTATTATTTATTTAAAGTGTACTCAACAGCTAAGGTTATTAACACTCCTTCAATTACAATTCATAGTTTCACAATGCATACAGATATACTAAAAATTCTAGAATGGAGCAAACAATTAAATTTTATAAAAACCTGTATCTTTTAGAAAATCTAAAAGGTTATTAATGTTTTGAGGAACATTTTTAAAATATCAGGATAGCTTATTTGGAACTTCAAACGCTGAATTGAGTAAATAGAACAGTTTGACAAAATATGCTTTATAGATATTGGAACATTACATACAGAACAAACTAAAGGAGGTGTTTTATTGAGCAAATGCTCATGCGTAAGCTTAGTGTGCCCTATTCTGACTCGATTTAATACAACAACTTCCCGCCGTGATAATGAGCGGAATACCCATGAATGAATATCATCTTTTATTTCCCTTAATTTATTATCAACGCTTGTTAAAGCCCATTCTGAGCTCCACTTGGAATTTATTGCATTACTAACATAATTTCTATAATCCTCACATGACATGTAAGAATTATTAGAAAATGGTAAATCAATTGCACTTTTTGCTAGAGCATCTGCCATTTCATTACCTGGTATCCCAACATGAGCTGGAACCCAGCATAAAACAGTCTCTAAACCTAATTCTTGAATTGAATAAATCAAATTTTGAAGATGATTAACCAATGAATTATTATTACTTTCAGAATCTATTGCTTTCAATGAACTAAGTGAATCTGTAAAAATTACACTTTTGCTAATCATTCTTTCTTTAATATATTTTAGAGCATAAATTATAGCTTGTAGCTCACATGAGAAAACTGATGAATGATCCTGTAATTTCACAGATATACTCATATCCTCCCCAAAGACTCCAAACCCACATAAATTATTAATTTTAGAACCATCAGTGTAATATTTTTTATAATCATTGAACAAATTTGAGACTTCATCAAACTTATTTAAATAAACATTAGGAGCCACATTAGATTTAGCGTCCATGACAATATCCAAACATATTTTTGGTTTCAAAGATCTCCAAGGTGGAATTCTATACTGGCTTAAAGGAAGAATCATTGAAGGATTCAGATTGTAAATTCCAAAAGAATTCCTAACTCTTAAGAAAAATGGCTTCGTGTTAGAAATTAAAAACCTTTTCCCAGAGTAAGCTTTTATTTTATTACATAAGGGATGATTTACTTTCGATGCAACTTTTAAACCTAGATGCATAGTTCTTTTTTCAAATAGCAAATTAAGTGGGAGAGATCCAGTCAAAACCTCTAAACTATTTACAGGACTAGTTCTGAAAGCACCTAAAACCAATCTTAAGGCATTATTCTGAATAGGAAGTAAAGATTTTATAATTGTATTTCTTGCAGACGTTATAACCGGAATGCTATATTCCAGTCTAGATAGAATTAATGAACGGTATAAATGCATCAAAACCTCTCCATTGACACAATAACGCTGACTATGAACTAGTTTGAGCAAATTCATCTTTGAATTACAATTAGCTTTTAAGGAATTAATCTGATGATGCCAGTTAAGGGATTTATCAAAATACACACCCAACAACTTAACACTGACTTGATACGAAATCTGCAAGCCATTAAGAGATATTGGAGGATCAAAGTTCATATTTAATATGTTTCTACTAAAATGTATGGCTAAAGTTTTTTCCGTAGAAAAACTGAATCCCTTACTATGAGACCAGCTACTTAATTCATTAATTGCCTTTTGCATGCTATTACCTAACTTTTCAATATTTTTAGACCGACCAAAAGCCAGAATATCATCAGCAAATTCAAGAATTTTAATTGAAGGAGGAATCTTCATTCCAACTTTATTAAAAGCAAGCAAAAATAGAGTACAACTAATAACAGACCCTTGACAAATACCTTCCTCTTGGATAAATAACGAGGATTGAATATTCCCAATAATAACTTTAAATGATCTGTTTTGAATATAATTACTGATATAATTATATAAACAACCATTTATGCCAGCTGAAGCGACAACTTTCAATATGTGATAGCGCCAAGTTGTATCATAAACTTTCTTCATGTCAAACAAAACCGCAATTAAATGCTGCTTGCTTCGAAACGATTCCTGGATTTCTGATTCAAACATTATAAGATTATCCTGCGTTGATCTATTTTTCCTGAAACCATACTGACATTCTGGCAATAAATTATTACTTTCTAGCCAAAAAACTAATCTTCGATTTACCATTTTTTCAAGGATTTTGCAAAGGCAACTTAACAGAGAAATTGGACGATAATTTTCTGGATTTGTAGAACACTTTCCAGGTTTTTTAATTGCGATCATAAGAGCTACTCTCCACAAATTTGGAAAACAATTTCCAATCCATATTTTGTTAAAGAATTTTAAAATAAATTCTTTATTTATTTCATTCATATGAACAATCATTTGATAAACAATCTGATCAGCTCCAGGCGAAGTATCATTGCAAGTTGATAAAGCATACTTTAATTCTTTCATTGAAAATATTGAATTAAAATCATTTTTAGATCTTGATAATCTGATAGGCTGATTTTCTGTTAATGACTTTATCATGAGAAATTCTTGCGAATAATTTTTTGAACAAGATGTTTTGAAAAACTGTTTTCCAAGAACTTCCGCAATTTCAGTTGGTTCTGAAATACTAACATTGTTTACTTTCAATTCTGAAATTCCTGTAGAAGTCGGATGCCCATTTAATGATTCAATTTTTTTGTAAATCTGTGTAATTGGTGTATTTGAGTCAATTGATTGGAGATATGTTAAGAGTGCAATTTTCTTAGCATTCTTAATAATATTTTTTCCTTCCAAATTCTAGGTCAATAAAATACATTTTTTAACTTGTTTTATTAAAACTGCCCGAGAGTTTTTTTTTGGGTTGGGGACAGATGGAGTTAGAAAGTTGCAGCAAATAAAATTTGTTTGAAATTACATAATATAAAGAGCAAGTTTTGTTTATTTATATATTTATATATTTATATATTTATTTCTGCGTAACGCTAACTGAGCTCTAATAGCTTGAAAACCTGAAGACTTATGTATGGGCATCTTAGTCTCAAAAGGTTCATCCATGTCACAGAATTTGATCTGGATGGATTTTTGGACCAGTTCCACAACCCTTCTGGTCACCAGCCAGGATGCAGCAAGACATGTTTCAAGTATATTTCACCTTATACTGAGAGTTTGGGTTGAGTTGGAGTTTTGGTTTCATGAGAAAAAATGTTTAGAGTGACGAGTTGGTTCATATGAATGAGTTCACCATCAGCTGGTGGCATGACCTGGTGGCTCAGGACAATTTTTTATGAAAAAACCTTATTATCTCACGATTCGTCCAGAAAACCAAGTAAATCATCTTTGCAACCACTTGGACTATTTATCCATGTGCACCTACCTGGTGGTACTTTCTAAACTTGAGAACGGCTGAAGATACAGCTTCCGTGTCTTTGTAAAAATTGTTTGGGATGATAAGCTAAGTTTGTTTTTGTGCCACGGGATGGTCCAGCACCACCTATTAGCATGATCTGGTGGTTTTGGACAAATTTTTCGAAAAGTCTTAGAATCCCACAATTAATCCAGAAAGCCAAGTAAATCATCTTTGCAACCACTTGGACTATTTATCCATGTGCACCTACCTGGTGGTACTTTCTAAACTTGAGAACGGCTGAAGATACAGCTTCCGTGTCTTTGTAAAAATTGTTTGGGATGATAAGCTAAGTTTGTTTTTGTGCCACGGGATGGTCCAGCACCACCTATTAGCATGATCTGGTGGTTTTGGACAAATTTTTCGAAAAGTCTTAGAATCCCACAATTAATCCAGAAAGCCAAGTAAATCATTTTTTAAAGCACTTGGACTATTTATCCATGTGTAACTAACTGGTGCTACTTTCAGAACTCGAGAACGGCTGAAAATACAATTTCCGTGTCTTTAGGTAAATTGTTTGGGATGATAAGCTGAGTTTGTGAGTAAACCACGGGTTGATCCAGCTCCAATGGCATAACCTGGTGGCTTTTTGAGTTCAAACATTCATAAACTAAAATTTTTAATTTCCATTTTTGTTCGGGATTATAAACTGAGTTGTATGTTGTAATACGGGTTGGTCCAAGCTCCATATTTTGGCATGATCTGGTAGCTCCAGTCCACAATTGAGAGCTTTGAAGCTTCAGATTAACACTTTATAATTTGATTTTATAATTCTAAGCTCCATCCATTGTAATAAGCTGAAAATAAAAAAACAATAACGACTTTGATACTTTTTGCACCAAATCCTGTGATCCTTCACGGGTAATACTCTAGTAAAATTATAAATGTAAAGATTTTTTATGAAAAATATTTTTTCCTTCCAAATTCTAGGTCAATAAAATACATTTTTTAACTTGTTTTATTAAAACTGCCCGAGCGTTTTTTTGGGGTTGGTGACTGATGGAGTTGGAGAGATGCAGCAAATAAAATTTGTTTGAAATGTAAATTATAAATGTAAAGATTTTTATGAAAAATATTTTTTCCTTCCAAATTCTAGGTCAATAAAATACATTTTTTAACTTGTTTTATTAAAACTGCCCGAGAGTTTTTTTTGGGGTTGGGGACAGATGGAGTTAGAAAGTTGCAGCAAATAAAATTTGTTTGAAATGTAAATTATAAATGTAAAGATTTTTTATGAAAAATATTTTTTCCTTCCAAATTCTAGGTCAATAAAATACATTTTTTAACTTGTTTTATTAAAACTGCCCGAGCGTTTTTTTGGGGTTGGTGACTGATGGAGTTGGAGAGATGCAGCAAATAAAATTTGTTTGAAATGTAAATTATAAATGTAAAGATTTTTTATGAAAAATATTTTTTCCTTCCAAATTCTAGGTCAATAAAATACATTTTTTAACTTGTTTTATTAAAACTGCCCGAGCGTTTTTTTGGGGTTGGTGACTGATGGAGTTGGAGAGATGCAGCAAATAAAATTTGTTTGAAATGTAAATTATAAATGTAAAGATTTTTATGAAAAATATTTTTTCCTTCCAAATTCTAGGTCAATAAAATACATTTTTTAACTTGTTTTATTAAAACTGCCCGAGCGTTTTTTTGGGGTTGGTGACTGATGGAGTTGGAGAGATGCAGCAAATAAAATTTGTTTGAAATGTAAATTATAAATGTAAAGATTTTTTATGAAAAATATTTTTTCCTTCCAAATTCTAGGTCAATAAAATACATTTTTTAACTTGTTTTATTAAAACTGCCCGAGCGTTTTTTTGGGGTTGGTGACTGATGGAGTTGGAGAGATGCAGCAAATAAAATTTGTTTGAAATGTAAATTATAAATGTAAAAAATTTAAAAAAATCGGAAAAGCTGAAGCTTTAGCAGGCACTTCGGCAACATAAAACCTATGCTTCATTAGAATAATTCATTTGAATGAAGCAATAAAATTCTAGGAAATTCAAAACTATGTAACCAAAATATAAATATTCGATTAGAGCGCCGAGCGGGAATATTGTGTATTATTGCTAATAATTCTGTTGAATCAAATTTTACCACTTTCTGATCGACTTTTTCAACAGTTTTTTCGATTCTTTGAAAAAACACAAGATATATAAAATATAAATTTTTGCACAACAGGTACTAGATGGCGCTGTATAATTTTCAAAAACTCTTCGTACGTCGCTGCTTATGGTTAAAAAAAGCTTATTTTGAAAATTTTAGATCAATCGGTCAGATGGGTTCTGAGATTACGAAAACATAAGTTTTTTTTCCAAAATTTTTGTAAGCATGACAACTTGGTCATGGTACAATATTTCCATAAAATCTTCTGGAATTGATCATTTTGAGGCAAATACAACGTTTTTGCATATTCAGATGTTTTAAAATATTCTCAGGAAAAAAAAAATTTTGTATGGCAAAATGGTAGTTTGCACTACAGGTACTAGATGGCGCTGTATTATTTTCAAAAACTCTTCGTACGTCGCTGCTTATGGTTAAAAAAAGCTTATTTTGAAAATTTTAGATCAATCGGTCTGATGGGTTCTGAGATTACGAAAACAGAAGTTTTTTTTCCAAAATTTTTGTAAGCATGACAACTTGGTCATGGTACAATATTTCCATAAAATCTTCTGGAATCGATCATTTTGAGGCAAATACAATGTTTTTGCATATTCAGATGTTTTAAAATATTCTCAGGAAAAAAAGATTTTGTATGGGAAAATGGTAGTTTGCACTACAGGTACTAGATGACGCTGTCGGATTTTCTTGAATTAGCAAACGCGACCGTCTCATGGTTAAAAAAAGCTTATTCTGAAATTTTGAGACCAATCGGTCGGATGGGTTCAAAGATTACGAATACAGAAGGTTAAAAAAAAAGTCTGGATGAAACCAAGACTTCACAACTTTTTGTTGCCGAAGTAAAAATGTTTTAACATATTTATTTACATAATGAATCACGACAAAGCAGTTCAAAGATTTGGTATTTTATTGTATCAATGTTGCATAAAACCGTCCAAATTCAATAAGCTCGTGCTTGGAATCAAGCCCACTTACTGAAGGAAATGTTCCACTTAAATACCTGCTAAACGAATTGTATACCTCCTGAAAAAAATCATCCATTAAAATCATGTTTAAAAACATTTCATTCGTTAAAAGTTTAATACTCATTTGTAAACTGTTTATTTTTGATATTTTATAATTTGTGCTGGATTGATTTTAGCAATGAAGTTATGTCGTTTTATTGGTTTTAATATGAAAAATTCACGAAAAAGAATAATTTGCGTACCTGACGTGAAATTTAAGCGTGTTTTTTGGTCATTTATCAAGCTAATGTTTTCGGCATCGGTCTTAAGCATTCACAGAATATCAGTCAATTGATTGCGTTAATATTTTTGTTTTATTTAATTTATGGTTTTAACGCATATTTTCAAAAGAAAGCAATTTATGTTCGAAAAACTCACTGTGTGCTTTATCAAATGTTAATCGATTACTTATCTTTATTACGCATGAAATTTGATTATAATCATATACAATTATTCAAATTGACTTTTCATGATATGTGAATACTAATAATCTAAACTCTTCAAACTCCTTCCGCACTTTTGTGTAACATATTAATTTCTAATCAGCATACTATTTTTATTGAACGTAGAGAAAAGTGAAAATTTTAATGAAAAGATAAAGTTCTCTTATTTGCTGATTGAACTAACTGAAATTATTTAATCATCAACAATAATCCCGATTTGACATAAAATATCATTTTAAATACTGATTATTTACATACATCTTGAAGTGAAGAGCATTTAAGCTTATTGTCTAATTATTCGGATTACTTGAGAATAAACAGAAAAATCTGAAAATGTAAGAACGAAAATAAAATTATAAAGATACTCACCTGGATAATTAATAATTAAAATAATTAAAGTTATTAGTTTAGCTTCCATTTATTCTTATTTTAAACATTAATTGCGAATTTAATTAATAAACGCGCTCAGTATTGATTTTTATGGTAAAATGTGCGGAAAATATGAATTTATTGTGATGAGTACATTTAAAGTACTATTGCATACATTTAAGGCAAATTTTGAGTGTGATGTGCTATTTTAAATACTTTTATTAAAAAATAATTCTTTCAACTCCAAACAAACAGAAAATTTCAAGATCACTTTCTAAGCAATCTTGACCGATATTTTGTTCACCTGTGCCAACCTGAATTTGCAAACCATTAAGTCAATGTGGGTGGCAATTACAGTTCCCGAAACAGAATAAAAAGCCATTTGAAGCGACTTCAATTTGTTTTCCGTTTTTAAATTTAAAGCATCCAGAAAGTTGTGAAACTCTTCATGCAATGAAATTTATCGATTAAACATTTTTGTATGGTTATTTTTTAGTATAAGTATTTAACTCCCCATAAGTGAATGACCTATTTGTAAAGTTTTGGCAAAATCAACTCCAAGTTTTAATAATTTAAAACAAAATTCTCAAGTTTTGCAGGAGTGCAATCAGTAATTTGTTTGTGTTGTTTCATTTATTTTATTTGTTATTTTTGAATTTATTGAAGGCAATAAATTGAGTTTAATAATTTATGGTGAAGAATTTGCAATGACCTTGAATGACTTGTGCATCTTTAAAAAATCTTAAAATCATCACAAAAATGTGTTTTTACTCAGTACGGTATTCAAAACGAATGCTTTAATAAATATTTTGTCAATACTTTTGTTCATTCTTGAAAGTGCACATTTTGATTACAATATGCAAACACAGGTGGTTCAATTAAGTTTTAATATTCTTTTCCTAGAAACTATAAAATCTCGCCTAATGATAATTTCAATATCAGTTACGAAAAAAGGTCGACCTGGTAACAATTATGTTCAAGTTATTTCCAATAATTTTGTGCATGACAGCGGGAGTTTTTGGGCAATGGGATCCAAACTTTGATGGAAAACGAGATGGTATCGTTCATCTTTTCGAATGGAAATTTCAAGACATTGCCAAAGAGTGTGAGGACTTTCTGGGACCAAATAATTTCGGTGGAGTTCAAACCTCGCCAGTAAATGAGAATGTAGTCATTTCCAATCGTCCATGGTACGAAAGGTATCAACCAATGAGTTTTAAAATCAAAACTAGATCAGGAAACGAAACAGATTTTCAAGATATGACAAGAAGATGTAATGCTGTTGGAGTTAGAATTTACGTTGACGTGGTAGTTAACCATATGACTGCAACAGGACCTTCAAATCCACTTATTGGAACTGATAATACTGAAGCTGATCCATCAATTCGAAGTTTTCCGGGTGTACCTTTCAATAACTCGCATTTCCACGCTTCATGTGCTATCAATGATTACAATAATGCTACAAATGTAAGGATGTGTGAGCTTGTGTCATTACCAGACCTAAATCAGGAAATACCTTATGTTCGCGATAGAATTGTAGAATTCATGAATAATTTGATTGATTTAGGAGCTGCTGGTTTCAGAATGGACGCTTGTAAATACATGAGCCCTCAAGATTTGAGTATCATCTATGATAGAGTTAAATCTTTAGAAAAAAAGAATGGATTTGTGAATGGAGCTCGTCCATTTATCTACCAGGAAGTTATTGATGAGGGTGACGGCGCAATTAAAAGCAAAGAATATACTCCGCTTGGAACAGTTACAGATTTTACATATTCAACTCAAATTGGAATGAACTTCCAAGAAAAAGATGGCAGAGACTTGAGTAATTTAGAGCGCTGGGGAATACGAAGTGGCTTTTTAGGATCTCAATACAGTTTTGTGTTTGTGGATAATCACGACAACCAGAGACAGGGAAATGCTAATATTCTTACCTATAAATTTGGAAATATGTACCAAAGAGCAGTAGTTTTCATGTTAGCTCATCCACATGGAATTCCTCGGATAATGAGTTCATTTGCTTTTGATGATGGTAACCAAGGTATGTTTGATTTTCAATATAATCCAAGAATTATTATATATTGATTCATTATCTTCAGGCCCACCTGCTAATGAGCAAGAAAACATAATCTCACCAACATTCGATGATAATGGCCAATGTAACAACGGCTGGGTTTGTGAACACAGGTGGCCTGCTATCAAGAACATGATCAATTTCAGGAGCTTCACTACCGGAACATTTGTTCGTGCTTTCACCAATATTGCCAAGAATCAGATCGCTTTTTGTCGTGGAGCAAGAGGATTTGTTGCCATTAATAATTCAGATCAGGATTTGAAAGCTACTTTGAATCTTTGCGTGCCACCAGGAAAATACTGTGATGTCATTTCAGGAAGTTTAGTGAACGGAAAATGCACTGGAAAAACTGTCGAAGTTCAAAGGGGAAAAACTGAAATCGAAGTACCCGCAGAAGGTACTGGTGCAATAGCAATTTATGTTGGGGCTCGTTTGTCTAACTAGCTAATTGACCATTGTTATGATGCCAATATTATGAAAGGAAGCGTTATAAAATTACTAACAACATTGTACGTTGGAATAATGTCAAAATTTTGAATAAATTTCTCCAAACAATTCTGTGTGGTACTTAAAATTGTGTATATTGCAATATTGCAGAAACTGACCATTCCAATCTACTTATGATTGCCCAATTCATCTTCAATTCTAAAAACTATACACCGATCATTACCGTAAAACAAAAAGATCGTCTAAAAAGTTAAAGAGTTCACGCTCGATAAACTCAAAGCAGCAAATTTTTGTAAAATTCGTTCAAAATTTACTTAAAATGCATAAATTTAACGCTTTGCGCTTTTTGAAAGGTCTTTAGTACAGCTTAGTGGAAGAAGACATTATAAAATTAAAAGAAGTTACGCAAATCGACACTTCACCAACAATTGAAATTATTTCTCATTATATAATCTTTTTAAGTTATAAAATGCAAGGTCAAGTTTAAGTATTTTGTTAGCTGTTTAGAGATTGAGAGTGTTCAAAATTGAAGCGAAATGAATCCACACCTTTCTTTGAACAGATTTTCTAATTATTATCAATTAACAATTAGTTATGATTATTTAATGATAATCTTCGAACAAAACCACTTTACCCAAGTTTTAACATTTGAAGGTTGTAATAAATTCTAAATTGCTGTAATTATTTAAGTTTAAGGTGTTTTTAATTATTCTAGCATTGTCAGTAAATTAATTTTATATAAATATATACAATGGGAACAGAAACAATGTTCAATTCCTGGAACTCTATCATAATTGCTCGTCTCGACTATCATGGAAATTGTCTTGGTAATCAGCTCTTAGTGCTTCTGAAGGTGAAGGAGCACGTTCTCGCACAGGTACTAAGTCAATGTTTTGTATATGAGCTCGTACTGTGGCGCCTAAAAATTTATTTCAAAAGTAATAACTGTTGTTGATTGAATAAAACATTCATAATAATCTTACCAGGTCCAATACCGAAGAACCAATCCCTTCCCGAATTATTCTTTATGATTGTGGAGCTGATCCGCTCACCATACACTCCTGGTGTGGGTGTTGATGATCCACCGCCTCTCGGTGGCAATATTGAAGCTTCTGGGGCAGTAGGATAGTATATTGGCGGCCGAATTGTTGGCCCTTGAGGTGGAATGTACAAATTTGTGTGAATTGTTTTTCTTGGTGGTAATAAACCGTAAATCGTTTCGCCACTGTCATCAGAGCCAGAAGGACCAGAGCCAGAAGAGCCAGAAGAGCCAGAGCCGGATCCACCTGAGGCCGAAGGACCAGAGATGTAGGATGGCGGAGTTGGAGTGACATAACCATGGTGCTCACCACTTGGAGTTGTTACGTATATTGGCTCGGGTTGTCTGAAAGTAATAAAGAACAAAACATTATTTTTTAATATTTTTTAAAAAGGTTAATGCAAAAATCGTGTACCTTCCAAAAGGTCGAGGTGATGGCCTTTGTGTTGGGTAACCGGGGGTATAAGAAGGAACAGTTGGGCCATATTGACCGGGATTTGATGGTGGATATCCTGTTGAAGGTCCCGGAGGATAACCACCATTTTGGGCATAATTTGGTGATCCTCCAGTTTGGCCATAGTTTGGTGATCCTCCCGAAGGACCAGTTGGTGATCCACCTGAAGGACCTAGAAACAGCATTGACTTGGATTAGAATATGTTTTTTTAATATATTGTAAAATCTTTGCCATATTTCCGATTTAAATTCAAAAAGTTCTCGCAACTGACCTGTTGCTGAATAATCAGGAGCAGAGGGGCCACTAGATGGGGAGTCTTCTACATTCCCAAGATCGTTGGTATTCACATCTTTGATGGAATATTCTGGCACATCTGAATTGGCTGCAATATGCGTTCCTGGTCCGATAGTATTACCGACAATTCGGTATCCAATTCCTAAAAATATATTTTATAGATTGATTTAAAACCATTTAAAAATTCTCACCAGCTCCAGCAATGTACTGAACCGTTCTCTGTGTTCCTTTATCATCCAAATATGAATATGAGCCTCTAGTTATTCCATCGGGGCCAGTGGCTTCTGCTCTTCGTTGATCTGGACTACTGGTGATGAATCTAAATTCATGTGAAAGATATTTTAAATAACCTTGAAATTTAAAATAATCTCCAACCACCAAAAATCTGTCCATTGTTTTACTGAGCTTGTCTAGTTGTCAGTTTTTTTGTTAATTAATTGTATTTTCCACTGATTTAAACTATCAGATTATGTATTCGGCACTTGATACGTTGGAAAGAAAGTTATGTCAGGTTACTTGATATTAATTGATTTATAAATTGTATTTACCTAAATCTATTTAATAAATTCAATAATCTTAATTTACTTTAAAAAATGCTGCAATTTAGCATTGAGATTAAAAAACTTTTCAATAGCGGCTCACAGGAAAAAATAGTCTATAATGGTCATGTTTTATGAAAATTCTATTTCTACTTGTTCAATATTTACTTATATTGTCCAGCAGGTCCTTGTTGGAATGATATTTTACCCCTCGTATTCTTGTCGGCTTTATACAATGGAGTATTATATCTAACATTTGTGGACGCGTCTGGCACTCCATTTTCAACAGTGAAACCTTTTTCAGCTCCAGCTTCATATTTTACATTGTGTTTTTCTCCTACATCGTCCACATAAATGTACTGTCCTTGTACTTTTCCATTTCTATCTGCATCTTCCCTTCTCTGATAAGTTGGAGTTTTAAAACCAAATCCGTAGCTAGGATCATCATAAGGATCAGCAAGAGGGTCATCTATTGACCCTGTTGGTCCTCTTTGTACTTGAGATAAGCTCTGTTTCCGGGCAATGTTTGGGCCTCGTGCTCGAAAACTGACAAAAAACGCAAAAAATTTAAAATCTCGCACTTTTCAACTAAAAAGTCTCTTTGGTGTGCCAATTATTCATCTCGTGAAGCGTGACTCTACTAATACAATGTATTGTCCATATAAGATCAATTAATTAAATTTAAATGGTCAATTAACACCAAACTAATTGCGACTACAGATTTTTCATGGTTCGTTTGATTCTTGATTTATTGAGTTCTTTAGCTCTCGCAATTAAATTAATGAAGCTCCTCACCCTCTAGGACCTGATGTGTAAACAGTCTCTTCTATTCGACCATTCGCTGCATTGCGTGACCCAAATCTGCCTCTCACTTTTACATTGTTATTCCCAGATGCGGTGTGATAATGACCTCCTGGATCGGAGTTTGAATAACTGTAATTTTGGTTGGTTGGAAAATTAGCGTATCAAATTTGTAATAATGAATTTAATAAAGTGACGAGAAAAACCCCATTTTGTTTAGAATTGATTTTTAATCTTTTGAATTTTCTCAAACTTCATTTGAGATCGGTTTGGATGTTCTTCCTAAAATTCTTCTAAAACAATCACACATAAAATCACGTAAGGCATAGAATTTTCTATTTCCCATAATTTCCATCGAATTCATGGCAAAAGCATATAAAACTAAAGTTTAACTCATTTATGTCGTCCTGAAAATTTTGATTAAGTTAAATATGGTTACTTTTAAATAAAAACATTATTGGCAAAAATCAAATAAATGAGAGTAAATAATATTTAAATATGCAATTAATCAATTAATTTTTTATTAAATCTTCAAACTGTTAAATTTTTTTTCAACTTCATTTTCAACTTTTATATGAAATTTTAAAGTAACTCTTCTCTTGTTATTTGTTGTTAAAAAAATGTTCTTCATAAGTTTTGAAGTCACTCACCCAAAATTAAATGATCCATCCTGATTGACATTATTGTAATCCGTGTCATCAGCAAACACAATCATACAATTCACTGTGCATAAAAGCACCATTACAACTTTGTTCATTTTTTAACAGTCCTTTTAATGCCCTTTCAGCACTAAATATAATTTTGTTCTTATGTTTTTAATTTTATTTTGTTAAACAGTCCATGTAATTTTTTTACAAAAATTATTGCACAACAATTCCTAATTGCATATTTTTCTCACTTTCAACACCATTTTTTCACGTACTTTTTCTTAATTAATTCATCACTTCAAACTCAAAACCGACACTGAAGTCGAACTCTTCACAGCGCATTCTTTTTATAAGTTTCCTATGAGTTTGTCTAAGATTTCCCCTACAAACACAATTTTTAACAAATTTTTTCGTATTTTTATGCATTAATTGAAATTAAGAATAATTTTTGTATGAAATTGTGGATATAATTAGCAGAGAGATCCCATACCAATGTTAAATTTTCCGTTTATCTGAATCTGTTTATGTTGTTTAATTGTTTGGTGTTTGAATGAAGAGCAATTTGTAAGAGAATTGTATGAAAGGCAAGAAGTTGTTTTATGGTGGTATCTGTGGGAAAACTATTTTATGTCTGTGTATTTTGCTTATTAGCTTAAACATTTTAAGGGAAAATACCGGGAAAATACTTTATTATTGAAAGTGAAAAAAATATTAGTGATAAAAATATTAACCATCCACAAGAATTGTGGTGATTTTTATGATAAAATTATGACGAAACAAATCAAAACTTAAAAATATGCACCAAAAGCTCAATGAAACTACAAACCCGTAATTTTCCCCTTCAAGAATTTTTTATTACCATTTTTATGATTTTTCATGATTTTTCATTCATAAAATGCAAATCTTATGTTCTTTACTATGCTATTGCGATATGCTTATCCAGCCATTATATAATTCAAAGACATCTTAATATCATTTTATTCACATTTATTAACATTTATTCACATGAGCATAGTTTTGTACTTAAAATTATTTTTCCGATTAAAGCTCTAAAACCAACTTTTAAATAATAATTTTAATTTAAACAATAGGAAAACGATTTGAATATTCTTTGAGCATTCGGAAGAAGTACTTACGCTCAGTCAAGGCCGGCAATTCACACCATTCAGTCCGTTCAGACTTTATTGTGACTTTTGTGAGCCTCATCTTTTTGAATCATCTTAATCGTGTGTTTTTCAAAAAACTCCCACAGCAAGGCATCATATGTTGAAAAAAATGCTCAATTTGCTGGTTTTTGTTTGTAAAATTTGAATTTTTTGTGCGCGGGAAAAAATCAATTAAGCTTTTTGAAGATACAATTACCGCAATTTGGCTAATAAAGATGCATATCTAAGTATTAAATGCTATTTTGTATAATGACTGTCATTGCAATTGAACATATTTTTTATGCATCATGTCACTTGTGACATATGATATACATAAAAGCTCCTCTAAATTGAATCGAATCAATTACAGTCAATTTTTTATTTTGACAAAAAAAAAGAAGGCGAAGGATGTTGCTATGAAAATTTTCATAAAAATCATTTAATCTACTGGAATGATACAAATCACAAGCGAAGTGGAAAAAAATCAATTTGATCATTAGTAAAACTTTAGTTTGATACATTTGATACATTTCAGAATTTTTTTAGCAAATTTTTCAAAAAAAACAATGACTACAGCATTTTACTAAAAGCTTCGTTGCCACTTTTCTACACCAAAAATTTCATTCATAGAGTCTATAAAATTAATCATAAAACCATTGTGACTTTAATTAAGGCTATTGTCGCTTAAATATGGAATAAATGACCCATTAATTTTTATAATTAAATTTTGAATTTGAAAAGTACCTGCTAAAAATGTTAAATCTTCTACAGCTGAATGAGTTCTATAGTAAAAATTATGATTAATTAAAACGTTTAAATATGTTCAGTTGTTAATGAAAACTTGAACAATTTTAACTACCTACAGCGAACTCGTCGCTTCGTAAAAAATTAAGCTTTGAACCTCCAAAACAGATTTAGTAGCTGGAATATTTTTACGGTGAGACTTTAAATTTTACAACATGGTTCGTTTTCCTGATGGAAGAAGATTTAGTTCTTCGAAGAATATTCTATGGATTTTTCAATGTCTTTCTTTTATTGAGCTTTTATGGTTGATTATATAATTTTTCAAGCAATTTATTTATTTGAAGCCTTTATTTTATTTTTTTGTATTTTTTTGATGTATCATGGATACATTAAATATTCAAGAACACTTAAGAACTTGACTTCAACATAAATTTGCATGAAATCATTAATTACACAGCAAGGTCAACTTTTGGTTCGCAATTGAATCGCATCATGCACGGATGTGAATTTTTCTGTGTCATATAATATTGTTTGGTATACTTTTGTAAAGCTATTAGTACAGTGTACCTAATGAAAATAAGGAAGAAGATAACTTTATAATTTATTGCTTGATTTTATCAATTAAAGCTTTTCTGTCATACAATAATTACTCAAATATACAAAAAAATTCAGGTAATCTGTTGAAAAAGTATTTAAACTTTTTTAGTTTTTATTTTAATAAGGGGCTATGCATAAAAAACGTAACGCTGAAATCGGACTTTTGGACCCCCCCTCCCCCCTCGTAACGCTTTTTCACACATTTTAATATGAAAATTATTACTTTGTAACAAATTTTAGACCACCACCCCTGCTAGAGCGTTACGTATTAATTGAATAGCCCCTAAACTACTTTTAAAACTGATAATAATAAATCGACTGTAAAAAGACTGTAATTTAAATCAATTAGCTAGTTTGAACCAAAACAATCAATTTGCACTAAAATCTAAAGTTTTTAATCACCATCAAATCAAACTTTATTCTAGTGCTTATGAGTGCGATATTGATCTATTCAATACAAATTCAAATACCTATTCTGTTACCTCCATGAAAAAGCTTAAAAATTCGAAAAATCAAAGTCTCAAAACTGATAGAACTTGGAAGAATAGGAGGATGCGAAAATAATTGTTGCCACTAATCGTTTGTCGATTTTTGCTGTGATTACAAGAGAGTTAAACAGTTTCACAGTTCACAAACGATCTAATTATGATCGTTTGTTTGTTTTTAATTAGAATTTAATTGTTTTATTTTTGTTGTTGCTTTTTGGAAGAAAACTTAAATCTAAAATTTTACAACAAGTAAAGATGTGAGTTAGTTCAAGTCTTCAAGTTTAAAGATCGAGTTGAACCCACGTGCTCACTTCCTAGTTGTAAAATCTTTCAAATTGTTTACCTCAGGGTTCGCCATTTGACGCGTCAGTCGGCAATTGACTTGACATGACGTCAAACGTGTTAATTGACCGTCAAAATGTCAATTGACATGTCAATTTGATTTGTTCAAGTAAAACTGACTTTTTATGGTAGACGTTAGGTTTTAAACATATGTTTTGGAATGTTTGAGATCGTTTTAGACACAACGACAACGGTTAAAACCCGAATTTGTGCAGACAAAAGATGTTTTATGTAAAAATGTACCCGGATACCTAAAGTTTTATGATTAATAATTATTATGATAAGATATTTCTTAATTTTCTAAACCTCTGTTGTAAATAAGTATGTAGAACCATTATGTTTATAAAGGCCAGATTACATAGCATAATATTATGCCAAATAATATTATTCTTCGTGTATTTACTTTGTTTGATCACACAAATGTGAGCGCATAATATTATGTGCGCAAACAAATGTGCGTGCAAAATCTTTTTTTTGTGCTAGTGTGAGTCTCGTAATTTTTTACTGCAGGGATAACGATCGGTACAGAAAATAACATTGACTTTTTATAAAAACATGAATTAATTAACATGGAGCAAAACTTGTTAGATTTTGCAAAAAATTGAAAATTCCAAGAAAATCGTTCTCCCTGCACTTTCGGAAGAAATGCAAAAGTGTGAGTGTGTAAAATGCATAATATTATTCTATCTGTCTTCCCCTTAAAAGAGAGAATCTTAAGCTAGATAAATTTTAATTATTATGAAGATAAGAGAATTTGAATTTGAGTGTTGGTCAGTGCCAAGAATTATTCTAAAAACTACATTACTTATAACTATTGATATTATGATTTTTTGTATTATTGCTGATACTCTAACCATTCACTCCAGCAGTATCACTAATCCCTAGTGACACCCGATAAGTTTCAGGTGAGTTTCGAAGCGTTTTCACTTTAATATTATTTTATATGTTTAACAACCTGCAAAAAATGTATACCTTACTCTCTGCATAGGGATGGCAGCTCCAAATCCCTCTGCTACTTGTTTTTGGTCTTCCTTCCTTCTTTGGTTCCATTATTTTGAAGTTCTAGAAGTTCTTGAAGTGCTGGAATCCCTAAAAGCATCATAAATAATTAGTAAAATATAAAAAACACTATGTTTAGTTGATGCACATGAGAATCAACCTCCCTCAATCCATGGACCGGAAATATAATAGCGAAATAAGTGAGAATAGGTTCTTATCAAGGTTTTTATGAAATATTTTACGAATCACAGAAATAAATTTTTAATTACCTGCACAAATCGCACATTCCTGATGAATCCTTGAAATTCTTGATCATCTTGGTGTTTTGTGGAGGCTCTTGAGGTCTACATCAAGCTCAAAACTCTGGGAAGATGAAGATCTTCGGCGAATTTAATAATTTTTAAGGAACATGTTTATTTACTTTTTACGCGCTAAAACTTATACCGATAATGTTTTGGAAAAATCAAATATTTTGATTCATCAGTTTTTCTAAACATTTTCGGTATAATTTTTAGCGCGTAAAAAGTAAATAAACATGTTCCTGAAAAATTATGAAATTCGCCGAGGATCTTCATCTTTCTTGAGCTTTGAGCATGATGTGAACCTAAAGAGCCTCCACACAACACCAAGATGGTCAACAACTTCGAGGATTCATCAGAATTATTTGATTTTTGCAGGTAATTTAGAATTAATTTCTGTGATTCTAAAAATATATCTGAAAAACCTAGCTTAGAACATATTCTCACTTATTTCGCTATTATATTTCAGGTCCATGGATTGAGGGAGGTTGATGCTCAAATGCAACAACTTAAAATAGTGTATTTATCATTTACTAATTGCTTTTGGTGTTTTTAGGGATTTCGATACTTCAAGAACTTCTAGAACTTCAAAATGATGGAAGTAAAGAAGGAAGGAAGACCAAAGACAATTAGCAGAGGAAGCAGAGGGATTTGAAGCTGCCATCCCTATGCAGAGAGAAAGGTATAAATTTTTTGCAGTTTGTTAAAAATATGAATTAATAGATGCGTGAAAACGCTTCGAAACTCACCTGAAACTTATCGGGTATCACTAGGGATTAGTGATACTGCTGGAGTGAATGGTTAGAGTATCAGCAATAATACAAAAAATCATAATATCAATAGTTATAAGTAATGTAGTTTTTAGAATAATTCTTGGCACTGACCAACACTCAAATTTGAATTATCTCTAGCTTAAGATTCTCTCTTTTAATCAACATATCATATTATTTAAAAATTAAATAATCTAGTTAATTATGATCTTGGGGTTTTAGACAGTTTCAGACAATTTAAGACGTTTTGAACGCAGCGATTGTCTAAAACTATTTAGGGTATGCCTTTTTCCAAACTCTGGTTTTATATACATTTAAAAAAATAAAAATTAGAATATTTTCATACAAATTGACACGTGTCAATCGAAGCAATTGACATGACGTCAATTTACGTGTCAATTGACGCGTCAAGTGTAAGTGTCAATTGACATGGCGAACTCTGAGTTTACCTTAGTTTAAACTGTATTCATTGTAAAAGCAATTTCATGATGCACATGAGCATGGCAACAAAGAGAATGTTTTTAATACATTCGAAATATTTTATTATAGTTTTTCGCTTAGTGTAATAGCATAGAGTAATAGCTTAATTATACTGAATTTGTAATTTTTTTAATAAATTAGATTGCTGGATTCAATTGTTAAAGATTAAAGATAGGAAATCCGAAAAACGAATTTTTGAATTATTTTATTTTTAATTGTATATTAAAGAGCCGCGATATCGTATCTTGCCAATCGCTTTAGTTGTGATGCAAGTTGAAGGTTGAGGTGAAGTAAAATCTCTTTGTATTTGGTTTTACAGCAACAGTTATTTGATAAAGATTTACGAGGAACTTATCACATTAAAAATTTGACTCGGTATATGCTATTAAAACTTCCAATTTTGATAAATCAATGATTAAATTTTATATATTCTACTCGAAAGTAAAATACCTAAACTTACTTTTCCAACTTGCAAAATAATTGCTTAAAGTATATGCAAAAATGTTGAATATTCCAAAACCCTCTAAACCGCAACGAAAGTGTGCAAATGCGTGTAAACGATTCGATTGACGTGCTTTGATTCTGATTGTTTCGTACATTTCAATCATTTTCAAATCTTCAAATCTTCCAAGGTCGCTTTGCTGGACTGCTTCCATTGAATCCAGTTGAATTCATTGATGCTTCTTGCTGATAAAAGCATACACACTTTTCTTTAATTTTTTAATTAAAACATTAATAAGAGAGCTTCATGCAAATCCAATCCATTCACAATTGTGTTGAGATTTTAATTAGAAAAATCTTATGATTGTTTTCTTGATTTATTACGACAAAGAATCAAAGAAATCAAAGAAACATCAAAAGGTATGAATATGATTTATTAATTTATGTTAAATTTATTAATTTGGATTTGCATGTGGTAGATGGTAAAACATTGTACTTGGGTCAGATTGGTGGTTTGCAGAGATGTCTGTCGAAGAATAGAAAATCTTGTCAAGGATTTCGACACTTTTTTATGCACAAAATTGACGCTTGGCGTTTCTTGCGCAATTTTTCGAAAAATTTCCATAAAGAACAACTTTGCGGGAGTTTGTTTGGATGCAACAATCGACTGCATCTTGCACATTCCCATCGCATCTTATTTGCATAAATTTTGCTGATAATTCATAATTGTCTTCCTCCTAAATATTATTTAATATTTCTTAATTACCTGAATTACAAAAAGCACAAATTTTAATCTTTGAGTGTGTCATGTTTTCTCATACTAAACATGGAAAAACTAACAACTAACTAATTTTCCCAGAAAAACAGCAAATTCGTCATGTTGATGCAAACTTAAGATTATCTTTCTTATCTCAAGTTGGCGTCGAAGCTAAACGCTCTCAGGTTTTTGTCATTCATTAACTAATTTTACAGGGAAATTTTTTTTATTTTATTTGCCCAATTAATGCGTTAATACTCGGCTAATGCTTGTTTTTTTAATTTTAACTTAAAGCTTTACATTAAAATTGGCTTGAACCATAGAGAATTGAATTAATTGGTTGATTGTCTTGCAGTTCTCAAGAGTTTTGACTTGACATTCACTTTACACGCATTTGTTTATATTTCTGTGGTGATTTTTGGTAAATTTGGTGAATTAAAACAAAAGTATGCTCTAGGTGATTAAAGCTTGTTACGTTTTCAACGAAGAATTTTAATTGAAAGTTAAAATAATTCTTGTTGGAGAATTTGTGGAAGTTGATGGAATTTGTATGTTCATAATTAAAGCAAATTTCCTATCACAAGACAAATTTTTGATGTTTGAATGGTTTATGAAGGTTTCCAAATTGAATTTATGAATAATTTTAAAACTTATTGTTTAATAAACTAAATGAATTTGGATTATAAAATTCTTTTCTAAATACTTACACGATAATGTTCTGATTATTATTCAACCTCTTCAATAATATTTCGAAGAATATTATTGCGTGCCACTGTAATGAAGATCTTCTCAGTAACATGAAAGATAAGCAATGAAAAAAAATCTACACGACATAATTCAATAATTTGAAACCCTTCATCAGAATTCAAAATTTTTGTTTTGATTTGAATCTAAAGAAACAATTAATTTTCGTTTGCATTCCAAGTTCAAAATTGTTGAAAAATTTCAAAAGTCTCACAATTAAGATTTAAGACAATTTAATTGAAGGCGGATGGTTCAAAAATTAAATTAGTTTAGATTGAACCAGCTTAACGCACTTTTTTGATCTATCAGGCGGATAATAGTCTCTCATCTATTTACTAGAAAATGATTGACAAGGTTAGGAAATAAAGTTACAGAACTTGCGTGAGGATCAAGATTTTGCCTTTATTTTATTTTTATTAATATTTTAGAATACCTCATTGAAATTAAATTAATTGACGAATAAATTAACTTTCAAACTAATTAATTTGATTAATGTTTGCTGCAGTACTGAGTGATTGAATCTGAAACACAATCAAAAACGTCGAAGGCTACTTCACATATTTCTCCTTTGGTGGGAACCTTCTTACGAGTTATGTTATGCTTAACACTGACTCCTTTTAAGCATTTATCTACTCCTCGAAGAGTTGCCATAAAATACCCTTGCTCATTTACACCTTCAGTATATAAATCTACAAGTCCATCCAGCGTTGGCCAACCATACATGTCTACAGCATTAGCTTTACGATAAACACATTGCATAAGACACTAAAAATATTCACAAAATGGTTTAAGAAATATTAAGTTTCAATCCAATCTCAAAAAAAAAGAATATACTCACTCCAGCAACCCACTTATCACTTTGCGATACGATGGTTGGATGATATTCACTTCTATCCCAAACAACTCCCCTTTTTGATCTTCTGGCAGAGATTCTATGCCATTTATAATCATCATCTTTAGGTTGTTCTGGCTCATATTGCTGGTATCCATGATCATAATTCTCAAATTTATGGTCAGTTTCTTCAAAATGAGTAAACTCTTGCGCATATTTAGGATGTTCTGGTTGTTTGTGCTCAGGACTTGAATCATGGGTTTCATGATGATGTTCTGGCTCACTTTGAAAATTATGAAGACCATATTCATATGAATCATGCTCGTAAGGTGGATGGTCATCACTAGAAGCTAGCAGGACATCCTCAATTATGTTTGTTTTTACTTCATCTTGGCAGAACTTAATATGTTTTTCCACTTTTGCCGGTAATGTTGGGGATGTAAGGCATTTTGTTTTCTACAAAAAAAAATATTTTTAATTTGAATCTAGATAGAAATAACATATAATTAATATTTTTGATGAAGATTGAGAAAATCTACAATTTCCTCTATGAGACATGTTCCAATATGTATAATTTTCCCATCCATCAAAATTTTATATAATTATCAAAATCTCTAGCATCACGAGTTGTGATTCGTGATGAATATTTGTCACGTTGAGTGCTCCAACAAACTATATGGTAAGTCTTCATTTAATAATCTCTTCTTTCTCATTTCTCCACAGTTTTATATCTGTTATCAAATATATTACAAAATTCTCGACATGATCATAGTTTTATTTTTTTAGCAGTGAAAGTATGTTTTAATATGCCACACTAATGATTTATAGCTTATAAGTAATAACTGGACCAATTTTTTCTTCGTTTAGTAAAGTTTATGAATTTGCTACTAGATTAATAAATTGACATGAAGGTTATGAAACATTTAATTGATCTTGAACATATGATCGAACAACGAGTTTTCTCCTCGCAAAAACAGTTTCACTTTCATTATCACTGCAATATTATATTAATAGACGCATGCAATATTTTTCTAGTCACAACTGGTTTTCTTTTTTGCAATTATTTTGCACATTTAATTTTTGGATTAAAGACGTCCTTGTCCAAATATTTGCAGATTTTATGCATACAAAAGCAACATTTCATTAACTTTTCACTTTGAACGAACTTTTTGCATAAATTCTATAAAAAATCTCTCAAGAGCATATCATACCTTTCCACCTTGACCGTTGGTGCATGTTAATCCAATCAATATTAAAACTACGCAACTAATTTTCTTCATTTTATCTCTAATAAGTATACAACAATTCACATCAATTTCAAACTCACTATTAAGCCCAATCAACAAGACAGTCAATATATTTATAAGAAATTTTACCTATAGTTGCCAAAAGAAAGAAGAGGGATAGCTGATTAAAAATATACTGTCTAGTTAAACCAGTTGCTGGACCAAGCATACAGTACACAAGTACACAAATAAAATACAAGATACCATTCGAATGACATTAGAAAACTGCACAAGAGGCGAATTTTTACTATAAATATCGCCAAAAGAATGAAATAAACGCAATAACGCCAAACAAAATACGGATGGCCAATAAAACGTGCATTTACATTCTTATACTATCATGCTTTGAACCTGTAGTGGAGTAATCAAGATCATTAACAGGTTACGTCTTCATTAACTAAAATGCAGTATCACACCTCAACATGTTCGTATACGATGAATATAAATCAATTAACGTAATAATTAAATTGGTGAGCATATTAATCACTAATTAATTTAATCTGCAAACCAGTTAAATTCGGAACTAATTAAACATCATCCTATTGAGTGCCGTAGGCTTTCAAGGAATCGCGTTTTTTAGTTTTTTAGGCTTTTTATTAAGTGTCTCCTGAAAATAATTTTTAAAGTGGAAAATCAATTCATAATTTAAAACGGTATTGTATTTCAAAAAATTCAAATCGCTGCTCCGACTTTGCGCTTGAATGATTTGCCCCGCGCTGCAGAAATTTAGTCCCAGTGAACTTTTTAAAAAGGCAAAATCTCAGAAAAGTTAAATAATAAATTAAAAGTGTTAATCGCTTTAAATTCACAGTTTTTAATCAAAAGGTAATTAAGAAAACACCCACGCAATCAAATAATGTAAAGGTTCAGTGAATTGAAGTGAGATACTTGTTCTTAAAATTGTGAAAAAGTTTCACGTTTCTTCTACTGAAAATATGAATGCCGCATGAATATTCTTATATTCTCAGTGAGTTTGATTAAAGATTGATAAAGAAAGTCGAAAAATCCATTGCATAAGTGCCGTTGCTAAAATTATTGATTTTTTAAAAGAGAGGTTAGGAAATTCCGAGAAACATAATTTAAATCGATGATTCACTGCAAAATACTAGCAAACACTTGAAAACTATGAATGAAAATGCGAAAAACTATAATCCGAACAATAAACAACTTAAGCTAACAATAAAGTGTACTCCTTATCAGGGTTGGTATTTTTACGATTTCTATTGTTTTCGTTGAGTGTCCATAAGAAATTGTGAAATCATCATAGGCTAAGTGTTGGAGATAAAAATGGAACCAAGTGTTTGCTCGTTTGCTTTAACATTTCTTTTCTTGGAAGTGCTTGTGAAAGACGAGCCCCCAGAAAGGAAAAGAAAATTCTTTAGTGAAAAATGAGTGGGCGGTGAATGCTTCTTCGAAAATGTTGTTGTGAAAATTCGGAGATTGCGCGGGAGAATGTATAGATCAAATTTCTAGTTTTTACAATGTTTATAAGTAAATCAGTGGTTGGCATTAATTACATAACCTTCAAGCAGAGTATTAAGTTCAATTAAAAATATTTTTGCTTGTCTCGTCGCAAATCAATTAATAATTCAAGTGAATTACAATCAGTTCAACTATCAGGAAAAACGTTCGTTCAAGCAGAAAATATTCTTAAATATTTTTAGCAAAACATTTCAACCTTCAGTCAATGTTTATAAAACAAAACTAGTTTCGTCCCGTAATTTTCTTAAAATAATTATAAGTAAGGTTCAAAAGATTATCTTATCTGTAGTTATTCAGAAAGAAGCTCTTTCTTTTTCCCTAATTATCTCTAAAAGTGTAATTACTGATAACAAAAAATTTATAACTATTTTAGCTGATAAAACTTCAGTTGAAAAATTTACCACAGAACTTCATTTAGTTTTCGAATGTGAAAAAAAAACTCGTCATCAGCTGATAAAACACAAACAAAAAAATTTAATTTGTAAACTTGTAAATACCACCAGCTCTAACTGTGTATTGTTGAATTGTATTGAAAAATCGATACAATGTGACTTGTATCACAAGAATTGATGCGAAGACTTTCAACAAAATGTAATTAGCGTGTTTGCATGACAGCATCAAACTCGAGACAAGAAACAGTCAACGAATTGATTTGTTTGTGTTATATATTTGAATCTTTGACTTTAATACACTAGATAAAATTTACTATGAACTGAGTGTTGAAGTACTTTTTATACTAAATCTTGTAAAGCTCAAATGTTCAAATTATAGAAATACCGTTCAATTACATAATAATGACTTTATGAATAATAATTTCAAAGTTTCATTCAACTTTCCACACAAATACTTTATTTGATTTTCTCCATTCTTTTAATGAGTAGAAACTTCAATAAAATGAAAAAATGGCAATATAACTTTGAAAAAAATTTTATGAGAATGCTATAAATCTCGTCATTTCTGGGTTTTTAAAAGAATAACTCCAAAATTTCATACAAAAATTTTCATGGTAAATAATTTTTGGCGAAGAGAACCAAATTTTAAAAAGCTTACTCAATAAAAGCATTGACCTTGATTCTCTCTCGATCCAACTATTAAATGTATTTTGCACATTTTCGTACATTTCTTACTTTCTTTGTGAAATTTTATGAAACTGTGAATGTTAGAGGATTTGTTAAAGAACTTATTAGTTCAAAAAGCTTTAAATTATAAATGAAGCAACATTGTACTCAAAACCTTGTCGTATTTATTTTCTGTGTTGCGGGTATTGCCAGACTATTCACTATCAGTCTTGCCACTAATACCAGCTCTGAGCAACATAGAATATTGTTATATTTCATACTGTTGGGTTTATTTTTAAAACTACCAAGCGGTGAGAGAGCGCCGTCGAAAATAATTGCTGCTCAGTTGGCTCGCCACAATCGTGCTGATCACATCCACTTCGTCGTTAAGTTCCTCTGTGGAGAAATTTTTCCACGCAAACACTGAGCAAAAGGTATTAAAGTGCTAAAGGGTTCTGTAACGCGATCCTAGAGCTAAAATGATGGTTCTTACACGATAAGATTCAGTGAAAAGTGCTAGAGAATTGAATTGCGACCTACTTTTTCTATTTTTCGATATAATTTCGGGCGAAAGCAGAGCACAAGAAAATTTTCTTGCTTATGTAATGCGTGAAAAAATAAATCATTTTTGAGGAAAAATCGAACTGTGATATAATAACAAAAGCTTGAAAATTAACAAGTACAAAGCAAAAGCTTGAAAGTGCCCAAAAGTGGTTGAAAGTAAATTGAAGTGCAAGCAAAGTTTTGAATTGCAAAATTATTTTTAGTAAAAGACTAAAAAAGTCAATGAAAGTCCGGCTTGTAGTGGAAAATTCCACACCAAGTCTTTTTTATTTGACGGAATCTCCAAACATTCACTATTGATTTATTGACCCGGTGGCTTCCACCCTCAATTGAATAGCCAAGTGACGTAGCACTCAGATTAGAGTGTTGCAATGAACGTATATTTCAGTATAAGTACTAATTTGTAGTGTATTTTGTGAAAGGAATTCCTCTCATATGGTTTGCGTAATGTTTGAAAGCCGAATGAGGTCATTGATATTTTAATTTGCGCGACTGTTTGTGCCTTGATTGAATAATTTTTATGGTTTGTAGTTTTTATTTCGGGGAAATTACGTAACTTTTGTGATTTTAAAAAAGTTGGATGCAGGTCTAGGAATTTTTGCATGGAATTAATATTTAAAGTGTTCTTTAGAAAACCTCTCAAGAAGTTAGAAGTTTTTGTTCCTTGATTTCAAATATTTTCTGCAAATTTCCAAAACCAGTAATTATAAATTAAGATTTAAATTACGGGAAATAAATTTATTGTAAAATGATTAATGCAACAACCAGCAATTTTTATTGTTTTTCAACATTTTTTTACATTTGCACACGAACCCCAATTTTGGCTACTTTTTTTAATTAAAAAAACGAGAAGTTAGAAGAGAAACCTGAAAAAAGTCTTAATAAAGGTTAATTAACATATATTTACGAATAGAGCTCTTCTAGGAATTTAATATCCATTAATTACGAATTCTGAGTTATAATGGAGTTCTGTTTGTAAACCCTTTCTCATAATTAACTTCACTAGTTTTATTGGACATTTTAGAAGCGCGATATGGAGTTTAATTGGGCAGTAAACCAATTTTAAGTGTGCAAATATCTAGTATTTCGATAACAGATCGATATCTGCATTATAATCGAAATTTCACTGATATTGCTTCATTGCGTTTTCTCGTTTATTTTGTTATCAGTCGCAGACAAGAGCATCACGTGCACTTTTATGTTTTCTATCAAAGTTCGTCGCAATACAACGAAATTAATTGCTTCCATATAAATAGTGATAACAGACTGTTTTCTGTTTGTTTAATTGCTATCTAAATAAAACGGTCATATGCTAATTAAACTGAATTTGGGTACTAGCTCGGCCTTTATATTTCTTTGTGTAAGATGCTAATGCGATATTAAATTGTTTGCCAACATTTTAATTTATTGAATCACACGTTGAATCAGAATTACCTTAAAAATCTTTATCTTATCTCAATTATTATTGCCGTTTTTAATCAATAACCAATTTTGCTGACATAGTTATGGACAAGCCTTCGTATTCTTTGAAAAAATTAAAAATTGAACGCCACAATATTTTATCAGCAGTTTGAAATTTTAATTTAATAATTAAAAAAACTAAAATATTGGAGCGTCACACTTAAATATACCGAATGACATGACGTAAATTGTTTTTGTGATAAATACCATTCATAAGTTCATAAAACAAAACACTAGATTACAATTGAGATTAGAATGAAATCATTTTTTTTCAAAATGATAAAAATCTGAGTTTTTTTTGACAAAACAGTCAATTAAATTTTAGATTTGCCTAAAAGAAATATAAACAAAAAATAGTGCATCGATTAAGCTCTTAATTAGATCCAGATGCAATGATTGGTGCAAACTAGCAATGCTAACATGAAGTGATATAAAAGTACGGTAGACTTTGAGCAAAGAAAGCTGGCCTGAAATATTCAATGAATGTGTAGATTGTTGAATAAATATTGAAGCTTTAGTAACTAGCTCGCATATCAACCCATAATTGCTCGAAATATTGTGCTTCTTTGTAAATATGAATTCGCTAACTGACAAGGTGAAGAAGATCAAAAAACCAAGAATATTTGGAGTTTCAGTAGAAAGAGTGAAATCATAGAATTCCGCGATTTACACTTGATCACATGTTGCCTCTTTTGTAGTATCAAAGTGTTTGTTTGGGAATAACCATAAAAACCGGTAATTTGCGGTTCCTACTTTTTAACTTTGATTCTCGGGGTTTCATTTATCAAATTTTTTTTTAAAGCTTTGAAGTAAATGATGCGAAACTCATTATTTATGAAAATGAACCGAATAGCATTGTACAATGATGTAAAAGCTAAAACACAAATGCACAGTCCAATAAATAGTTAAAATTCAATAAAATTGTATTGTGGTGTGTCAGAAATAAGTGCATTAAAGTTTCAATTGAATGAGTGTGACATAAAAGATAGATTTACATCATATTTTGAGATATTTTGCAAAACATATTCAAAATCTTAAAATATTTAGTAGACTTCAATAAATCAAAGTATTCCAACTCAAAATTCCAATGAATATTTGTTGTTTGTGTTTTAGACGCTGATAAACATTTCTCACAAGTTCGCAAATTTTGTTAAAAATAGATCCATACAAAAAACAAACAATATAGCTATGTTTCTGGCGAAAATTATAAATTTACAAGCGTCACTGCTTAGTATTCTGGCAGAAATTGGACCAAAACCAAAATGTGCGATCTGATTTGATGAAAGGAGAAATTTGCAAATTTTCAAGAACTTTGCTGACGTTGACTTCAATTTAGTTCAAATTTTTCAAATATTTCCCGTTGAATGTATTATTTCATCGAAATTATGAATGATTTGGTATTACCGGATAATTATAAATTTCTAAAATATGAGTTTGCACAATTTTCATTTTATTGCATATATAATATAATTGTTGTCGTGGGGATATTCTGAAATTACTGTTATCAAATCAATGTGTTAATGCGAGACAAACGATAATAATAAGCAATTAATCAATCATGTATTAATCATGTCATAAATAAATTAATTAGCTGCTTCAATTATAATATCAGCAAACATTTTTTCTTACAATTTGTTTGTAGCAGTGAATAATAATTGAATGATCTCGCAAAAATTCAATGGCAAGAGAAAAAAAACTTCACTGATCTCGAACTTTTCTCTAAAATATTTTTAATTAATCCAAATTTTCCTTTACTTCTCCAGTATTAGGCCTTCAAAATGCATAGGGCGAGAACAGCGTTCAACATTCTGTCGGGTGCCGGCCAGAAAAACTTTGGTTCCTGGCTCATCCGAAATCAGCAGTCAATCGTAAGTAAAATTTTATTATTAACCGCATCTTATTTTAAACTAGTCCATTTAAAAAGACATTACTTAAAATGGTACCAATAAGTAAAAGCTAATCAATTTAAGGAACCTGCAAAAATACCAATAAGTTTGTGGTCTGCACAAAAATTTGGAAACTAGAACAAGGTGAATCACGACGTGCCTTTTGATACTTTTTTGTTATTTTCTTTTCAAAAAACCGAGTTCTTGAGTTGAGAGAGCATTGAAAGAGATTCTCTCCAAATTTGTTTTTAAAGTTGAGAAAGAGTAGCGACTTTCAAGTTTCCAACTCTGTTTGCATTTGGTTGTAATCAGCTTGTTTGTGTGCATAATGCACATAACAAATATTGCACCGTGCTCCCCGAGTTTTCTTTCTATGCAACTTTCTAGGTCACTTTTTCTTTTTGTTATCTTCTATATTTTTCTATTTGTTGATTTGTTGATGTTTGGTTGTCGTGCAAAATCTTTTGATTGAAAAGCAAGCAACCTGACATGTTGTATTGGAACTGTGCCAGAAAAAACATGTGATACGGTTTAATTAGTTTCTAATGAATTGTTGGATTGATTGATTTTTCTTCTATAAAAAAAAGAAAGAAATTGAAAGTTTGTCTCAAAATTTGAATAGTTGCTGTTGAAGTATTTTAGAATAGAATATTTATTTTAAATTGTCCTTAAATTCTATAACTTAAAATTAACATTTTTTTGTGATTTTATTAATTAAATATTTTTACCATTTTTCCACCTAATTTACAGTTAAAACCAGAGCTTTTGGCTGCCTCCTCTGTGAAACACTATAACTCTACAGTAGCTGAGCCTTTCTTAAATGGATCCACCGCTGGGTATGTTGAAGAGATGTACAACTCTTGGCTGAGGGATCCAGCATCAGTTCATGCAGTGAGTAATATCCATATACAATGTAACAGAAGATGTATAAATAGATGTTCTTATGAATTATGCAAATAAAATGCTAATATCGATTATGAATTAATTTCAATGTCAAGGTTGCTCAATTGACTAGCTTGAAGTAAAGTTGAGATTTTGAATGAAAATATTTTGAAATAAATTTGCACTTTTTACTTCTCCGCAAAAAGCGGATAAGTATTGTTTTCGTCCCAGCATTTTCAGGGTTTTTCAACCTTATCTGATTTTTCCTGACTTCCCCGTACACAAATCTCAAAAATATCCAGTATTTTTTTTGTCGGTATTGAGTTGAAGAAAATTTCTGTAGAAACAAATTTTGAAAATTTTTAACTCCTGACCCGTGCAATGCGAAAAACTAAGGGCCGGATGTCCGGTGGAATTTCCGGTGTATTACTGTAAACGCTCGATCTGACCTCCCACCGAACCGATTCCCAATAAATATTTGATTTTTGATGCCAATCGACTTTTTTTTTGAGTCAAAGTATCTTTCTTCCCATCGTGCACCTGATATTTTTGGTGATGATGACTCCACCGGGTAGTTCACCAGAACCACTTCCGTGACGCAAAGTCGGGGTTTTCATACAAAAAAAACTTTTATTTCGAAAAACTAGAGATACAGCTGTGGTTTTTTCATAAAAAATGCGGAAGATGATAAATTAAGTCAGGAATTGCATCGATTTTTGGTCCATTACCAGATAGGAGTCATCTAAGGGTCATCTGGTGGTACCAGACAACATTTTTTTGAAAAAGTCTTAGAATCTCATGATTCGTCCAGAAAATTTGAAAAATTGAGTTTTTGGAGGATCAGTCTGGTACCGCTTACTCTCAGCTCCAGAACTCGAGAACAACTAGAGATTCAACATCGGTCTCTTCAGAAAAAATGTTTGAAATTATAAGTTCTGTCAAGAATTGCATGTTTGTTCCACTACCTGCTGGAAGTCATCTGGGGGTACCAGACGATTTTTAGAACGACTAGAGATAGCACATCGAAACAATTTTAAATGAAAACACCATTCCATGCTAGCGGAGAAGTCCTGCTCAGCTCACAAGCTGCACAACTAGTTTGTTTTGAATTTGGGCTTTTGAGTTTTATTGATATTTTAAAGATTCTTGGTTCAAAATTTTCATAGATATTTAGCATTTTTATTACATAAAATTTTTAAAATTAGTTTTTCAATAATGGAACTATAATATTAATCCCTTCAAATCATATTTTAGTCCTGGGACGCCTATTTCCGTAACAACTCATACTCCGCTCCACCATCATTGGCGCCAGTGCCCCGAAACCACATGTCCGCCTCACAGTACCTTGGATCATCTCTGCCAGGAGCTGGAAATGCCAATCACATGTCTGGGCGCGTAGATGATAAACTTATCGACGATCATTTGGCCGTGCAAGCCATCATCAGAAGTTACCAGGTAAATGGGGAAGGTTCCAATAATTTTCAATTTGGCCTTCAATGTATTTTTGGGAGCGCGAAAAGCTGGAAATAGTTTTTATTAGTTAAAATGGATAGCCAGCCATCGTAAAGTTTATTTAGAGCATTTGTTGCATTTTCAATGTGCAGCCAACAGGAATAGTTGAATGATTAGTTGATAAGTGGGCTACCCTACACATACCTTATCTCCACACAACACTACCCATGGAATTAATTCAAAATGTCCCTAATTCATTAATTAATGTTCAAAGCATGATAATCCATTTTCTTAACCATCCAGACTTCGGGAATTTGATTTATCAAGGATCCAGCTGATTTTGGGTGGTTGTTTTATTTTTATCCAGTTATCTTCTTTATTTAATTTTTCCCTGCCTTCAAGGTCCTTCTGCCTTTTTAACCAATATTTATATATTTTCCTAGACTTGGTATAATGATTTACTTGGATTTTAATTCGGTTCGTGATAATTTTGAATACAACAAAATTATCAAAAACCTGCAAAAATAATATTCTAAATTATTGAAATTTTCCTAAATGTGTATTCCCCGTTGTAATTTTAACTGGAATGACAATTTCATCTCATCGCTAGCCGAATCCTCATAAAGAATTTGTATTTGTGGAATGTTCTGTTTCATTATTTAGTTATTTCTAAGTGACAATGTACGACTTTTTAATTATAAGTTATTGAACATTTAATTTTCACATCCATAATTACAAATTCTTGAAAAGGGTTCGATGTTCAATGTTATAAAAACAATAGTTAGACCAAAAATGTTGACTTTGGACAACTTGTGTATTAAACGAATAAACTAGAACCTTAAAATTTATACAATTTGATAGAAAATTTATAGTAGCAATGTGTAGTCTAAAAAATTAATTCAATTTGGTATTTAGTCTCGCGGTCACTTGATGGCCGATTTAGATCCGTTGCGCATTCTTAATTCAGAAGTGCAAGTGGGACCCGACGGAGTTCCACGCCGTGCCAACGAAAAAGTCACCAGACATTATATGCAATTCGGTAAATGTTTTAACTTTTTATTTTATGATTTCAAGATTATTGACGAGAGGTGCGGATACACTAACATTTTTAATAGATAAAAGTTATTTTAGTAGCTTAAAATTATGTTAGTGTACCTACTGTAACCTGCAAAGAATAATCTTGTTTGATTTTTATGCTTTTCTTTTACGAGAAATGGAAGCAGTTACGTGTCTTGCATAAATTATTAAGATTCGGAAGAAAACAGAAGGTCGTACCTTACGTTTTTTTGAGCAGTTCATTTTCAAATCATACTTTTTCCCCATTAGATCTTTTTTGTTTGTTCCTTTGGGTTTTGTTTGGTTTTAATTTTAATAAAGTATCTTTTTTGTTGGATTTTTAACTTGTGGACACTATTAACAAATTAACAAATACTGGACGAGCTATCAAAGTTTTCCATAGATTAGTTGACACTACTTAATACTTTTATTGTTCAAGGTGTTTTATGGGAGGTGAAGGTAGTGATTTTAGGATTATTCTAAAAAACTTATTATTTATCATCATCTACCTTAAAATACCTTGACTATACAATTTAGACATTAATGCTGGGCTTGGTTGGGTTTCTCTAACATTATTTAATTCTAATCTACAAAAATAACATCAGTAGATTAAGGCTTGAACTAATTCCATAACTATATCTTAGACCTATTAGACAATTTTAAACCTCAGTCTGTTAGCTATAGCTTAACGTGTTGCGCTAGCCTACGGGCAGCAAGTGATTGTTGTCTTTATTAAACCGTCTGTAAATAAACCTAAACCCTAGATTCGGGGCCATCATATCGCCAAACTCGATCCACTTGGGATAAACAGTGCCGACTTGGACGATAAAACGCCTCCAGAACTATTGTATACGCACTACCGTTTCGGTGAGTAACTTATGCTTCTAAGTGTAATTTGTATTCCTTTGCATCTTGAGCGCGTCTAGAGAAGATGAAATTTTAAGAGACTGATTTATCGGCTAGAGAATACCTATTGACCTTCTATTAATTTTGGAATAGTTTTTAAACTAATTTTCTTGAGCTTTATTAACATTTATTTAATTTACCTGAATTTACCTAAGTTAGTGATATAGCGTTTGGAAGCAATTTTTGTTTGGTTTCAAGGACCCTTTCAATATCTTACAAAACTTTTAATTAAATTTTCAGTAAACTTTTAAGGTGTTCTGGCCAAGTTTTAACAGTTTTCGGCCTCAGTTTTCTTCTTATGGTCTCAGATTTACCAATCATTTTATTATAATTTCCTTCAAACCCCTACTATTTCCTTTAAAAATCTAGAAAAATTTCCAACCTTCTGAAAAAGCCTGTAAATACTCATTAATCATCAAAATGTTTTTATGTCTTATCATCATATCCTCTCTATTTATTTTAACTTGCTTTACTCTTAAACTTTATACTTATTTTATTTTTTACCAAAACTTTATTTAATCTATACTAAAAACTGAAAACCAATGAAACTCGCATCAAACCTCAAAGATAGGTCAAAGATGCCGAAACATACGACCGCACAAGATTTAATGGGAATTGGAGTATTGAGTAAGGATTTGTTCACCTAGTAAGAAGTGCCCTTCATTTCTTTGAACCAATTGTCGTTTGTGCCATTCTTGTAAATAATTGAAGCAATCAAATGATATTGCTTGTGTATTTGCGTATTCTATTCCCAGAAAAAACCAAAGCATTGGCAAATGACCTGTTGACCTGTAAACTGTAAATAGTTTGTTTTTATTTTGCTTTTTTGTTTATAGTTTTCCTTTAACATAGTTTCATTTTTGTTTTTTGCTTTTTTGTCGTTTTTGAAAAGAATTTAAGTTATTCTTCAAGATTGTTGAATAAAAGTTCTCTAAAAAGAATATTTTTAGCAGTCTAGTTTTTAATGGAAAAGCGAATTGAACTGTACAGCGAATTTTGAAATAAGTTTTATGAGTTTTTATCATATTCTAATAATTTGGGGCTTTTGGTACTGAGAAAAGTATTTTATTTGGTTGCAAGGAAAATTATGGTTTTTTGAACTTAAACCTTTCTTTATACTTTCTAAAATAATACTCTCTCAGTATTCAAAGTTTAATCATTCACTGTAAAATTTTATAATTTAAAAATCATGTTCGTGCCTTGATGCTCCGAAATTCAATATGTTATGCAAGTTGACATGTTCTGTAAATCCTTATCCTTTCCGCAAAGAATTTATTGATTAATTTCCTTCCCTCAACCATCTAATCACTCAAAAAGATGAAAGTGACATGGAGCGACAATTCAAGCTGCCAAGTACCACCTTCATCGGAGGCAAAGAAAAGTTCTTGCCACTTAGGGAAATCCTCGGTCGTTTGGAAAACGCTTACTGCAATAAAATTGGAGTTGAGTTTATGTTCATTAACTCTTTGGAGCAGTGCAATTGGATCCGAGAGAGATTTGAGACACCAAACGCAATCAACTACTCAAATGAAGAGAAGAGATTGATTCTAGCTCGTTTGACCAGAGCTCATGGGTGAGTAAAATATATTTTAGTTGTTGAAAATACTAGATCTAATATTTCCTCTGATATATTTTAGTTTCGAAGCTTTCTTGGCAAAGAAATTCTCATCTGAAAAGAGATTCGGACTTGAAGGATGTGAGATTTTGATTCCAGCTATGAAAGAGTGCATTGATGTTTCCACTAAATTGGGAACTGAGTCGATCATCATGGGAATGCCTCATCGAGGTCGTTTGAACGTTTTGGCTAACGTTTGCCGTAAACCACTCAACCAGATCTTTTCTCAGTTTGCTGGGCTTGAAGCCGCTGATGATGTGAGAATTCATTTATATATTCAGTTGAAGTATAATAATTTATTGACACATTTTAGGGTTCCGGTGATGTGAAATATCATTTGGGAACATACATTGAGAGATTAAACCGCGTCACAAACAAGAACATTAGACTGGCCGTAGTTGCCAATCCATCTCATTTAGAAGCTTGTGACCCTGTCGTCCAAGGAAAGACTCGTGCTGAGCAATTCTATCGCGGAGACGGTGAAGGTAAAAAAGTTATGTCCATCATGTTGCACGGAGATGCTGCTTTCTGCGGACAAGGAGTTGTCTTTGAGACCATGCATTTGTCAGACTTGCCCGATTACACAACTCACGGAACCATCCACATTGTTGCCAACAACCAGATTGGATTTACTACTGATCCACGTCACTCACGCTCATCTCCTTATTGTACTGATGTTGCTCGTGTTGTGAATGCTCCCATCTTCCACGTGAATGGAGATGATCCAGAGAGTGTGATGCATGTTTGCAAGGTTGCTGCTGAATGGAGAGCCACTTTCCACAAGGATGTTATTATTGATATTGTCAGCTATCGTCGCAATGGACACAATGAGATAGATGAGCCAATGTTCACTCAACCCCTTATGTACACAAGAATTAAGCAAACAAAACCAGTTTTGGAAATTTATTCCAATCAGCTGACATCACAGGGAGTTGTTACTGAAGATGAAGTAAAGAGTGTTAAGGACAAATATGAGAAGATTTGCGAAGAAGCTTTTGAGGCTGCTAAGAGTGAGACTCACATTAAGTACAAGGATTGGTTAGATTCTCCATGGTCTGGATTCTTCGAAGGAAAAGATCCATTGAAGGTAATATTAATAATTTTTCAGTATCCACTTCAACTAATATCTTTAATTTTAGGTCTCTCCAACTGGAGTTATTGAAGAAACTCTCGTTCACATTGGAAACCGTTTCTCTTTGCCACCACCGAACGCCGCCGAATTTATGATCCACAAAGGATTAATGCGCGTGTTAGCCGCTCGTAAAGAAATGGTCGACAATCGTACTGTCGATTGGGCTTTGGGAGAAGCTATGGCTTTCGGATCTCTGTTGAAGGAAGGAATTCACGTTCGTTTGTCCGGTCAGGATGTTGAGCGTGGAACTTTCTCTCATCGCCATCACGTTCTGCATCATCAAACTGTAGACAAAGCAACTTATCGCCCACTTTGTCATTTATACCCCGATCAAGCCCCTTACACCGTTTGCAACAGTTCTCTGTCCGAATACGGAGTACTTGGATTTGAGCTGGGTTACTCGATGACCAACCCAAATGCTTTAGTATGCTGGGAAGCTCAATTTGGTGACTTTAACAACACTGCTCAGTGTATTGTGGATCAATTTGTCAGCTCCGGTCAAGCCAAATGGGTTAGACAAAGTGGATTAGTGATGTTACAGCCTCACGGTATGGAAGGAATGGGCCCAGAGCATTCTTCCGCCAGATTAGAGAGATTCTTGCAGATGTCTTCTGATGATCCAGACTACTTCCCACCAGAGTCCGATGAGTTCTCCATCCGTCAGTTACATGATATTAACTGGATTGTGGCCAACTGCTCCACCCCAGCTAACTATTTCCACATTTTGAGGAGACAAATTGCGATGCCCTTCAGGAAGCCACTTATTTTGATGACTCCCAAGAGTTTGCTTAGACATCCAGAAGCCAGAAGCTCATTCGATGAAATGTGCGAAGGAACAGATTTCTTGCGGTAAGATTTATTTTTACATATTTTGCAAAAAATGGGTTTTATATCAATTTTTCAAACAGTGTCATCCCTGATTCCGGCCCAGCTGCTTCCAACGCCAGCTCTGTTAAGAAGATCATCTTCTGTTCTGGACGTGTGTATTACGACCTGACAAAGGCACGTCGTGAGCGCAAATTGGAAGATAACATCGCAATCGCAAGAGTGGAACAGGTTTGATTGATATTATTTTCATCTTGAAGAAACCGACATTTCAATAACCAACCATCTTTGTTTTAGATCTCCCCCTTCCCCTACGATTTGGTGAAGAGTGAGTGCGCCAAGTACCCTAATGCAAACGTGTGCTGGGCTCAAGAAGAACACAAGAACCAAGGAGCCTGGAATTATATTTCTCCTCGATTCCACACGAGTTTGAACCAAAGCCGCGATGTCAGGTAATTTAACCCATTTCCTTACAAACAGACCCTCCTCTATCAAAAATCAAATCTGTTGCTGTCATTTAAACCCCGAAAAAAATCTCACGCCACCAATCCTCCAAAAAAACCACCCTTAAAATCCAAAATCACCAAAAATATGACTGTCGCTCAGTCTTTGGATGGATTATTATTATTTTTAGCCTTTTAGAATTTATTATTATTATTTTATGAATTTTTAGAAATTGTATTTGAGTTTTACCCCAAAAATCCCTTTTGTCTTGATTTATTTGAATTATGGTTTTTGTTACTTTGTGAGACTATTGGAAGCTGCCGCTCAAATTGTTTGGATAATAGAGTAGATGGCACCTGCTGTCTTAAGCTGCAAAATAACCCTTTTTGAGGAACCATTTGAAAACGAATTTTATGGAGTCTTGATGACAGATTTGGCTGGTTTGGTGAATGTTGTAAATTTTTATGTAGTTGATTTGATGGATATTTTACAGTAATTTTAGTTTCATTTAGTTGATAATTAAAAACTGTTGAATATCCAACAGACCAATTAAAAAATCTCCAACACAGTCGAACCTCAAAATTAGTAGAACTTGCAATATTATTTATAAATTTAAATGAAAATGAATCAAAATTTAAAATACAAAATTACCATAGAATGGGTCGCTCAAGCTTTTAAACTTCCCACAAATGTATCCTTTAATTAATTAAACCACCTTTTGTTGATTTGTGTCGTAAAGGACGAGAAAACTCCTCAAAAACCGTCCTTTGTCATGTTTTATAGTATTTTTTCTCAGTTTTTTATTTCGTTTGAATCAGTTTGGTTGTAACGTAACGCACGCACACTTTTTTTTCTGGATTGATTTCTTTAAGATTTTTATATTGTTCAAACATTTTACTCGACACACTTTCCAAAAATAGCCAGTTGCTTAAAAATTGGTTTAAATTGAAGTTTTTTTTTTTAAAACATTAAAAATTACATAAAATGACATAAAGACATGTTTAAGTTGCTTTTGTTGTACAACCCGTGTTATATTAAGCGAATAAATGAAACACGAGAAAGCTCCCCAAACACACAATTTTTCCGTTTGCAGCGAGGAAAATGGCGTGCCAGCGACGACAGCCTCTCCACTAACACCGGTCGCTAAGATTTCTGACTCTAAGCCACATAATCAATCAGAGCAATCAAATAAAACGTGGTGGCAGCGGTTATTTGATGCCCCTTCGTCGCCGAATAAGAACACTAATGATTTACTGAATAATAAAAATATTAACAGACAAACCACAACAGCATCACTCGGTGTGATCAAGTCTAGCAAAGTGCAGCGTGTGGACTTTAATGTCCCTGCAGATGGTGGTGCTAGCCGTTCTAAGAGCTTGAAACAGGCGACCAGACCGATTAGGTGAGGCGCAGGATCTTTCGAGCGGAGCTTTTTCTTCGTAGATATCAGTATCAAGCGACTGAAAAATGATTAAGCAAAAATATTTACCATTTGTTGACGAGTTGCATTTGTTACGCATTTATTGTGTTTATATTTTTTACTTTATTTTTTTTTCTTTGGCATTTTTGAATAATCATTTACTTTTTTTGTTTTTTTGCGGTGGGAGGGGAATGCAAATGTTGTTGAGATTTTGTTTAGTTTATACGGTATTAGAAAACATTCAGTAGAATCCTTATGTTTGAATTGATACTTAAAGATTTGTGTGTTCAAAATATGTTTTCAAAAGATTCGTGAAGTTTTACTCGCGATTTAGAGTAGAATTTTTTTTCTACTCGTTTTCTAACTTTATTTACGGTTTCACATAAATTTAACTTCGTTACTGCTTTTAAAGATAGTATTTTTTACAATATGTTAAAAACAACAAAAAATACACATCATTCCTCCCCCACCCCTTTTATTTTCAAAATTGTTTTTTATTTTATGTTTATCATTTTCATTTAGCTGAATCAAAAGATCTCGTAGCTCATTATATGTTTATAATTTTAATATATCGAACTTATCTAAACTACATGCAATTTCAAACATTATAGTCACATAAATTAAATCTATCAATTTTAATCATGAATATTCAGGAAAACCGGAAAAATCTAACCATAATTCCATAATTACCAAAGTATTCTATAGTTTCCAACACAACTATTGGTTTTTATGGTTTAACATTTTTCATGATATTTTTTCGAACCAAATTGAATATTCAAGCTTTTCATTTATTATTGTGTTATAATTTTAATAATTTCATGTTTTTTGTTGCAATTACTAAAAACAGCAAAATTGGCGAACAACTAAATTTTTTGGTCGCATCAACAAACTACAAGGGATTATAATTTTCTGATGACTTTAATGAACGACTTTTCAATAATTAATTAGAAATTTACAAATTATTTATGAAAAATTGAACAAATAATTTAAATTGGTAATACTATTTATTTGATTCACAAACTCCTTAAATTAAATCGTTAATGGGATAAATTACTTCGGTTAATGTCTTTCAATGATATAATTTTAACAATGATCAACTTAACATGAATCTTAATACACTTTCATACTTTTACACTACATTTATAAACATAGATTAAATGGAACTTAATATTAATTGCATCCAAAAGTATTTTATAAATATATTATATATATATTGAAAGTGATTTAGAATAGCTGATCTAGAATACCAAAAAAAAAATTTTAAAATGAATTGTAAATAGTAGTTTGCGAACTGGTTTGATCCAAATTTAATTGAAACTACGTCAATTTAGCAGTTTCCATTAAATATTGAAAATAATTTGAATTTGAATATTGATAGATCCTGCTAATAAGTGCCTTCAAAACTCATTTTTTATCGTGAAATTGTAGCCAGTTCGCTTGACTTACTAATAATTATCGAGTTTGTGCATTTTTGCTACTTGTTATTTTATGAATGTTGTTGACAGTTTTCTCTGAAAATTCTAATTTTGAAGGTCAGGAAATGGAAATAATGTTTGTTGCAGTTTTCATTAGAAAATATTAACCAAAGATTTCTCTTTCCCGATCTTCTGTGTTTCGTATTTCCTATGAATATTTTTCGTTTGTTTTGACTTTATTTCAGCCTATAGTTTAAAAGCCATTAACTCAAACGGACTCGAACGCCACGCAGTCTGGCTTTTTGTCTGTCTTTATTTCAAACCTTAACCCACTCTTGTACAATGTTTATCATATATCAGTAAACCAAAATAATAATCTTGAATCATATTAGTAAAAAATTCATTTCCATTAACCTTAAAAAACATTTACATGAATTACATGTGATTTAAAATGTGTTTAAAACTAATGTTTCTATCTTTTGCGCCCCATTTTAGCTACATCGGCCGTCCCTGCGCAGCTTCTACCGCTACTGGCTCCAAGGCGCAACACATCAAGGAGTTAAACAAACTTTTGAACGACGCCATGGAGTTGTAAATTTTTTGTGAAACGCGGCGATTTGAATTTTTATCGCACCGGACTTTCTTCTGATTTTTTGAGCCGATGATTTTTATCAAGTTTACTAAAAAAAACAAAATATATATCGATTTAATTTTATTAATTTATTTAATTAATTTTGTAGCTGTTAAGTTAAAAGTAAACATATTGAAAAATAAACCAATTTTTAATTTGATTCACAAGAGTGATTTGCGAACAAGTCATTTATTGTTTTACGCAATAATTCTTAAAGAATCTTAATTTATATTTGTTTTTGAGTGGTTTTAAGGTTGAATTATTACAGGTGGCGATCGACTTTCAAGTCTAATATACTAACACATACAAATAAATAAAGATTTGCCATCACGAATATTAATTTAAAGTGACGTCATCTTTGAAATAATAGTATTGTGTAAGTTACCGAGACTCGAGAACTTTATTTTGTTCTATTCAACCTTGACTCCGTATGACTCTGAAGAGAAGAAACTGTAGAAGATACTGTAAATCGCAGCTTTGGCACTGTGAAAAACTTTAGAAAATTTAGACTTTTTTTAATACATTAAGAAGTTGTTGAAACATTGTTGAAGCTAATTTGATTATTTTTAGATAAATTAGGATTTTTAGTGAATCCTGTAGGATAGGTGCTACTTTAAATAAAAAGTACTATCATTGACCATCAACTCGTTTTAAATTTTAGTGTAATATTTCATCATTGCTGAATGAGCGATATTTTTTGCAAAGAATATTAGAATTTAAAGAGCAAAATTGCAGTATTTTTACTAAGCAAATCACAAAAAATATGAAGATAATTACAAAATTTTATAAACCTCACAAAAATCTTATGTACAACGTGGTAAAAATCAACTTATTTTTTGTCTCATGAAAACCTAAACTATTGAATTAATGTATTTTTGACTTAATAACTTGATATGAAATATGTGAAATATGTGAAATAAAATCGACTTGGTTTAAAAATATCATCGGAACAGTTTTTTTTGTTTAAAAATTATTATTTGTAAAATTCTCTTTTATCTATAATATTGAAAAATTGTGTATGTTATTAAAACATTAATTTGTGAAAAATAGCACAAAATTCTTACGAAAATGCAGTTTTTGCAAAATTGTTGTTAATGAGCACGATATTCGAAAAACAGAGCACCAATCATTAGAATAAAACTTAAATCGGGTAAAAATAAACTATTGAAACCATTGTAAAATCACCTGAATACTGTGAATGCATGTTTCTCTTAATATAATTAAATTACAAAAAAAAAAACATATGGTACATGAATTTACATTGACCATAAATGATAAAATAAACTATAACAATAAATTAAAACATGCATTTTTAAATGAAAATTTTTGAAAGAGATATATGCAACAATATTATATTAGCTACGAATTCATTGACAAGTCAATCGAATGAAGAATCATTGATAACAACAAGGAGTAAGCTGAGGTTCTACAAGAGCAATTGTCAACCCCTAACTAAAAACATATCTTATGAGATTGGCGCCAAAATATTTATGCGCAATATCTGATTATTGCGTGATTATGATTTTTTGTTGTTGACAGATGTCAAATTAAGTTTGTTTTGCTCAAGGGGTTAAACATTATAAATTTTTCAACAATTTTCTGAAAATATAATTAATTAACCAGCTGTTGTTCTACTCCCAAAAAATCAATTAGGGAATATAGACTTCATTAACATCTAAAAATAAAGTGGTATGGTCAAAAATGGCTTTTGTTAGATTGTGTTTAAAGAACAAAAATTTGAGTTTTGAGAATCACGCTTTAAGAAGAATAGTAAGCTCTCGGAATACGAATTTTATCAAATACAGCTTTAATTACAACGTTTATAGCAGAGTAAGTAAATATCAAGTTATATCAAACTGTTTAAAGTCGAAAAGATTTAATTAAGAGATCAGCTTAATAACCTCGAATAAAATCTGTCTGGATCTCATCTATCATCTTTAAAATACCGAATTTAACTAATAGTTCTCATTGTTTGTGTTTCAGACCTAACTCATTGCTCCATCCTCTGATTTTATTCGGGGTTATATAAGCGCAAATCAGGTCAAGGCCAAATTCCATTGAATAAATATGGGAAGAACTTATAGAGAGCGTTCAAAAAATCGCCAAGTCACTGATAAAAACCAAACAATAAATGGACAAATCGATATTGTGAATTTATGCAAGTTCTTATCAGTAAAAGGCTGGAAGAATGAATCACAACTAAAAGTTGCAAAGTTTAGTGAATTTGGCCGAGGATTATACTCGAAAGTGGTTGTACGTGCTGACGATGTTCTGTTAGAGCTGCCTATCGATGCCCTAATTTCGAACCAGACGCTAGAGAATGATTCAGAGTTTCTCTATATATTTGATGAGGAGAAGTTTGAAGGAGCTAAATCAGAAATAATATTCCAGTGCCTTTTAGCTCTATATTTATGTCATCAGAAGCTTAAAGAAGAATCAGAATGGAAAGCTTATATCAATTCACTGCCAGAAAATTTCAGTCATCCTTATTTTTGCAATAAATTGGAACTACAATATCTACCTGATTACATTTTAGAGAAGATTGTTGAACAGAATGGGTTAATCAAAATTCAATACCAAAAACTTATGGCGTTACTACGTGTAGATCTTGGAATTAGTTTGGATTTATTCAAGTGGGCTTTTTTTGTCTGCAACTCGAGGTCAGTTTACATCAAAGGGAAGATGTTGGAGCCATTAATTTCTGAAAATCACTTCCGAGAGATCACAAAAGATTTACCAAACATGGCTTTAGCTCCATTTTTAGATTTCTTCAATCACTCAGATGAAGTTAAGGTTACCTCGCAATTATCTCATTCTGAATCTGCTATCCAGAAAAATGCTGAGAAAATTAAAACTGGTTTAGTTCAACTCACCTATCAAGTCTACACGCAACAACAATTCAACAAGGGCCAGCAGATATTTATCAATTATGGAGCTTTAAACAACACCAAACTTCTCATAGAGTACGGATTCTTTATATCTGACCATAAAAGTGACTTCCTGGAATTTTCCTTGAGCGATATAAACAGCTACATAAAATCCCACTTGGAGCTACGATTATTGCTGATTCCTCGTCACAAATATAAGTTCATCCAAGACCATGATCTAGATAATCAACTCTACATTGATCTTGTCGATGGTGTTAGCCACAACTTCCAAGCCATTCTTGCGATGCTCCTTATTCAGGAAAACCTCTACAATCTCACTGAAGTAGCTTTTGGTGACGCCATTCAATTCACTGGTATCCAAAAATATGCAGTTGCAATTATCGAAAAAAGAAGAAGCGAATACGAAACTTTTGTGAAGGGACTCAAGCAGCTGGAAAGTTTGAGTGAAAGTGGAAAAGTTTGTCTTGCTCACTTCCAAGGATGCATTCAGTTTATTGGAAAAGTTTTGGACTTCATAAAAACTTTAAATGAAGAAATTTTGTAAATTTCTTCAATTTTGTTATTTTGTTTCTTTTAGTTTTGAAATTATTCTGAAAAACTTGTTGAGCTAATAAAATAACATTAAATACCTTGAAAAATTTATGGATTTTTAATTGTTTAAATATTTAGTTACAGGATTCTTTTTAACCTTTGTATGAAATTTTTTGAAATAAAAATCTAAAATTGTCATTAAAATTATATACATTAATTATAATTCAGAAATCCTTTAAATTTGTTCCAGGCATTATCAACAAAAGCTCAATCGAATGAAAATAAAAATAAAAGTCAGCAGCCAAAGCTACACAATGTTTTACATGATAAATCACCACTTGGCACAAATATCTTGAGCAATATTTTTGTCAAGAAAACGAAGAAATCAGGTAAATGGTTAACTATATGGTGAGCAGACTTTTTGAAGTTGTTTGCATTGTTATAATTTTCACCCTTCCACCTCCTGAATCTCTTGTATTCAGTTTATGTACTCATTGTTTTAAAATTTAATACTTAATTAATGACTCGCAAGAAAACTCCACATTTATAGTTTTAAGAGGTGCAATTTCGTTAGGATAGTAATTAAGTGTTTCATCAACTTTTTTTTCTAGATATATATTTTATTAATAATTTGTTGTTTTTGTTTGTGGCTGACACTTGACTCGAATTCTAACTAATCAAATACCTTCAACTGAAAATCAACCCATTCACCTTTTTGAGTCATGATCATAGAAGAAATACTTTGCTTGTCATTTGATAAATTAAAAAAATCAATTAAATATTTGCTTCATTCTTTTTCTTAATTATGCCTTGCATTCAAATTCTCACAATATCAAAACTGAAAAATGTCAAAAAGGTCATTGGCCACTGCAAGAACAGCAAATACGATATTGTTTCCATCCAGGCGGCTCCTCTGTTGGTGGAGAGTCGATAGGTAACATCAATGCTCCTGATGTGACCTCCACAGATATGCTGAAAGCGATGATGGCGTACATCTGGCCAAAAGATGATGCTTTCATCAGGAAAAGGTATTTATCATATTTTTTGTTGTAAAATGCCAATTAACGCAATAATAAAATGAGAAAATTTACAGAGTGATGCTCTCGCTTGGTCTTCTTGGAGGGGCGAAAGTACTGAACGTTTGTGTGCCATTTTTATTCAAAGGTGCAATAGACAGTTTAAACGTACTATCCTTCAACTCAGCTCCTGAGACTGCTTTAGCAGTTACTACATCTCTTCTTCTAGGATGTAAGTTCATCATGACAAAAAATGATTTGTTTGTTTTTAATCAATAAAATTTAAGACGGCATTGCTCGAGCTGGTGCTGCTGCCTTTAACGAGTTGCGAAACGCGGTTTTTGCTCACGTAGCTCAACATTCAATAAGGAAAATTGCCACCAACACCTTTATGCATCTTCATAAGCTTGATCTTGCTTTCCACCTCAACAAACAGACTGGTGCACTTTCAAAAACAATTGATCGAGGATCAAGAGGGATCAATTTTGTGCTCACTGCTATGGTCTTCAATGTGGTTCCTACTATTTTTGAATTGGCGCTTGTTAGTAGCATCTTGGGTATAAATGTGAGTCACTACTTAATCTAATGTTTACTTGATCCTTGTAATTTCCAAATCATTTCTCCTCTCAATAGTGCGGCTTAGCGTACGCTGGCATCTCAATGGGCTGTGTTGGAATTTACGCTGCATACACCTTAGCTGTAACACAATGGCGAACTAAGTATAGAGTCCACATGAATCAAGCTGAAAACGAAGCTGGCAATAAAGCCATCGACTCTCTTATCAATTACGAAACTGTTAAATATTTTAACAATGAGCGCTATGAAGCAGCCCGATATGACAACGTACTGAAAAAGTACGAAGCTGCTAGTTTAAAAACAAGCTCTAGTTTGGCTTACTTGAATTTTGGTCAAAGTGCTATTTTTAGCGTAGCTTTGAGTGCAATTATGGTGATGGCAGCCAATGATATAGCGCAAGGAACTTTGACAGTTGGTGATCTTGTGATGGTCAATGGACTTTTATTTCAGTTGTCTATACCTCTTGGATTTTTAGGAAGTGTGTATCGAGAAGTAAGACAAGCTTTACTCGACATGAGGACACTTTTTACACTACTGAGTGTTGAGACAATGATACAGAATAAAATAAATGCACCATATTTGGCAGTTGATCGACATAACGCAAATATTGAATTCAAAGATGTAAGTTTTCAGTATGAAAATGGCAAAAATATTTTCGATAAACTGAGCTTCCAAATTCCGGCAGGGAAAAAAATCGCTTTTGTTGGAGGATCGGGATCAGGTGAGGTTAATTAAATTTGAATTGTCTTCTTAAAGTAAAACATGTTGATATAAAAAACAGGAAAATCTACGATGGTTCGCCTAATTTTCCGATTCTTCGAACCTACAAACGGAGAGATTTTCATTGCTGGTCAGAACATCAAAGAAGTTGATTTGGAAAGTTTACGAAAATCAATAGCGATCGTTCCACAAGACTCTGTGCTCTTCCATGACACCATACGACACAACATTCACTATGGAGACTTGAGTAAAACCCAAGATGATTTAGAAAAGGCAGCGTCAATGGCTGAACTTCATGATTCGATCAGCTCATGGCCTAAAGGTTTGTTTTTTATGATCTAAAAATAGATAAAATATTTCAATTTCAATTTTCAAGGTTATGACACACAAGTGGGCGAACGAGGTTTAAAGCTTTCTGGTGGAGAGAAGCAAAGGGTTGCTATTGCTCGAGCGATTTTGAAAAATACACCAATTTTAGTGTTTGATGAAGCAACCAGCAGTTTAGACTCGATCACAGAGCACGTGAGTTTTCTATAATGATTTTTCTATGAATACTTTAATACTAATTATATGACAATTAAAGCACATTCTACAAGCTTTATCGCGAGCTACTGAAGGTAGAACGAGCATTTGTATAGCTCATCGATTGTCTACTGTGATGGATGCAGATGAGATTTTGGTGCTAGAAAATGGAAGAATTGGAGAAAGAGGAACGCATGATGAGCTTTTGCAGAAAAAAGGACTTTATAGTAAATTGTGGAATACACAAAATGGATTATAAAATAAGTTTTATTAGATAAGGTTAAAATTTAAAACAGAAAAAATATTTTTTTTTATCATTTCCTGAAATAAATCCAAATGTTAGATAGATCAAAATCTTTATTTATTTATCTGATGTCTCTTTATCATACAGAAGTTATATTTTTAATCTCATAATGTAAAAAGTTATTATTTATGTCATATTTAGGACATTGTTAATAAAACTAAAATTCCTCATAACCCGTGTATTTTTTTTCAAATAAATCCAAAATTGTGGATGTACTAAATTGTATCATTGACCTTCAATTTTGTTCGTAGCGTATTTATTTGATATATTTAATATAACGATGGATAGTCGACATATACTTTAATATTGCCATGAAAATTGAGCTTTGGAGTGAATTCAAATTTTCAAAATTGAAGTAATTATGTATGTGCTCATAAAGAATTACTTGATGCCTGTTTCCGTTCTAGACAGAAAATTTAACTTTTATTTGGGCTTGCATTAAGATACGATCAGTTCAGCATTCAAGTTTTTCAGTTATCATATTTATTTTCATTCAGTTTATTTATTCTAGAGCAGACAGAACTAAAAAGTTTTTGTTGTTGAGGAAAATTATTTAAAATAAAAAATCTTGTAAAATGAAATTTTCGATTGTTATTCTGGTGATCTTTGGATTAATTTGGGTTGTTGTGAGTAATTTTTAAGTTAACAATATGTGAGTAGTTTACACAATCATCTTTTATTCATAACAATCAATTAGGCCTCGAAGCCTGCTCAAATGAAGCAAGAGGTTAAAGATCCTATTGTCGATCGACAGAGTGAGTTTTCAACGTTTCTACATCCAAATATCTTGAATCCCAAAATATGGAAATTTTTCATCTTCGTTATCCTTTAGAGCGCGATTTGGAACTTGTTATACCTATTCCTGTTCCAAATTTGTTACCTACCTTACCTAGCATTCCGAACGCTGCAGATGTTGTCATTGGAGTTCACGATATAGCTCGTGATTCTATTTCAAGCATTATTGGAGTAGCCGCCGGTCTATTGCCAGTTGTCAGAATTAGAAACAATTAAATTTATTTAATTGAAATACCACAAATCAATAATAATTAGATATCAGATTAAAATGATAAAATAAACATTTTGGTAAAATAAAGTAAAGTTGTTTTATTTTATACTTGTATCCAGTTAAAGCTTGAAAAAAAAAAACTCAACATAAAATAATAAAAACATAAATAAACTATAGCTTGTAGCTGAGCAGGACTTCTCCGCAAGCCTGGAGTGGTGTTATTTATATAAATTGTTTCTAAAAGACATAACATTTTCTCAAAAAATCGATTTTTCAAATTTTCTACACGAAACACAAGATTCTAGGACTTAAAAAGAAAAGTTGTCTGGTACCACCAGATGATATAAGGTAAGTTTTGACCTACAAAGTGTAAGTACGCCATGACTTTTTCTTCAATTTTGATGTAAGGTAAGTTTTAACTCACAAAGTGTAAGTACAACATGACTTTTTCTTCAATTTTGATGTAAGGTAAGTTTTGACTTACAAAGTGTAAGTACTACATGACTTTTTCTTCAATTTTAATATATGGTAAGATATTTTTGAGATTTGTGTGCAGGTAAATTAGGAAAAATCATATAAGGTTGAAAAACCCTGAAAATGCTGGAACGAAAACAATACATCTCCGTTTTGCGGAGAAGTAATAAAACAATTCCTCTAAATTTTTTGTAAGCATTTATTTTAACTATTTTTCATGTCATCAATTTTTTAATAATAATTGTCATTATTCTTGTCATTATAGGTTTTCTTCTTTAAATTAATTAATTGGTTTATCATACAATCGAATATAAGTTTTTTAATCAATTTTGATGTTTCTTCAAATCTTCAAATCTTCAATGAATGTAAATGTTTTTTTTTTATTAAACTTGTAAGTATTAATTGGTTTTTGCATTTAACAACACGTTTTTTGGTTTTTCTTTGATAATGATAGAATTTTCTTTGATTAATTTAATTAATTAGTTTTTTTGTTAAGGAATTAGAGAAAAATTGGAAAATGAATGAAGAAGAGCTGATTAGAATATAAATTGTCTTTTTTTCAATAGAACGCTGCTGGGTGATGGATGATGCTGGGTATCTATGCAGATTTGTCGAAAATCAAATAGTTTTTCAGTTTGGTTAAAATATAAAGCTTTCTCGATAAGGATTCCAAGGATGCAATAATTCTTGGTAATGCAGCACGTTTGTTGAGGGGTTGGAGAACAAGGAACATAAAACATTGAATTTGTATTAAGTTTTACATTTTAAACTTTTTTTTATAACTTTCTTATGAATCAGACTTTTATTTGTATGTATGTAAATAGCAGTTTTTATGTTATTTTTTTAATATATACTTTCTTGCTTTGGTTTGAATGTTTTTTTGATATAAATGATTTGTAATTATACTTGTTTTTATTAATTCTTTAGGTTTATTTCGCTATCGGATTTCTTTGTTACATGTGTAGTGGATCTTACTGTTTATTAAAATTGTCTATATAATATACCATTTAACTTTTTGGGGTTCTTGAAGATATGAAAAATATTTGTTGTTGTTGTTTTTTTTTTAGTTTTGCGAAGCTAAACAGTAAATTCAATCAATTTAAGAAAAACAAAATTAAGGGTAACAAATCAAATGTAACAAATGTAACAAATTCTTTTGCTACGTCAAATAACTGTCTGATTTCAGCAAAAACTCTACATATTTATGGATTGCATAGGTCTTACAAAATTTAATGCTGTTTCGGGAAATATGGGGAATGAACTAAGTTCTCAGTTTAAGTAACAAAAAAAAGTTCTTGTCTTTAGTCACTTTAAAATTAGTTATCTTTTAATATAAAATGTGCGTTATATTTTATTTCTTGGTTTTTTGTTTAATGATTAAAAGAGCTTGCCTCTCAGTTGGATTATGTTTTGTTGATAGTTTGTTTGTCTTCGAGTCGAAGGGGTTTGAGTGGAAAGCCAATGAACGAAGGAGACTGCATGAAAAGCCCAACCAACATGTACAACGAGCTTTGTCATTTATTTGGTTTGATGAGCAATAAATTAGCGATTTCCAAGCATTTTTCATTTAAATTTAGAAAAAAATAATTTACTTTTGCGGTTTTTACATTTTAATTCTGCTGCTTTCAATAAATATGAAACACACAGGGCAGTGATGATTATCGGCAGAGTTTCAATGGATGGATTTTCAATCAGTTAAGTTCAAACTTCTTCAAGTTATTTTTTGAAGATTAGAGATAACTTTCAAACACCATCCGTTGACACCCTCCCTGATTATCCATTAATTGGTTAATTATTCGAAATCCTTAATTGGTAGGAAGTGGAATGCTAGATCGTTCTACCAACACCGATTATTGAAAGATTTCTTGTAAACATCCAAACGGAAACTGAAAATATTCCCGTCGCGATTACCGCACAAAATAGTTATATTGCAGTGGGTGGGGAATGTACATGTAATTGCTGCGTGGCCAGAGCAGGTGGAAAAGATCCGTTGCAGTCCTATTTATTGTCATTTGGGCAGGACCTGTTCCGCCTTGTGGGCCGCGTGAGAAACTGTAGAAAAACAACTTGGAGTACTTTGAGGCACCTTGAGGTACCATGGAGTAAAAATTAAGCGCTAGAAAGAACCTCGTGCCACCTCGGACTACCCTGGCTTTCATATTTCTCTCTGCCGCACCGCCGCGCATCCAGAAAAATTTCTTTAAAACCTATCTATACTCTTTAACGCGTCCTTCCAGCCGGGCGGACTGCCAAATCAAAGTTTATATACAGTTAAACCAAAAATAGTTGCTCACTCTGGGGACAAACAAAAGGATAAAGTTTGTTCAAATATTTGTGGTTTCGCGCGCATTTTGTCAGTTTCTTTGAACACAATTTGATGAACTATTAATTTTTAATTCTTATGTGTAGACGAGTTTGCTTGTGGCAACCACCAGGCGAATACTGGTGGATGCTTGAATTGCTAACAACGTGGCGTAAGCCAGCAACAATGGTATGGATCAATCACCTTCAGCGCCTTCAGAAAAGTGACCTCGCACATCTAACTGAGCGGCCAACTGCAACACTATATGCGCAAGCGAAGGATGCTCAATGAGTTCGGCAGTGGGCAGTGGAGGCTCACAGCGAGGCCTTTGGTGGCGTCCACGAAAACTGCGGTGAAGTCGCATCACCACATCACAAAACACGAACCTTAGGATCAACGTGCGCAGGAAATCATCTCCAAAAAATTGCACGTATGAGGAGTCTAAAATGAACCATAATGAAATCATTTGTATAAAAATAAAATATTTTTAATGTTACCAATAAAGCCAATGCCCTGCTCAATTTCATCCATCCGGCATCGCGTCACTAGTCGGGACGCTTCCGTAACAAATCGGTCAATAATGCTTTGACAACGCTCCCAATGATGAATTGATACGTCACCGACGTTACATATATAACAGACTGCTGTTAGTGGTGAGTGAAGGAATAACGTGAACAGAGAGCCGTGATGGTGAATATCTAAAACAAATTACAAATGAGTATCAAAGCTATAATGTTGATGTAAAAAAATTACTTGTGCCCTGGTAATTTGGCGGTACATCTTGCGGGGACATTAACACCACCAGCGGCTGACCAAAGTATCGAGGGATGTGCTGGAAAACAAACGAATTGTCGGAGTCGATGATTATGAATAGGGGGCGTCGAGTGAAGGGATACAAGTCGCCTGGGTAGAGGCAGTGTGGCTCCTTGTATGTGGATGATTTGCCGCGTAACGACACACCGCTTTCGGTGCCATCTCGTTTGCTACTTGTGGCTAAGCCTCCCAGCTCGTAACCGTCTAAACAAAAGAAATTTTATATATAAGCTCAAGTACATAGATATTAAAGTTGATTATATGTAAAATATTTGATAAACAAATCCTCACAATCTTGCGGGTGTGGATTCGAAGAGAAGTTTCCGTCTGCTGAAATGTAGAGCAAAAGTGCCCCACCAGGTGGTAGTTCTCTAAACCCACTCGAAAGAAACACCAACAGCTGACTCAAGGATGGTTTGTAGAGCAAGTATTTATGGGGATTATCACGCATTCTTCTGTCTCCATTCTCTATGTAGCCTTTTGATCCTGGAACACCATATGGAGGCATTCTGCTCGCTGCAGGACTAGCATCGTGCGGACCCATTGCGTGTGGATGAGCTAAGCTATGAACAGAGTCCTGTGGCTCTCTTTCCAGCGTTTGCAGCATCCTTAAATCAGAAAAAACGATTAAAATGTTTTTCTAAGAACATAATTAAAAAAACTTACCTAAACATATCCATAGTAAGCTCGGAAAATTTGGCCTGCTCTAACGCGGACCCAACTATCAGTATTTCTTGTAAGCTCAGCGTCATCTGCGGTGACCGTTCGCAGGGCGGTGTCGTCAGTGGTGAGAGCCTGGAACAACCACTAAATACATTAAAACGCGTGGAGATGACCGGTCCGAAAATAAACACGTTTGGCCCGTGCTTTCGAGTCGAGAGAATGGAGGTGATGCCTTGGAAGGCATGGATGAAGTTAAACCGTAGTGACATATGTTTGCATTCAAACTGACGAGCTTTTTAATTGAAAGCTCGTCCTCCCAAAAAGCTCTTCGCACACACACTTATTTCAAATCAGTGTTAAGATATGGTTAATGTTATTATGTATTGGAAATAGAAGATAAATATGAAAGATGAAGGATAAAAAGGTTTAAATGTTGATATAGAATCATGAAAGGTACCTTGCAACTTAAATAACATATGCAAGTTTAAGCTATAATAATTTTAATTTATACTGTATACCCAATAAAATGTACTTTCATAATAATGTAATTGTTAGTTGGATGTATTTTTGGCGAGATTAGGTGTACCTATTTGTTTTGGTTGCAAGGAATGATAAAAGGAGTGTAAAAGAACGATATGAGTTGTGAAATAGTTGATGATTTGATGAATCTGTTGATATGTAATTTATTGCTTTGAACGGGCCAATTTTTTGTATAAAACTTAAAATAATGTTTCAAGTCATAATTTCTTAAAAAAGTATATACTTATTTGATATCAATCAAAATAATTTTTCAATAAAATATTTTAATAATACAAACCTACAGTAATTTTACAACAATAACGATACAAAATGATACAAAAACAACGCAAATTTGAATTTTGAAAGCTAAAAAGTATACTTTTTTAAATACTTTACATGGAAAAGTGTACTTTTCAGGCAAACACAAATTGGTGAGCACACTGCCGGACAGTTGCAAATATTAATTTTAACCTTAAATACAAAATCACGGGTTTAAAATAGAAAGAAAAATTTGCGTTGTTTAGGATTAAGGAAATTTATACAATTCACCTTTTAATGCACAATTGCAGGTAAAATAAGAAATACTCCAATTGGATGAACATTAAAATATTAGAATTTTCAATTAAAGCATAAACGAGCCAATTTCACAAAATTAATAAAATCAACAAAACTTCTTAGTAAAATGTGTGTGTATATTTAAAATTTTTTTAGAATGTGTTTATGTGTCACGTTTTGTAGTGTTTTTATTTGGTTTGTGGTGTTTATTGAATAATAGTAAAATATATAGTATAACATAGTATAAGTTTGAAAATGGAAAGCTGAATAAATTTTGTAAAAAGCTTTTGGTCAAATTGAAACAATAAATTTGACTGAAAAGTGAAAGGAAAGTTTTTGTTGTTGTTTAAACTGCAAGCTAGAGGATGTTCATTAATGATGTTTAAATTTGTGAGACATGCATTCCCATTCTATAAATTTATACTTTTTTTAAATAACCAAGATTCAAGTTGGAAAACTCCAGCAATATCTTAACGCAACACCATCAATGATAATCCTCCTTCATGATTTTCTTTCACTTTCGTTTAGAGCACAACATTCTGTTTTTGATTAGGCAAAATAAAAATGTCTCGTGTATTTTTGTAAAGTGTAATTTTCATTCAAGTAACTTCGACACAATGTCCAAAAATCAAAATTAAATGCTTCAAAAAAGGCATCATCAAAATATGCTGGAAATGCGGGGCCAAATCATCAAATAGTTCCAAGGAAATAGGGAGGGACAGTGTCCAATCAAAATATTTTTAGTGGTTTCGAGCATATTTGGGCTGTTCAACATAAACATTAAAATCGTATGCTGAGTATGTCAAACAGGTAAATCATAAAACAAAATGGAAAGCACGGGCCTACAACTACTAAACTGAATGAAACATCTAGATATTTGATTCAAAAAGTGGAAATCATAAGTTTTTGGCAAAAAGATAAAACGGTCTGTGCGGCCAAGCACTCTAACCTGTGTGACAGAATAATAGGGTTGGAGTCCGCATGCAAAACTGCTACTGCTGCTTCCGCCTTGATGAACCCTTTAATCTCTTCTAGCACTAGTGTCCATTCCAGAGCATCTTCAGGTTCATATCTAAAATATTGAGATAGGTTAGGTATTTTGTAAAATTCATAATTTCTGACTGGTTGATAGATATTGTAGTTCTAGTATATTGAAAGTTTAATCCTCAAATAGTTGAGCATTTTAGTTGACTTGAACATTGATTTTTGAAAGATTTTTAGGTCTAAATCAAAGAGAGAATCCTTAAAATTTCTTTGACTTAGCCCGTAACTATCATAGCTCTCCCTCTCATCCCACCCACTCACGTAGACGTATAATCTTGTATCTGCCGTTCGAGCTCAATCACCAGTTCACGTACCAGCTTCATCTTCTTGAGCAGCAAACATACCACAATGAATCTGGCGTAGTAGCGTAGCTTTTTCACCATCAGGTCGGGCCGATCCTCTTTGCAGGCACGAGAGTAATACGACCGGCCTCGTATCGCGGCATAAAATGCATACGCCTCGTTCAGGTAATTTGTCTCACTAGTACGTAAACTAAAAATAAAAGAGATGGTTTCATTTTCGCGCCAAATTTTTATAAGTTATAGAGCTAAATTAGCGCCAAAACTTTAACTTGAATGATTTTCTTAGCCATCAAAATACCATACTCACTAATAATGATAATACAATTGTCCAATTTTACTAGCTATTTCGCCGATTTGCCAACGCTTGAGTCCATACTTGGAGTCTAGCACTAGGCGGTGCTGCTGCTGAAACTTCCACAGCTTTGTATACACGTCAAATGTGCGACCAAAGTAGTTTTGCCATTGCCGATGGCCATACTGGGGCAGGTCGCGCAAACCATTAAACAGCTGCTTGGACTTTTCCAGCAAATGACAAAACTCCAGAACAATTTTCCTATCCAGTTCCTCAGTAGACGCCATTATCACCATTGCCGTACAAATAGTTGCCGTACAAGAAGAGATGTGTGTGCTGTCTTTACCTTAATGGTTTAATTGTATCACATCGTTTGCTCGCTCCACCATAATGATCAGACCAGTTGAGTGCTTTGTTTGACTTTAATTAAGAGTTTACGATGCAACGAGAGTATCTGCAATTAAAAGGACATAAAATGCGGTCAGGTGGAATAATGATTGATTTTTTAGAAGCTAAATATAAATCGCTGAGAGATGGCAGATATCGCTGTGCTTGATATTCGTACGGGTCAAGCCTTTCTAATTAGATTTCATCATATTATAATTCTAATTTATTATTAAAGTCCTGATGTGAAAATATTTTCAAAATTTGTTGACCAACGAATTAGAGTCAGTTAACGCGTCTATTGGTCAATATTTATTCATGCGGAACAGTTTAGTCTATTTTATTCAATCGAAGCGAATAAAGTGTTGTTTTCTTTTCACCAAATTTCTGGTTTACATTGCAATACGCAACTATGCTACATCCATGACCTTCTTATAACAACTATGAAGAACTGTAGAAAAAGTGGGAACTATATTCGACAAAAGTATGAAATCTTTTTTTTCTTTTTTGGCACCACTTTAATAACAATATAATTGCTACAATGTTTGAATGTTGGATAAGTTTGGATGTGGTACTTAAGGAAATGGTTGTAAGAAAATACTTTTCTTTGGGCAGCTGGAAGAGTTTGAACTAGAAATAGCTTGCGATAATTTATTGATGTAGTTTTATTGTTTTTTTGGAACGGGCATGAGTTTTAAGGATTTCTTGAATTTCTTTTGTGAGTTTGAAGGTAGATTGTAGAAGTTGAGAACAAAAATATTATATTTGTGGACATATATTTGAAATCATTTTATTTTAAATATTATATAAAAGCTTTAATATATATTGATTTACTGACTCTTTATAGAGACCGTATTGTTTAACTGGATTAAATATGTATTTAAATACATTCTTAAGGTTCTTAACGAAATTGCATGAAAAACATTGATTTTTCGACGGATTACCATGCATGCAATTATTTAAATTGGGTTGAGAGGACTTTAGTTATTATGTTTTCTGCTTGGAAATATTAAATTAATACATATTGACATCAAGAAGTTTTGTTAAAGCGGTTGTAATAAAAAATCACTGAAAGTTTTTGAACTTTCAACTTCTTACCATTTTATGTTTTTTAAAAATAGTGAAATTGAGTTTGAAAAGACAAATTTTAAATAAGAAAATTTGGAAAAAAATTTATAGAAAAAATCTATTTCATTTAAATTTCAGTCAATTTATTGAAATTTACTGAAAGTTTAGTGAAACCGTATTGTTTAACTGGATTAAATATGTATTTAAATACATTCTTAAGGTTCTTAACGAAATTGCATGAAAAACATTGATTTTTCGACGGATTACCATGCATGCAATTATTTAAATTGGGTTGAGAGGACTTTAGTTATTATGTTTTCTGCTTTTAAATATTAAATTAATACATATTGACATCAAGAAGTTTTGTTAAGATATATTTTTTTGGAAATTGATTTACTTTAAATGAAGTTTTAAAGCAATAAAGATTCACACAAGATGCTGACCAATAGATGAATAGTATTTAACTTCTTTAAAAAATTTGAAGCCCTTCCGATACAATAAAATCACCATAAAATATGAATCGTTGCAAACAACAAGACATATTCTGAAAATGCCAGCAATCAATTTGATACCACTCCACTGTCAGATCACGGACCATGCATAAAATTGCCTTAAATTCTCGCTTTACATCATTGCAGAGCATTTAAAATTAATAATTCATGGCACCACAGCACAACAGCACGTATTTATGATCATTTTTGCGCTGTTTTCACCAGTAAGTTGGCCAATTTCTGTGGAATTTGTAGGAAAATTTGTTTCAAATTCGTGGAAAATCAGGATGCAAGGAAAATGTGCAATGTCTTCAATGAAAATGTTTTACATGTCTTTGAGCGCACACTACTACACCGCGTTTTATACACACTATGGTGCTATTCTACGAAATCTATCGTACAAATGTATCGTGGAAATCATATAGCAAAATTATTGATTTCCATTTTTCAAACATAATGGACGGAAAAATCTCTTCTGGTCTGTTTTCCAAACTAATTGCATTATACTCACATGAAGTTGCCATAATGTTTCCTAATACTGGTCAATTGTTGACCAAAGGTAGTCAGGTAGTTGAAACTAATCCTTATTTGTATAATAATGAGTATTTGATATTTTTCTTTAAATTATTATTAGTCACCACATCACAGAGTATTTTTTAAACTTTAATCTATTAAACTTCTAGATTTCTTAGCAAAATTGTCTTAATGATTTCTCGAGATCGTTTAATTACTGAATTATTTGCGGGGGATTGCACTAAGATTATGATTTCGATAATTTTCTAATAATTTCGAAGGAATGATGAAACTTGAGGAAAATCACTGGATCAGCATTTTTTTTTCTGGTTAAAGTTGTAAAAATACTACATTTACATCAATTTGCTCCACATAATCCTTTCCGAGTGGACTGTCAGTATTCCTTATTTTGCATACAATAAATATTCGAGCACAACTGGAGCCACCACTTTTTCACTTTTCCTATTCGGGCTACTCGGGCTACTGTAAACGGGGGGTTAAGGCATTAATCTAACCAACTAACGTACGTTATGTGCAATTTGATGCCACACTTGTCCACTAATTGTGGCATTTTAAAGCCTCACAAGTCTTTCTAGCTGAGTAACTGAACAGGAAAAAATAATACTGAAAAAAACATTATGGCGTCGATTTGCTGGAAAAGCAGCACTGTGTGTCACAAACACTTCAAGCGCCCCCGAAAAAAACGGCACAGGCAGGCGAGCGAAAAACTCCTTGCTTCTTATGTATCCACTTGCACTCGCGTAATCCTCAGTTGTCTGAAGGCAAAATAAGCCCACCACCAGCAGCTACACGCTGGTCCACTATGCGTCGAGATGCGTTGCACTTTTGATTGAAAAGAATTAAAAATTAAAATAACCAATGTGCTCTGGCCCAGCTTTAAGTGAAACACATTTTACACCACAATTTTCCCGTTTGACAGACGATGCGCGGATATTGGTGAGGCAGTGCGGCTGTGAGGGTGCATCAGATGGAAAAACTACCCCTATAAATTTACACATTTTCAATTCCATTCACTAATACCTTAAGAGAAAGTCCTTATTGGAGTGAATCAGGAGTTTTAGAGGGTGCTGAATGAGTTTGCGACGGTGTAGCAGGTTGGGTAACAAAATGCGTAACAAATATTTCTTAATGGAGTAACAAAGTAATATAATCTTTTTTTAACGTGAAAATGTGTTTGAAAAGGAATTTTTACACGGTTTATACAATTTCTTCATCAGATGCTCGAAGTTGTTACATTTTTAAGTATTTTTTTTTAATTTGATATTTCCAACATATTTATTGTAACAAAATAATCAGCAAAGCATCCCTTGCAACGCGCCAACCTTGCCTGGAAAACATTTGCCTGGAAGCTGGAAAAACTACCCCTTTAAATATTTTCACTATGATCACTCACACCATTATCTTCAATAAAACACATTTTACAACCACAACCACTTTCATTGTAGTAAGTTTTTTATTCACCCTCGCAGGTTTTTCGGTTTAAAATAAATTATTATTTTGCTGTTATATTTTATTAAATTTCCTACACCTTTTGTTAATATAAAATTTTTGGTTTTGTTCTTTTTGGTGTTCCAAAGCGGTGGTTTATAAGTGGAGTACTTTTGGATTTATGATTTTGCCGAAAACTTGCACAAATATTGCTTTTTTTAAATTGGAGGAAAATTGCTTCCGTTTATTGCTAGTTTTTATTCGCAAACTCAGAATGGTTTTTGGTTGAAAACTTAACTTTCAAGGGCACTCTTTTTTCTTGCTGTGTAGTGACATGTTTATTTGAAATTAAAATAACGTCTGCATACTTTTAATTATAGAAATTATGGCACAGTACCTACATGTGCGGTCGTTTTTATACATTATTTTTGTTGCTTCTCGGCTTCTCGCATAATTACAATAAAAAATGCCATTAATTAATCGTAGCATAATTATAACTATTGCATACATTAAACATGAAACATTATAAGGATACGTACAGCATAAGTATGATTTAACGTTTTATGAATGAACTGTTTGTTGGTCGACTGTGGAGTTTGGAAATATTATGGAAAATTATTCAGCTTTTGTGTTCAATTGATCGTTGAGTGGTTCAGGACTATTGATTTGACTTGAAAATTGTTTATGATAAGTATCGAGCTCCAGTATCAAATATTGCGTTGAATGTAATAATGCTTCTACACTTCATGAATTATGTATTGGTATTGAAACTAATTGAAATCTGGTCAAGTAAAAAGTCTCAGAAGTAATTTTAAGTTAAATAACCTTTTGTAATTTCTAATGGAAATTATAACATATTTTGGTAGAGTTTTCTTACTTATGTGGTATTTATATAGTTTATAACATTTTAAAAAAGATTTTATTTTCAAAAAGCTCACATATTTTATTCAATCTTTAAACTCTAACATCAACATCAACTTGATTAATAGCATTCAACATAACTTTTGCAGTGTCCAAGACTTGCGACGAATTTAATTCAGATACAGCATTGACACCTCCACTGAATGGACATTGCCTGGTTTCTCTTCGAAGATCAGATCCCTGTGCCTCAGTTGTGGCTTGAGGTGCTCGAATAACTACATTATTCGTGTCACCTGATCGTGAAATTACTGCTGTAAGCTGTTCAATAATAACAATCTTAAAGGATTTACATTTTTGCAGTTTTAATACGTTTTTACCACTAATCCAAGTATAGACATTATTAAAGCGCAGATCAAATAAGCTCTCATATTTTATATTTCTATGAAACACTGAAGAAGAGATTTTTTAAAAGTTCTGAAACTTCACAATAAACTGTCCAGTTTTTTCAACAACTGGGCAACTTTATAGTAAAAACTGAAGATTTTATGATAAAACTTGCAAATTATTTTTGTTTGTTAGGTTTGTTTTTGGTAATTTTTCGATTGACCTCCACAAAAATAATGTCCAACACATTTTGTATTAAATTCTGTTGACCGTAACTGATTAAAATCGATTCTAAAAAACACTCGAGTTTAAATATAATAGGGCACATTAAAAACAATAAGTAGAGCAATTCAATGAAAAATAATATTTTACTATTTTTGATTTTGATGTCATATCCTTAATAAATGAAATTTGAATTTTTGCCATGCATTTTTTGTCTCACATAAAGTTAAAACTATAATTAATTTTGAAATTAGTTTGGAGGAAAAATAATTGGATTTATTTGCTGGATCCCAGGAGCTGGTGCACCAACTGCTCCTGGAATGGTAATAAATCCTTGTGTTGGAGCAGCTTGATTTGCTTGAATCACTGGGGCTGCATTTGTTGATGTGTTAGCTGGAACTAAAGTTTGGGTCGGAGAATTTCCATTCAAAATTGCTGCGAGTGAACCATTTTGTTGCTGGTTCAACGTTGGTGGCGTTCCGGAAGGAGGAGAACTGCCTGGAGGAACTCCTAAAGGTGGCTGACTTCCCATGGGCATTGGTGGGGCTTGCCGTTCTATAAATTTTGATAATATTACATCATCGATACAAATTATACATTGTTGGTTTCTATATACTCACTAATTATTCTAATCAATCTTGGTAGATCTTCTGGAATAGCTACATCATCATCATTTCCTGCTCCAGTGGGTTTTGCTTGCAATCCAAAAATTACCTATAACAAAGACATTAAACCAGACTTCCTCTCCAGATGTTTTAAACTGTGCCCATGATTACCAAGCCAAAAATCAGTCCAACCATCCAAAAAGTCACTGACGAGTTCATACTTTATATTTAATAAGCTATATTTAAAATATTTAAGTTGCAGGTGAACTCTAGGATAGCAATCTATTTTTACCTCCAACTAATCCCGCTCAGCAAACTCGAATGCCTCTAGTTTTTAACATTTAACACCATTTATTTTGCGCTCGATAATTTGTCTAAACATCACCATTAATCAATTGTTGGAAAAATTTTGGTGGACGTAAAAAGTGTGACATGTTCACTTAACGGAAATGTGGTTTTTGCCATCAGATAATAGTTTAATAATGAAAGCAATTTTGCAATAATCAAATGGGTGTTTGGACAACTTTTGCGCAAATATTTCATTAAGTGGATTGCTTACATTGGCTTTGTTATTGTTTTTTTTCTCTCTTTTTTAAAACATGCCATTGGGAAATTTTTAAATAATCGATGAAGGTTACTTGTGAATTGATGTTACAGTACCTACAATTTACTATAATATTCAACGAGAGAAAAATAAACTAGTTTATCATGCAATTTAAAAATCAAAGTAATAATTAATTTGTAAACTTTCTTCAGATCTTTATTAGTTCACTTTTATCTAGGTATAATTCATCTAGAAAATGTTATATTCTTGTGGTATCACCAAGACGGACTTATTTAAAATAGCGATAGCGTCCTCTTAATCTTGCACTCCTGAAACGTGTAGAGTTGAAGAATGATCTGTTAAAACAGGCCCCTAGAACAGATTCAAGATTAGAGTATGATTAGAAAATGCTAACAATTAATTTTATGGTATTGGTTTGGTCTATTGTATTTGCAATATTATTTAATCAGAACATATTGTTTGTAACTTTGATATTTAGGAATTTTGAATTATAGTTGGGTCCGAAAAAGATTGAATCTCAAATTATTTATTGATCTATGGGAATTTGACTATTTTTCTCAAATTGGGCTATTGTTTTGAAGGGAATCAAGAGCACTTCATGATTAAGGATGGTCAGTATTGTATTTGTGTTAGTTTAATCTGTGGTCGGAATCTCTGACGTCAGTATCTAAAATAATAGAAAACTTGTAATATATTCTTGTAAAGAACTGTTTTAAGTATTTTGGACGTTTCAGATAAAATATTTTGTGCATTGTTTAAGCTCAGAAATTCTTTTGTCTTGTCCAGTCATATGGTATTAATTTGTCGAATAATTTTAAAATGACCTCAAAATTTTTGTTGTATGTCTCTTAAAAGTCAGTACTCTTGATTCGAATGAGCTATTGTTTCCAAATCATCATTTAGGAAAATTTCAGTTGTGTTGATAAAGTTTGAATTGGCATTGGTAAAGCAGATTGTACAGGAACGCCATTTATTGGTAATGCAGATTGTACTGGTAAACTATTAATTGGAAGTGCAGATTGGGTTGCAAATGGTGGCAATTGTAAAGAAGCTGAGGCACCAGCTATTGGTAATGCAGGTTGAACTGAAACCACGGGTAAAATTCCACTGGCTTGGGCTTGTGCTTGAGATAACTGTGCTGTAGCCTGAGAATTTGCAATGTTGACTGGCAAACCAGGAATTGTTGTAGATCCTCCGTATGGTAAGGAGATTTGAGTAGTGTTGACTTTACTGATATATTGATGTAAGTAAGTATTGATAGAGCCATTTTTAAAATGTGTCATGTTGTGCATGTACGTTTTAAAGTATTGTTTGTTTTTGTTTACAAATTGGTTCAAAGCACTTGATATATTTGTTCCTGAAAATCGTTGATTTAAACCTTGAAAATGCCCTATTCCTTGACCAGCTTGTTGCTGAACATTGATGCTATTTCCAATTTGATTTGATGACTTTTTCTGACTCTGAGCTCCTCCACCGAATTGATTTGTATGAGTTGTTTGCCCAAAAGAATTCTGGCTTCCTTGGCTATTTTTTTGAACTTGTTGGCTTGCTCCAAACTGGTTATAATTTGTATTGGTCTTTTGACCAAAAGAATTTTGATTTCCTGGTGATCCAACACCATTTTGATTAATTTTTGGACCGAATTGATTGGGTTGTCCAAAAGAATTCTGGCTTCCTTGGCTATTCTTTTCACCTTGTTGGTTCACATCAAACTGATTATAATTTGTTTTGGTCTTTTGACCAAATGAGTTTTGATTTCCTGGTGCTCCAACACCGTTTTGACCGAATTGATTGGTTTGTCCAAAAGAGTTCTGGCTTCCTTGACCTTTATTTTGACCTTGTTGGTTTGTCCCAAATTGGTTGATATTTGTGTTGCTTTGTTGACCAAAAGAATTTTGATTTCCTGGTGCTCCTACACCGTTTTGATTAATTTTTGGACCGAATTGATTGGGTTGTCCAAAAGAATTCTGGCTTCCTTGACCTTTATTTTGACCTTGTTGGTTTATCCCAAATTGGTTGATATTTGTATTGCTTTGTTGACCAAAAGAGTTTTGATTTGCTTGTATTCCAGTACCAATTTGATTATTATTATTATTTTGACCAAATTGATTGGGTTGTCCAAAAGCATTCTGGTTTCCTTGGCTATTTTTCTGGCCAAATGAGTTTGGTTTGACTTGAGTTCCTCCAAATTGATTGGTATTGGTATTGCCTTGTTGCCCATTATTGATTGTGTTACCGGGTTGTCCTCCTGTATTACTTCCAAAAGAGTTAACGTTTGTATTGCCTTGTTGAACATTTGGAAATTTATTTCCGTTATTATTACCGAACGAGTTCTGGCTTGACTTAGTAGTAGGTACTTGACCATAGGGAAATTGACCACCTGTATTGCTTCCATAGGGAAATTGACCACCTGTATTGCTTCCATAAGGAATTTGACCACCAGTATTACTTCCATAAGGAATTTGACCACCTGTATTGCTTCCATAAGGAAGTTGACTACCAGTATTACTTCCAAAAGGATTGACATTAGTTTTTCCACCGAATGTATTTTTGCTCGATTTTGTGGTTGGTATTTTACCATAGGATATTTGACCATCTGTATTACTTGTATATGAAATTTGGCCACCTGTTGTGCTTTCATCAAACGAGTTTTTGGTTGTTTTTTTTGTCTGCTGTTGACCATTCGAATTTTGATTTGATCGTGTGGTCGGTTGTTGATAAAATGTAGTTTTTGTCGGTTTTTGATAATATGGAGTCTCTGAGCTTTGCTGTTGAGCTTGCGTTGGAAGGCTTGTTGTGCTTTTAGGAGCCTTAGTACTTTTAGAAGTTTTAGGTTTCTCGATTGTAAAAGCAGTCTGAGATTGCGATGTTTGCGCTTGAGTAGTTTGTGTTGTTGATGAATCTGTTTGTTCTTTTTCTTTATCTTTTTTTGGTTTTTCAGTTTCACCACTTTTTTGTTGATCTTTTTTGGACTTTTCTTTTTCTTTTTCTTTCTCTTTATCTTTTTTTGGTGCTTCGGTTGCCACACTTTTTTGTTGTTGCTGAGATGTGGAACCTACAGTGGTCTGAATTTGTGTAGTTGGTGCTTGAGTAGTCTTTGTTGTTGTTGCTTCACTAGCTTTTTTCTCATCCTTATCCTTTTCCTCATCCTTATCCTCTCTTCCATCCCTATCCTTTCTTCCATCCCTATCCTTTCTTTCATCCTTATCTTTACTGTCATCTCTATCCTTTCTGTCATCCCTATCGTTTCTTTCATCATTTCGATGTCCTAATGAATTTAACGAAAAAAATAAACATATGGGGTTTTTTGAAAAACTTTTGTACGAAATACTTGATGAATTGCCGTACAACAAAATTTTATCGTTAAATTATAATTATAATTTTGCAAATTTCCTTTAAAACGTTATACTTTTGAAGATTTGAGGTAACAACTTACTGTCTTGAGGGATTCCATCCAACATCAATCCAGCCTTTTCATCATCGTTCAAGGATTTGACAGATACGGTCATCTAACAGAAACGTTATTGTATTTTCCACTATTTTTAAACATCCTGATTCACTTACAATCATGTAGAAATATCCAAACAAAACCAAGCAAGCTAATAAAAGCTTCATATTAAATATGTGCTTTATTCCTCTCTGGTCTTTAAATGATTTAATTTTAAAGTGTGAAAATTTTTCATTCAATTTATATACTTTCTAGGGTATACTTAAATTTTGAAACGCAAAAATTTTTTCCAAGTTATATTTGATATGAGTTAGCTAATTTATGGTTTGCCCCTACAATTAGTTCCATGGTTTAAGTTAATGAATAGTTACGCAGAATAATTTGAAAAATTTTATAAATCATTGATCCAAATAATACTTCTACATCATTAAATATAATTCAGCGTCATTTTAGGAACCACCAAATAACCAAATAATTCAAGAGTGTACGATTAGTATGTTTTATGTTTTACAACAAAAGAAATGATTCAATTAAATATTTATTAAAGTTTTAATATTAAAGAAAGGTAAGAAACGAAAAATACTATATGACCACAAAACCACCTTATGGGACACTCAATTTACACGCAATTTATTTTGTCTTAAAGCTTATCCCGAGCTAAATTTTTAAAGTACTTATTAACTAAATTATATACTATAGTTGGGGGAATAATAATAACACAGTGCAGTGTGATAATAGCATATAATATATTTAATGTTATCAACAATAAATACCAAACTCAATTACTATATACAAATCACCATCAAATGATCAAACTTTTCTATTAAATTGAGTATTTGAAGCTCCATAGATAATTGTTGTTGATGTTCAGACTAAAAGCGTTTCAGTATCAGCATACAGTTCATCCCAAAAAGCCAGTCTTGCTGTTTCAGGAAGATCAATGAAAGAGTTTTCATTCGAAATATTGAGGCACTTAAAAGGAGGTTCAGTAGCCTCAATGGGCTTCCATAAAACATCTCCCAGCTCAGAATTGTTTGGATTTCCAGAAATTAAAAATGATGCAAACGATGAAACCATCACTTTGATAACTTTGAACTCATCGATATTTTGGTCAGGCATCTCATAATACTTGTTTTTGAAAATATAAGAAAGCTCATCAGCGTGACAAACTCCTTTAACATGTGGACCACATTGCCTAATCCTATGGTGATTTTGAGTTGGTGAGTCCATATTGAATCGATAAAGATAAGTTTTGCCAGTGTGTTCAGCTTTTATTCTTGAAAGAATAACTCTGTGGTTACCGTGCCAAAATCCAGAGTCGGTCATCAACTGAAAATAAATAATTTCAGAAAACATTCCATTTACAATAAATTAAACAAACCATACCCGGCAAACACCATCAACATTTTTAGTTGGATCTGTTTCACCATAATATAGATGTTGCAGTTTCATTGCAAGTTCTTGGTTTTTTGCTTCATCTTGAGACTTTGTTGGTAAAAAATTCACCAAAGTTTTAAGACGGAACAAGATTTCAGGAGTATCTTTCATATATTTCATGTAGAAGAGTCCTTCTTCACTGGTTCCACCAATAATAATATCCATATCTTTGCTCCAAGCTTTTCTACAAGCAATCACTGGATTTTCAGAAATAAAAGTGTTCTCAGTGATGTAGGGCTCAATTGTCGGACTAAAAGGATAGTTATGAAACTCTTCAATTTCCTAGAAACATTTGAAATATAACAATTATAATTAACAATGTCTTTATAAAAGTTAACAGAACCTTTGCGTTTTTAATTTTTTCTTGTTCGATAACAATCTTCACAGGATCGGCTTCTTGTAAAAATTCTAAAACTCCTGCTTGCCCTCCTTCACCGTTCCATCCTAACTTTGTAGCCAACCTTTCAGCCCAATTACCATTTGGAACATAAGCCCAGGTATTTAAAGCATTTCCAGACATTGGAATTGCTTTGTGAAACAGTCCTTTTGATTTTTCAGAGATCATGTGATGATGTACTGAACAACCACCAGCAGATTCTCCGACTAAAGTAACGTTATCTGGATTACCTCCAAAATGATGGATGTTGTTTTTAACCCACTTCAGAGCCAAAAGTTGATCTTTTAGTCCAGCATTACCAGGAACACTCAAGGTTGGATCATCCAAGCTCAAAAATCCTGCAACAATTTATTAATTTTGTTGAATGATAAATATAAAGTAATGATTACCAAATGCTCCCAATCGATAATTCATAGTGACTAAAATGATATCATGCATCAACAAAAAATCTGGACCATACATAGATGGTGAGTTTGAGCCAGTCCTGAATGATCCACCATAAATGTAGACCAACACAGCATATGGTGTTTTTGGGTTCAAGTTTTTGGTAAAGACGTTAACATGCAAACTATCCTCATCACCCACAATTTTGTTAAGAATAGTATTGAAGCCATAACAAGATGATTTTTCTGTGGTAGCATCGAGGACTCCTTCCCAATTCTCAACGGGAAGTGGATCCTATAACAAATAATAACTAATAAATAATTGATACATGAATTTTAAAAAAATAATTGAATAGACAATCTAGAATTTAATCCAACCGCACTCGTCTTCTTTTACTTCAAATATTGTAATAAATTTTTTGACCGCTTTCTTCATAGCATATTAATTACAAGGACTGTGAAGTGGATGAAGTGGTGAAGTGATGTACAGTATGTTGAAAAATGGTTTGTCAAAATGTGGTTTTATTACTAACGATTTGCGGCTTTACTACTTTTTACATGGCTTAGTTGTAAAGCCACTGATAGGGAATAAATATAATTAAACGGATATTTATTAAAATTAATTCAAGTAGGGTTTTTTTAAAATGATCTCAAAGATAAAATGTTTTTTTCAATTTGAAACTAAAAAAATTATTGCTTTTAAAATTGTTTTATAAAAAATTTCAATAAACAATCTCTAAGCTATGATTCCAGTGAATTCGAAAAACTATCATTATAAATAACTTCTATTTAAGTCATTCGTCTATGTAAATGTTTACAAAACAAAATATAATATGAGCTAACATAAAATAAGAAAAGTTTTTTATAAACTCGATTTTAACTCATTTTTATATATTTAGCTACCGCCCGTAAAAATGAATCATTGATCAGTGTTTATTTAACTTAATCGAACAAATATGCAAATTATTAAAAAATAAACTGATACAATAAAGTTTTCAGAAATTGTTTCACTGATCGCCAATACTTCCCAAATAGTTGTATGAACATTGACCAGACGTACCTGAGTGAATCAACAAACAGTATAATTTAAATCTATATCAAAATTGAAGTAGCATGACTTTGCATTTCTTATCATCAACAGATTATAAGATAAAATATAAATGTAATATTTTCTATGCTAAATATTTACCTTGAACCTCAATTTTCCAATTGGAGCTTTTGCAAAGGGTATTCCCAGAAAACTTAAGTATTCTTCCTTTAAGCAACTTAATTTCCTAGCACCTTTCACTTGCCCTCCATCAGTTTGAGCCACAACAAAGTCTAAATTTGACATTTTCACAAAATACAATAATTATAATGCGCCCGTCTTCAAAGAGTTTCTAATTTACACTGATAAGTACAGTTGCTCAGCCAATTCACTTACTATCATCGCGTTATGTCAACAACTTAGAGAATATTTTCTGCTAGTTCAGTGTAAAATACGTTTTCTCTTTCTCAATTAAAATCATATTGTGTTTGTATTAAATTTGTGTATCTTATTAAATTCTGAGAATACACCGATTTCTCACTTATTTAAAGTTTCTCTTGATTACTAATATTCGAGCTTGTGACTATAGTATACTATTTTTTTGTATTTTAGTTTTCTATCTCATTCTCATTTCGCGACACATTTTCCACGTTACTTTATTGAAGATTCAGAATATAATTTGATTGGGCAAAAAACCTGAAAATTTGGTTACTTCAATCATATTATATTGAAAGATCAAAGATGTAATAGTTTTATTGTCTGGATTTGTAAAATATATGTTAAAATAATAAATCTCCAAACTATCCAATTAAAAATTAACTAATATGTCTAGTAACTATAGCTTATTGCATGATGCTTTAAAATAGTTTTTTTTATTTTAAATCAAAGGATTTTTTGTCTCTTCATAGAGACTATCCCACAAAGCCATCCTTTCAGTTTCTGGAGAATCAATGAAGGTAGTCTCATTTGAAATGTTCAAGCACTTGATTCGCTTGGTGTCTAGTACAGGTTCCCACACTACATGTTTGATTTCTGAATTATTTGGATCTCCAGAAATTGCGAAAGAAGCAAACAAGGAAGCCATAACTTTAATAACTTTGAACTCATCAGTATTTTGTTCAGGCATTTTTGCGATGTTTTTGAAAACGTAAGATAAATCATCCGCATGACAAACACCACGGACGCCTGGTCCACAAGTTCTAAGTTTGTAGTGATTTTGGGTTGGCGAGTCCATGTTGAAGCGATAGAAATATGTTTTTCCATGATTGTTAAAGCTCTGCCTTGATAAAATGGTTCGATATATACCATGCAAAAAGAGCTTGTCGGTCATCACCTGAAAACAAAGTTGTAATGTAATAATAATTTTCTAATTATGTTTTTTAATAAACATTTCTGCATTTTTTACGTATACTATGCTATATTACCGTATAAAATGGATCTTCAGTTGATGTATCTTTGTCGCCATAATAATACTTTTTCAACTTCAAACCAAGCTCCTTGCATTCAGCTCCTTTTATGTCAAGGTCAAACTCAGCAGGAACAACTTTTTCCAGGTTGCCTAATATCTTCAACAAGCCGGGGGCAAGTCTGACAAACTTGTAATAAAAAAGACCTTCTTCACTTGTGGCACCAATCAAAATATCCATATCGCTGCTCCAGGCTTTTTTCGAAGCTAACAAAGGTTCTTCAGCAATAAAAGTCGATTCAGTGATGTAAGGTTCGATAATTGGCCCAAATGGAAATATTATGTACTCGGAGCTTTCCTATTAAAGTCAATTAGGCATAAATTGATATATTTATGTAGATGTTATAGCATAAAAATTTAACCTGAGGAGTAATCATGCGATCTTGTGCTTGCACAATCTTCACAGGATCGACTTCTTGTAAAAATTCTAAAACTCTTGCTTGTCCTCCTTCACCGTTCCATCCTAAAATTGTAGCCAATCTTTCAGCCCAATTTCGCTTTGGAACAACTGACCAGCTATTTAAAGCGCAACCGGACATTGGAATTGCTTTGTGGAACAGTCCTTTTGATTTTTCAGAGATCATGTGATAATGTACCGAACAAGCTCCAGCAGATTCGCCGAACAAAGTAATATTATCTGGATCACCACCAAAATGATGAATGTTGTTTTTAACCCACTCAAGAGCCAAATTTTGATCTTTCAGTCCAGCATTACCAGGAACATTCAGTGATGGATCATCCAAACTTAGAAAACCTTGATTAAATAAAACTTGAATTATAGATCTTCTATGAAATTTGTGTTACAATAAAAGCTCACCAAAAGCTCCCAATCGATAGTTGAAATTGACGAAGATTACGTCATGCATGAACAGAAAATCTGGACTGTACAAATTCATAGTACTTGAACCAGTTTTGAATGCTCCACCATAAATGTAGACCATCACAGCATACGGTACTTTTGGTTTCAAGTTCTTGGTAAAGACATTGATGTGGAGACTATCCTCATCTCCCACAATTTTGTTTTGAATTAAATCAAGATTGTAACAAGCGGGTGTTTCTTTAGTGGCATCAAGAATGTTTGTCCACTTCTCTGCTGGCTGGGGATCCTAATTTTCATTGCACCACAATTATGAATAATTTAATAGATTAATTTATTTCAATGGTTTTTTAATTGTATCTACAATTTATAAGCGTCGAGTAATAATATAATCAATTATTTATTTACTTTTTTACAATAATGACAGACAAAATATAATTTCATATCCACTTGAACGTAATCAGTTTTTAATTGAGATATCAAACAAATATAATTATCATTTACGGGTTCCAATACTAACAGAGTATAATCTACTAACGTACTTTGAATCTTAATTTCCCAACTGGTGCTTTAGCGAAGGGAATACCTTGGAAGCTCAAGTATTCTTCATTCAAACAAGTTACTTTCTTCACACCTTTCACTTGTCCACCTTCGGTTTGAACTACCGCAAAATCCAGAACAGACATTTTAAAACAAACTGTCTTCAACGATATGTTATTGAACAATGAGAGCAATATATTTTCTGTTTCTATTATCTCATCATGCAATAGTATCTCTGTATAGATAACATTATAATTATAAGATACGAGAGTTTAATAACAGTAGTTGTGGGAATTATTTAATGCTTTGAAAATCATTTAAACGAGCAAAGCCCTGGAATAGAGATCAACACAATATTAAAATAAAAACTGAGATTAATTGATAATTAGCAAGCTTTTATCATTTAAACTTTGTATTGTAATTAAAAATGTCTCTTATCTAACATCTCGAATAACCCCCATGTGAATAATCATGAATGAACTTTCGGAGTCCATATATTTATCTTTGATTATTCGTTTCGGTGGTTATCAGAATATCTAAGTACTAGAATCAAGTCTAGAGACATCATTTCTAAATATATTTGTAATTTACTATGCACAAAAAGTTTTAAAAATAAATAATAATTTAGAAATATTATAAAATATCTAATAATGGCTATTTGTGATGTCAAACTTTATTTATTTGCATAGAGTGCTTTTGACGCAATTATAAGGCAATTTGTAAATCAGCTCTTATTTTCTCCTACTTTTTATACCTTTTTGATAATTTTCTTACATATGTGGAAACTTACTGATAAAAAGATAGTACAAACAATTTTTTGCCTCATTTTAAAAATCATTCGAATATTAGTTTTGACAATTAGCCGGACATAATATGTCGACCATTAGAACCCCAGATTGTTACATTTTCATGGTATAAAACGGGTTCGAATTCGAAAAGATAATTTAATCTTGTCCAGTTCTTTCAGTTGACAGTCAAACTCAAAAATCAATTAAAATCATGAAATTCATTTTGGCATTGATGGTTATCCTAGGATTATTTTATACAATGGTAAGCTTTTATCACACTTGATTATTATAGTTGTGAAACACACGCTTAATTACAAAATAGATGACTGCTGCTGTTTCAAAGAACGAAGCCGTCGAAAGAACGGGCTTCAATCGCGAGAGTAAGTTTATCTAAAAACATGTAGAAATATCCATATCCTTCCTTGAATCCAATCCAGAACGCCAAATTCCTGGTTTCCCAAGTAATACTCCACAACAGGGGCAAGGTTTCTTCAGATTTCCCTGGAATAATCAGAACAGTTCTCTTGTAAATACGGGATCTGTTGTTAGTAATCGTGACAATACTACCGGCTTCTTCGGTTTTCGTCGTGACAATTC